>VXAA01002792.1:104431-219794 GCA_013399115.1 Anseranas semipalmata | reverse complement strand
TTGCGCCAGGGGAGGTTTAGGTTGGATATTAGGAAAAACTTCTTTACTGAAAGGGTTGCGAGGCATTGGAACAGGCTGCCCAGGGAAGTGGTTGAGTCACCATCCCTGGAGGTATTCAGAAGACGTTTAGATGTAGAGCTTAGCGATATGGTTTAGTGGAGAGCTTGTTAGTGTTAGGTCATAGGTTGGACTAGGTGATCTTGGAGGTCTCTTCCCATCTAAATGATTCTGTGATTCTGTGAAGTTTGGACTCCTCTAATGAATAGATTATTCCTTAGTACTCTATTAACTTCTTGTAAACTGTCTCAAAGATCTGGTGTTAAACCAAATCGAGAACAAAATGTTGGGCAACAAAGACTGGATTTGTCAGTTCTATCAAGTATGGAACCAACCAGTTATGTTGTTCTATCTCTAAATATAGAAAGAAATTTACTAAGAGTCACAGAAATACATGCTTTCTTTTAAAAGTGAATAAAGACTTTTTCTGGATAATGCAAACCATACTTGTATGTCCCTGCACCAATGGAGAATTCTGCATAGAGCCTTACCCAGTCTCTTCCTTGATTCCTACTAGATAAAGAAAGAGAACACATAAGGTATATCCATACCCATTTCAGGCATGCCCAGGAAGGTTCCCAGGTGGAAATACAGTTGCTGGAATACAGTTGCCTGTCCTGTAAATGGGTATAAGGCTCCCTGGCATTGATGTGGTGCAGGGTAACTGGCGGTCTCAAACAACTCCCACCAAGTCAAGGAGCTTCCAGGGACCGCTCCCCAGTGGGCAGGCTGCATGCAACTGCCCTTAAAATGGTTTGGTACAACTGGTAGATGCCAGCAGTTTTGTGACAGCTGGCCTCGGAGCCAGGAATGTTCCCTGTCATGTCTAATCTATTAGTATGCATACAGCCATAGTCTCACACTGTTCATTTGATAATAACAATTCTCAACAATTGTTATGTTTATGTTATTCTATTAAGGAATTATTTTTAAATGGATATTCATGATAAGTGTGTAGGATTAGTGTTTGTTATGCTAAAATAACAGCAGTCAAAATTAGATGGTTTCAGAAATGTAAATCTACTTTTGTGTGATAACCGAAACAACATTTTTATCTAACAGATCACTTACTGGTAGGTATCGAAGAGCTCTGCTGAACCAGGACCCAAACCTTCAAGAAAGAGTCTTGGTCTGACTGAAAGCCAATTGAATCAATTAATTTTTTTAATTCCCTCACTGCTTGCTAATGTTGTCTATCCTACAACAACCCATCTATTGCCCCCCAAATGTCTGAGAATATGAGCTAAGTAGGAGTTTAAGAAATCACATCAAATTAAAATCCTTGGTGCATTTATTCTTATTTGAGAGGTATTTAAAATGAATTAATTTCAGTTTTCTTTTGCTTTTAATCTTATTCTGTTATGTGGTGATTAAAGCAACTGTTTTTTCAGCTAGAAGGATACAAGAATTGATCTTCAGTAATTTCGAAAAAATAATTTTACCTTATATTTTATGATAAGTTGTGTGCGATGTACAGAATGCATGATTTTGTGATGTGAAGTGCTGGAAGGATACTTGTCTTAAACAGAACAAGACCTCTGTACACATTGTTTATTTTACATGTGAAAATATATTCAGCAGAGATAAATACCTTTCCTGCCTAACAGAAATATCCTGTATCTCTAATTTTGCCCATTCTAATGTATAGTTTCACGTTATGTAAAAGAACACTCCCATCCTCTTAAATATCCAGTGACGAATGTGAAGCACGTGTATAATTATCCTTGAAGGGGAAATTAAATATTGAGCAAAATGGAAATGTTGGAAATCCAGAAATTTGAATGAATTCTCCCCTTCCTCTTTTGCCTTTTATGTATTTATATTTTAATAGTGTCTATGAAAAATAGATCCTATTGTGTCTCCTTTATTTTGTTTAAATGTATTTTTGTCACTGTATAGCTGATTTTATTCCTTAAGGAATAAAGGATTCTGCTATTGACACTCAAAGAAGATAACACAGTCCTTAAAAACAAATGCATTTTTCTCTCCTAATAGCAACAATGAAGTATGTTTCTTCCCAGTGTTTTTAATTAATGGCTATCATTCCATTCAGTTGGAAAAACTCAATGGGTAGCTTTCTTACATAGTGTATCTTACTTTTACTTAACATTGTACTACGCTGACAACAGTTGTTTTTTCTAAGGGTGATATGTAATTCCTTCTTGTTTCATTCCTGGAAAGCTACATGAAAATATTCAATACATCTGTTACTGGAAAAAAGCAGTTATATACCCTAAGTCCAAAAAATGGTATTGACAATGTACTACAGATGACCCCAATTAATGTAGTTTAGATATACAACAGCTCACAGAAAATTCAATTTTAAAGAAAAAAATATATAATATTTTGGCAGAAGAGTTTTCAAAATGTATATGCAATATAGATAAAGCATTATTAAATATTCAAAACAAGTTATGTTAAATATAAAATACTTTCCTTGGTCTCTTTCTGGGTCAAATAACAGTGAATGCTCAGGACAATGAAGATCATGTTCCTCTGCACTTCTGCTGTCGATTTGGACACCATGAAATTGTAAAGTTCTTACTCCACAGCAGTTTTGAAGTTCAACCCCATGTGGTTAATATCTATGGAGACACACCTTTACATCTGTGAGTCATGTGGAGAAGCTCTGTTTTACATAGTTTGTGCCTAATTAAAAAGTTGGCATTGTTAACAACTCTTTACTGACTTCATCTTCAGTGCTTGTTACAATGGAAAGTTTGAAGTTGTCAAGGAAATAATTCAGCTCTCGGGAACAGAAAGTCTCACTAAAGAAAATATATTCAGTGAAACGGCTTTCCACAGGTGAGATGTTTGAAATACTATTAGGAATAGAATAGCGCTTATAGATGCATGCAATGCAACACCTGAAATAACAAACATCTCACCAACAACCAGGTGAGGAACAAAGTAGTGAGCTCAACATGGATGTTAAGTTTATATCTTGACATACGGGACAGGACATGTATTAAGAGGTACAACCAGATTGTGACCAAGGAGAGGGAGCGAGGCAGAGAAAGAAATGTAAGAAGGGCATCAGATTCATCGATATCTGTATCAGTAATGTTTTCTCTTTCTGTCCAGTTTGGAAACTGACTTTGGAGTTCTACCCAGAAACCTTCTGGATGTTAGATATTCTAACCTAGAAATGAGGTGGCAGAACACACTTTGGTCACGATGCTGTGCGACTGCAGTGTTATTTAAGAGGACTTTGAAAAATAGATTATATTAATTTTGCATAGCTGTGCAAAATTAATTTATACAAGAATAATTAGAATGCTTATGAAACAACAGAAATGAACATATTTGCTTTGGTGGATTAATCATGCATTTGTGCATTTCCAAAGATCCTTTACTCTGTTACTCCATTCTTATCTCTCTGTAATTCTTTTGAAATCTTTTACTACCCAAAGTATTTGTCCTTTCATGGACTGTGGCATTCACTTTTCCTTTCATTTTTACAGTGCTTGTACCTATGGAAAGAACATAGAACTTGTAAAATTTCTTCTTGACCAGAATGTTGTAAGCATCAATCACCAGGGAAGAGATGGACATACAGGTAACATCATCATCCCTATTGTGTATGAGTGCATATACCAGCACCAAAAAAATTGGAAGCCATACACACTTGGAATTTCCGAGGTAATTAACACGGTAATTCAATGATCAGCATCAAATTACCTCTCAGAGAGATCTCAAATTTTTTGAAATATATTTTCAAACAGACATACAAGTGCTAAGAGTTCAATGAGGATGTGTCAGGCTTGTTAGCTTGTATATGACTAGTAAAACCTGATGTAAAGTGATCCTCCCATAGTTAGACTTCTAAGCAGGTTTAAGAACTGGGCCTAAGTATTATTCTGCTAGGGACTGTGCATATAGGATATAGTGTCTGAAGGGCTGCACTCCTCCATGTCTCTACTACAGGCAAAGAAAAAAAAAATGACTTCTTTGCTTCTACTTGCTTGTCCTTACATACAAAGTTGTTAAATGTGATTTGCAGGTGGTGGAGTAAATGCTGACATGTTGTATAGCAGGCAATAGATTGGTTCTTGCAGTGTTATTTTTTCATCTATTGCCTCAGGTATTTATTTGATAATATATTCCCTTATCAGGTAAATCAATTTGTGTTTTATAGGTGTTGCTGCATGTCCTATTGTGATGTTCTGACAGTTGTGCTTACCACACTTCTCTGATGTTCTAGGATTACACTGTGCTTGCTACCATGGTCATATTCGTCTAGTACAGTTTTTACTAGATAATGGAGCTGATATGAATCTAGTAGCTTGTGATCCCAGCAGGTCCAGTGGAGAAAAAGATGAGCAGACCTGTTTGATGTGGGCTTACGAGAAAGGTATTTCTATTTTCTAGTTTCTACTACAAAATTCATAAGAACAGTATGGGCAGGAGATAAGAGCACAAAATAACCCCGTGGAGCCCGTGGAGAGGAGCCCACGCAGGAGCAGGAGGCCTGGTGGGAGCTGCTGCCCATGGGGACCCGTGCTGGAGCAGTTTGGTCCTGAGGGATGGACCCCAAAGGCTGAAAGGCCTTTGACACGGTCCCACATGACTGCAAGGCCTTTGACATGGTCCCACATGACATCCTGGTCTCCAAATTGGAGAGATAAGGATTTGATGGGTGGACTATTCAGTGGATAAGTAATTGGCTTGAAGGTCACACCCAGAGAGTGGTGATCAACGGATCTACGTCCAAGTGGAGGCCGGTGACAAGTGGTGTACCGCAGGGGTCTGTCCTTGGACCAGTACTGTTTAATATCTTCATCAGTGACATAGACAGTGGGATCAAATGCACCCTCAGCAAGTTTTCAGATAGCACCAAGCTGAGTGGTGCGGTTGATACGATTGAAGGAAGTGATGCTATCCAAAGGGACCTGGACAGGCTGGAGAAGTGAGCCCACATGAACCTAATGAGGTTCAACAAGTCTAAGTGCAGGGTGCTGCACCTGGGCCAGGGAAATCCCGGGCGTGAGTACAGACTGGGAGAAGAACTCGTTGAGACCAGACCTGCAGAGAAGGACTTGAGGGTTCTGATGGATGAAAAGCTCGACATGAGTCGTCAGTGCGCGCTTGCAGCCCAGAAGGCCAACTGTGTCCTGGGCTGCATTAAAAAAGGAGCAGCCATCAGGTCGAGGGAGGTGATTGTCCCCCTCTACTCAGCCCTGGTGAGGCCCCACTTGGAGTACTGCATCCAGGTCTGGAACCCCCAGCACAAGAAGGATGCGGAGCAGTTAGAGCGGGTCCAGAGGACGGCCACAAGGATGATCAAGGGGCTGGAGCACCTCTCCTATGAAGATAGGCTGAAAGAGCTGGGGCTGTTCAGCCTACAGAAGAGAAGGCTTCGGGGTGACCTCATTGCAGCCTTTCAATATTTAAAGGGGTCTTACAAAAAGGATGGAGAAGGACTCTTTACTCAGGTAGATAATGATAGGACAAGGGGGAATGGTTTTAAACTAAAAGAGGGGAGATTTAGATTAGAGGTTAGAAGGAAGTTTTTCACTCAGAGGGTGGTGAGGCACTGGAACAGGTTGCCCATGTTCTTCCTGGCATTGCCATTCCATGCCTATGGACTGTGAAAGGATATTTAAGCAGTCCCTTCATTGCTTTGGTGAAGAAGTTACCATCTTTGGGTTAGCATTTATGTTAATTTAACCAATAACACTTCAAACATTTATCTCAAGCATCCTCTGAGTTTGGATGTCCATAAAGCTGCTATCTGTAGAAACCTGTCCTTGATTTAAATTCCTATGTTTTAGAGAAATGTTCCATTTCTGACACTGTTGTGAGCTCATGTCCCTAGCAGCCTAGTGAGCCAGCAGAACGTCCTTCCTGGAGAAGCTAGCTTCTAATAACAGGATGAGAGTCAGGCAAAAAAAAAAAAAAAAGCCAAAAAGTTTGCACTCATTAGGATATTGATGAAAAATATCCTTAAAGAAATGACAACAAGTTTTGTCACTGAACAGGCAGGAAACTCCTCCAAGTAAATGGAGCTGAGAGAGCTATTGAAATTAAAGGTAGCATTTGATACATGATCAAAGCATCATGACCTCATTGCAAAAGCATGAGGTCTTTTTTTCTTTTTCTTGTCTGCTCTCATGTTTGTAAGCAGCAATTAGGAACATTTCATATTAACTTGGGTATATAAATAAGCAATGCTGAGCCCAGCCCTTTAGAGTGAGCACAAAGCAAGAACTCCGAAATGCTGTTTTTCCTATATGTTTTCCAGGGAATCGGGAAAAATACAAGTTAAATTTGGAGGATTCTGGGACATTCCACCCTTCTCCTCTTAAGTACTGCAACACTATTTATTATGAGAATGACTGTAATGTAGTAAAACAGTAGACTTTAAGGGCCTTTCAAAAACCTGATATTGGCAAAATATTCCATATGAAAACTACCGAGGGAAAACTCGGCTTTGAAAGGTTTAGAAAAGATTTTTGAGCAGAACTTTGTACATCAAACATCTGAGAGATTGAGCATGTTGTGCGCACACAGCTCTCTGTGTGCAAAGAACAGTGATGAACATAGCAACTGTCTACAGCAATATAGTGTAAACATTTTGTCCGGTTTAGGACACCATAACTGAAATATTTTCAGGCATTGGTTTCCCTTGTAATGTTTCTTGAAGATTATGATCAACCTCCATTTATGGATTTCCGTAGCAGGTTTTTTTTTCTATTGCCAGGTATCACATGTTAGTATTAGGTGGACTCATTAAATAACATGCTTGTTTCTATTGGCAGGTATATCCCTGTATTTATGTAGTTAAAAATCATATTAAGTTTCAGATTGGCATTGCTGTATCTTTGTTTACATGTTTTAGAGATGTAGGTCTTTTTTTAAAAAATCCCCTGATTTTGTATAAATCAATTTTTTAAAATTACTGTTGAGTTTACCTGCAAATCCTTATATTTCCTCTTTCTTTCTTAGGTCATGATGCCATTGTGACCCTTCTGAAGCACTATAAAAGACCTCAAGATGAATCACCCTGTAATGAATACTCACAACCTGGTGGAGGTATGGTCTGAGAAATCACTTCAATTGCTAGCTGAATGGTCTGATCCAAAGACAACTGAAGTCTCTGGGAATGTTCCACCAATGTCAGGGAGCTTTGGATCTATTCTGTGTGGCATAAAGAAAATTAGTGTCATGAGAATCCCCATTTTCCACAGATCATATATCCCCTATTTCTGTCACAGTTCTTCCTTTATCTTAAAGTAGAGTTGTCGCTTTATATTACTCACTGGAAAGAAAAGCTAAAAGCTGTGAGATGATCATTCCCTAGTAATCATTACTCATGCCTTTTTACATCCTTAATACCTTGTTTAGCCATTCTTTTTTTGTTGTCTACCTCTGATGCTTCTTTGATTACTGACGTTCAGTATATTTCCATGCTCAGTCCCCTTCATATTTTTTAATATCTTTAGATATCTAATTCCCCCTTGGGAAGAATTAGTTACCCTTTTTACTAAGAAATTACTCATTT
The DNA here is from genome assembly GCA_013399115.1 of Anseranas semipalmata. Classification (NCBI taxonomy): domain Eukaryota; kingdom Metazoa; phylum Chordata; class Aves; order Anseriformes; family Anseranatidae; genus Anseranas; species Anseranas semipalmata. The sequence continues at coordinate 212,233 of VXAA01002792.1, read as the reverse complement.
GTATTGGCATCTAGATGGTAAGTGGCAAGGAGAATGTTAATGCAGTTAGATAAACAAAGCATTTTACAGTGTTTTAAAAATACTTTCTACAGAGAAGTTAAATATGTTATACACTGCAGCTTGTCCAGGTCATTGACTTCCTGCCGTGGAAATAGGAAGAACCCTACAGTCAGCGGCAGGATCAATCTCTTTTCTACCTTTCCAGCTCTACAGAATAGTTTAACTTGTTCCAGGTTTAGGTTTTGTATACCTGAAGTGCATGTAAATCTATAGAGGACCAAGTTTATTCATGCATTAGAAATCCACTTTGGCTTTAACACATCCAGATGGATTTTTAATGCTGACTGTTAAAAAAGAATTCAGCTCCCACTGAAGTAGAAAAACAAGAGATTAAATTTTTGGTACACAGATGAAGCCGAGGTCTTCTGAAAAATCTACTCAGTGAGCTGAACAGATCAATTTGCTGGCAGCTCAGCTGTCAGAATTTGTTAATCTGATCTGAGTACCTTTGCAAAATCTAGCTGATATAAAAGGCTACATTGGCCTTTTTTAACATTAGTGAAAGTCAGTATTGTTCTACAGAGTTTAGTGAAGCTAGATAAAAATTACTTTCAAGAACACAGCAATATAACATCACAATCTTATGTATGTTATGCTTATATGTATTTTCATCCTGCTGCTGGTGTTTGTTGTTGTTGTTGTTCTTTAAGCAATCATTGCCTTGTTAATTTATCTGTATACTTATCAGTATGCTTATACTGTCTTTGAATTCCATAAAACTCATTCTGTTCTTTTATTTCAGATGGTTCCTATGTGTCAGTTCCATCCCCTCTAGGAAAAATTAAAAGCATGACTAAAGGTATTCTCAATGGCAAGGGAAAACTCAGAGTTTTATACTCTTTTACCCAAGGTGTTTTTCAGCCTAAACATACCACGCAAGATTCATTATTGCTGGATTTCTTTTTGTTCAGAAATGTAATGTTGTGCATAAGCAGCAGCTATATTTCCCTAGGATAATTTCAGGAAACAATTACCTTGAATTTTTTCTTCTCGGTGTCTGCAGAAGTGCTCAACAGCATGATAATTCCTCTATTTATCTTACTTCCATTTACTTTAAAATATATATATACTTGTTTTGCTTTGTTTTGTTTTGGAGAAAGGGTTGTGAATTAGTACTTATGAAATAGTACTTATGAAATACACACATATCCATGAATGCAAACAAATATCATATTGAAATCCACTCTAAAGTGCCTGGGTGTTCTTTATAAGAAAAAATCGGTCCAAAAATAAATTGCATTATTCTGAAACACCTATAGTTAAAACATTCAGATGAATATCTGTACTTTAAAATATTTCACTTTTTCTGGTCCTTTCTATTTTCCACTTCAAGTGTTTGCTCTGGGTTTAATCAAATCCCTGTATCCTTTACATAGCAGTATTGAAATGTTCCATTGAGAAATGTTCTGTTGAACTTTATAGTAATAAACCAAATAGATTAACAAAGTAGAGATGTTTGTTAACTAAATTAAGTTGCAAAATTCAGATTCCATATCTCATTAAAGAGTAGGTCAGATGTGGAATAACATGCACTGCATTAGTAATGAGCATTAGCTACACAGAAAAAAAAAGGAGCTAATTCTCCATATAAAGGATTTTATGCAATCATTACCTGATACAGGCAGAATGTGCTTATGTGACAGTGTTCATCAGTGATAAGATTTTAAACCCAAGAAGGCCCAAGGCAGCTGTAATGTTGCAACTATTTGTTTGTTATTGGGGTTTATTGTGGTTACTGAAAGAAAAGCGAATAGGATTACCAGTCAACCACTTTACAGGAGGAAAATCAGTTTTTATTGTGCAATGGTTTTTTGAGTTAAATGCTTATATTCTGTACTTCTCTGTGACCCTGCATTTTACCAATAGGATAAGTGTTCCCTTTTGCAGAAAAGGCAGATGTTCTTCTCCTCCGTGCTGGTTTGCCATCACACTTCCATCTTCAGCTTTCTGAAATAGAGTTCCATGAGATTATCGGCTCAGGTACCAGAAATAAGAATGCCTGCATTTTAAATGTCAGATGTTCATAAGAAATATCTTTGTGCTTATTTATTTTAAATCATTTTAGGGTCTTTTGGAAAAGTGTATAAGGGACGATGCAGAAATAAAATTGTAGCAATTAAACGGTAAGCTTACCAGAATTTTCCATTCTGTTTGGCTAATGATTCAGTTTGAAGTATTTTTTTAAAAAAAGATTTTATTGTATTTTTGCCTTAATATTTTCTCTCGTAAATTCTAAGCTACCGAGCCAATACCTACTGCTCCAAATCTGATGTGGACATGTTTTGCCGTGAAGTTTCCATTCTCTGTCGACTGAATCATCCATGTGTCATCCAGTTTGTAGGAGCTTGTTTAGATGACCCAAGTCAGTTTGCTATAGTCACTCAGTATATTTCTGGAGGATCACTCTTCTCCCTGCTTCATGAACAGAAGAGGTATTAAACTTGCTCTTTGCTAGGGCTTGTGGTACAGAATTTGGAAGACAAGTAAATCTGTACTGATGTGAATGCTAATCATTTCAGTATAAAACAATACTAAAAGGAACACAATAGAAAAGAAATGGCTTTGATTCAGATTATTGGATGCACAAGGGAAATTAATAAGTAATCAAAAAAATTATTTAGTCATTTTATTCTATTCTATACATTTACATTACATAGATTATGTAACTTTTTTTTATCTAAAACAATGTTAAAGGTTCCATGATTTACAAATAAGAATGATTTATATATTTTTTTTTGTCTGTTTATTCACTTTGAGTAATACTATATTTTTTTCAATATATAGAACTCTTGATCTGCAGTCTAAATTAATTATTGCTGTAGATGTTGCTAAAGGTATGGAGTACCTCCACAATCTCATACAACCAATCATACATCGTGATTTGAACAGGTAAGTGTCTTTCTTTATTCTAAAATTCAGGGAATATGAAGCCTCAAAGCAGCAGCAGTGGTCTGCAGTCTCAACTATACTTGCAGGCTCTTGTAACTGTGTGGTATCTCATTAAAACAGTGGAGCTTGGAGGAGGGTCTGATTGCATCAGTTGGACTGGTTCACTGGGGCATGATACTTTGACATTTACTGGAGGCTTTAATACATTTTACTTGAATGAGTTACATAGTATTCAATTTCATGTTAATAATTATTTCACTGACAGATACCTGAAATTTGCAAACTATTTACACACTATTTGCATACATTAGTCCTGCAGGTTTGCCTTTTTACAATTTATGCAATGTAGTATATCCTCCCAGTATAGTTTTCGGAATCCAAGGCATTAATTAATTCATTTCACCAATTGCCCCTCTAAAAAATTAGGGACCTAACTTAAAACAGTCACTAGTTCCCCTAAGGTTGATAACAGAAATACAGAGACTTCCAGAAGGCAATCCCTCCCATTTGTCTTAGGAGCCTGTCTTGAAATAGGAGGAACATTGGATGAGCTTGTGCTGGTTCCAGGAGGTAGTAGCCAGGTAGTTAGATTAACTGCCTAATGCTTATACTCACACCATTACATTAGGTAAAATCCCAGCCCAGGTGTCAGTTAACGATGCCACTGATGAAGTAGGAAAGAGTCTACAGGAGAGTTGGTTATCCAGATTTCCCTCTGGAAGTGACACTGAATTGAAAAACACTCACCGTTTTTATGCAGACTTCTTGAGTCACATGTGCTGAACTGTAATGTTCACTGGAGGATGCAACTGTTAAAAAACAGTATCTTCTTACATTTGGCCCACCAATGTTCAATATTTGTTAGAAATGGGAAACATTTCTACTGAGTGGAATTTATTTGTGTTGTGCCTATTTGTGTTTGTGTCTGTATCAGAAATCACTTAAACTAGCCATTCTGTGCTAACTTCTGCTTCGGAAGTAGACTAACCAGAATTACTTATAGGCATATGTAAAGAAAAGCAACTAGACAAAGACAGTTAGTGCTGAAGAGCTGTTGCACTTCTTAGCCACAGTCGTTTGCTTGCAAACAGCACCTTCGTGTATATATATGATCACTGTGACAAGAAAGCTTCTACAGAAAGGATTTTTAAAAAGTAGGATGAAGTGAGTTACAAAATGGTTCTTCTTCAGTGTCAGACATACCTGTCTTCCATTAGTTTTACTGCTTGTTTTACATAAAATGTCAGAAGTGTTCATTTGTTTATATCTCAGGTGATTGGTCCTATAGAGTTATGATGATACAATAAAGAACCTGCATCTTGCCCCAAATTTTCATTTCCTAGTGATACTGATAGGTGCATTGAAAAATTCCTTGTGAAAGACACTCATTCTTTTGGGAAAAGGAGATTAATTTTTCTTCTTGCTGAGTGAAGAAGTAAACTGATTGTGAGACTATGCCTAGTTCAGGGTTCTGGTATCAAATTGTGAAGGAAAAGAATAAAAGAGGCAGCAAGCCATTTTCTGGGAATTGGCATCTTCAAGGGAACAACATGGCCTTCACACATGAAAGGTTCTGTTCTCTTGCTTCAAGTGTACACCTATAAATTAAGGGGCTTCAAATGATTACATACTTGAAGGACAAATACATTTGTCCTTTATAAATGGGAGTTTTATTGAGATTTGAAGCATAACATGAATACAGTGTGGATAGATAGATAGATAGATAGATAGATAGATAGATAGATAGATAGTTGATATGTATAGATATGTATATGCAAGCCGAAGCCTATCTAACTCAGTGTCCTGTCTCTGGCAGGGGCCCATAGTGACAAATTTGAGAGCCAGGCATATATATAATCATACTGTCTTGAATTTTCTCTCAGTCCCCAAAAGCTTTTGGTTCAAAACAGTACTTTTAAAAATACTCTTGAGGTCCCATTTTTTAAATGAAATAGCTCTATTTGTGGTTATGAAAGAAAAAAACATCCCTGCAGACTGACGAAGTTAACCAGAAGTTAACCTCTGTTAACCATTGCCAATTACTCACCCAGTTACTTTATTTAGATGTGCACATATGGTGTTTCTGTATGGATATGATGTATGCATGATGTTTAGGAGAATATTGATGACCCGATATATTTATCTGTGTATATTGACTATATGGAGAGAATCTAAATATATTAGTATAAGCCATATTCTGCCATTTTACTCTAACAGAGCTATATAAAATTTGTCTGTCAAAACATATTTTATATGTTGTTTGGATTGACTGAATACTTTCAAAAGCTATGTCAATTATCAAAATTCTTGAAGTCTGAGAAAGCCTAAACTTACATTTTAGAGGCCTTTGAAATGCTTTATTTTGACATTTTAAATTATTTTTTCTATTCTTCCTATTCTTTTAATTTTTAATTCAACGTTTTTTAAGCTAAATTAAGGACTTAATTCTAAAAATTCTAAAAAAAAAATAGAATGTTTCATCACATGAACAAGTACAATTCTGTTGATGAGAAATATCTACTCCCCATTTTTATTCAATAAGGTTATGCTCCATAAAATGTTCTGAGTCAATGCAAAATGAAACAGTCCATAAAAATCATGTATTCACACATTTCCATGAATAGCAGAAGACATTGGGACAGTCAAACTCTTAAGTGCAGTTTGAATTCACTTCTAATACATTTTGAGCTAATTACAATTCATGGTCAAATGATTTGGCTGCAAAGTTTTACAGGAACCAGTTCTGATCGGTTAAGGAAGAATTCGGGTTTCAGGGAAAACTTACAAAGGATAGAACAAACTGTATTCTTGACCACATTTGTAAATAATACCTGTCTCAAGCACAGGCTGTCAGTGCAGTGCTGATCCCGGTGGCAATCCTCCATCTTTGTTTTACCAGCTGAGTAGTATTTGGGTATTCTGCAATGCAGTCTGGTGGTCAGAAGTGTCTCAGCTCATGCTTTCAGAGCAGACAGGCAGTAAGCAGACAGGCTGTCCACTCTGCTGCATTTACATCTGCCCTGATAGTAGTATCCTCAGAGAACCCCCCCAAAAAAATTGGTGAGCCATGATGTTCCCTCCTTGCAGCTGTTGGCTGTTCTTAACCAGGTGGTGCTTTTGCTAGAGGAAATGTTGCATAACTTGATCTTAACAGCTTCAAATGTTTTCTCCACAATTGGCAGTTTACTGTGTAGGCTCTTGTTTCCTGGTGTGTTACTGGTACCTTATATTGTTGTTTTCTAGTCTTCAGGGATATGTCCTAAATTAAGTCAGCTTTTGATAATGTCAACTAATGTTTCATCAGTTTCTGTCTCCCAGTCTCACTACTTCTCCTCGATATAGAGGATGCTCAGTCCTGACAGCTTGTCATTTTGGAGACTTGTCTTAATAACGGAGATGATGAAATGCTGGACACAGTTCATTGGTTTCTGTCCTTGTTGATTGGATTTCCCACACAGAGAACTACTTTCTTGTACTGTTTTGGAAAGATGGATGCAAATACTTTTTTAATCTGTTTGGTTATTTTGATGGTTTTGTTTTGTTTTTAATTTCCCACTTGAGACTTCTCAGTTTATTTACAGCGTAGCACAGTGCTTTCAAATAACACTTTGTCATTTTCTTTCATTACTTGATTTCCCTTCCTTTTTTTTTTTTTTTACTTTAAATATTTTCCCATAATTACCAGATTATCTCACTGTTTCTTGGTTTTTTTGATGCATCTATTACAGTTAAAAACATCTATGATTGGATCACTTCTAAGAGCTAGGATCTAGTGCGGGTCCATGCACTCATACCATTGTCTTTGCTGTTACCTGAGTTCTCAGTGTGTATAGAGAAAATCTGTTTTTGCTTTTCTAGCTATGAAAATAGTATGATGATGTGCATACTCCAGTGAAGGGTGGCAAAGTACCTAACTGTATTGAATTGTGAGATTTTTACATGAAAATGCCTCCTTTTGCTAATGACAAAACATGCTTCTTAGTTCTGCTAGTCTTCTAACAAAAAGTCATTCTGACTGGGAATTTTGGGGCTTTGCTCTCACAAGGGATAGCTGCACACTGGTTTGAACAAACAATTTCTGCCTTTGATTGTCATCATTTTGCTTTTACAAGGCATCCTGTATAAGTCCTGAGTATTAAGAGGTGTATTGAGTTCTGCGGTTTGGGCCCAAGTCAGGAATGCTAACAGTTTCTAACCATGCACCATTTGGCAAATGGATCTTAGACCCTCTTGTACTATGAAGTTTGGATTAAGAGCAAAGAGAAACTGCTGATATTATAAACTTTCTGTTGAGGGAGGAAGAGCTTGGCACTGGACAGAGATTTGCTACATTAAACTTTCTTTCTCAAAAAAAAATATATAGCTGTTGAGAACAGCAACATGGTTCCACCAGTCCTAGAGACTTTTGAAAATGTTAAAGAAAAAAGCTGGTTTAGGCCTTAGTGAGTGTCCAGTTTTTAAAGTAAAAGGTGGATTCACTACAATTTGCTGTGCACAAAGCAACCTGGATATCAACCTGCAAAAAAGACCAGCTAGAAGAATGGCTTCTTACTACCCCATTTTTATTTTTGCTTTATATATCTGTATAATACCACATACCTAGATTCTTCACTGCATAGGATCGATGTCCTCCTCCTAACACTCAAGATTCCCCTCGCCTCATGCTACTGTCTCTGACTTCACACATCTTCCACTTTCTTACTGTGTCCTTCATATACCCACATACCTTCACAGTTTACTTTAGGGCCATCAAACTGTGGAGCTCAGAGTGAGATGCTTTCTTTTGGAGCTGGAGTTCTTGTCTCTGTCATGGCGCAAGCCAAAATCCCCACGTCTGAATGCTGCAGTCTAAGTAAGTGTTTCAGGACTGCAAAAGATCCAAACCTTATGGTTCAGCTTTATGCCTTGTCACTACTGGCTGCTAGAGAAATAGTTCTGCACTGAAGGATTTCTAAATAATGTTTTCCACACACAATAAAAGTGTCTCACTAGAGAGCCAAAAAGTGTATCATTGCCTCGCAGAACTTATGTCAGATCACATTTGTAAGGGTCAAAAGATAATTTGCTATAGGGACATCAGAGTGGTTGATGTATAGTGCTGAGAGTAGCTTAACTTTTGAAACTTTTTAGTGTAAGAGCAGAAGTCCTGTTTTCAGCATGAGTCCCAGTCAGCCCACAGACACAATTACTAGATGAAAATCTTTGTGATAACTGAACAGAAAGACCAGGAATGAAATTCTGACCCGCTTGTGTTAAGTTTTGCCAGAGCTTCACAGGAGCCATGTATTTTTTTTACCTTAGATTTTCACATAGCTTGTAACCCTCTTTGTGAGTTCTGAAATCTAATGCAATACACATAATGCATTAAATGAATCTGCAACATGGCTTGATGGAACGGAGAAGAAAATGAATCTTTCATGTCTCTGCCCTGGAAAAGGGGTTATCCTTCTGCCGTTTTAAGAATAATTGGGAGTTTTATTTTGCTTTCCAGTTCTGGAAAAAGAAGTTCTGACAGCTATCAGCAATGGTGACATATATCAGCTTATTACTACTTATATCAAGTCTTACAGTGGTGAGGGATTGTAGTCACAATGATTATAGCACTTTAATAAAAAGAAGAGACTATTTTAGTATCAATTTAATTTAAGCCATAACAGCTGGACATGGTTGGACCAAGCCTTTGAGCAACTAACCTTCATTTGATGGCTGTAACTATCTGTAAAAGTTTCTGAGAGCTGGCTTAGTGAGAAAGATGAAAGAGAGGATGGAAGCCTGGTGGTAATGGGGATGGTGTCTGCAACTCCTCTTTGTTATAAAATCCCCTTAAAATCTTAAAATAGCAGTTGCCTTTCATTAAACCTAAAGTGTATTAAAGGTAGAAGGATCTTTTCATGGCCCTGTTCTTTGGGCAAGGAACATGCACTGAATATGCTTTCTCTGTCTCTTGCCCTGAGAAAGAGAAATCGTTGCATCTGCCAGGCCTGCCGAACTACTTGCTTTTGTAAAAGCCAGGGTGATTACGCACTTTGATTCTTTCATCTTTTTTTCTTTCCGTTGCTTCATGAAGAGAATTATGTTTGGGCTCACCATTTCAAACTGTGTGTGGCCTTAACAGAAGACAATTAATTTCTGATTCTGCTGAACTCATTATTAACCTCCTGTCAGCTCAGATAGGATTTATCTTCCTGCATTTCTCAAAACAGAGACTTAAGAGCTCCTTTTGCATCATCTGTAGTTTTCAAATTTCCAAGTGCCATTGAGGCAACAAGAGTGTTTGTGAGCAGAATCTTCTAAGCCTTGTTATAACCTGTGGGTTATAAGTTTTTACTTTAGAAAAATTAAAATTTTAAATATTTCATTTTTTAAATAAATTAGAGTAAAATTAAATTAAATTAAATTAAACATTTAAAATTTAAAAATTTAAAAATAAAATTTAAAATTTTAGAAAATTTTACTTTAGAAAAATTGACTTTAGAAAAAGTGTGGTGTTCATTGGAGGTACTGGACTGACAAAACACTGCCGGAGACTACCTCCTGCTTTCAGATATGTTCATACGTTCAGCACCAAGATGGGCATTTCAGCATTGTTTTGTCAGAAGCACTTATGTATGCCATGTATAGAAAGGGTGAGGTCTGTTTATTGATTTCTTGGCTTCTCCACAAAAACTGTCAACTGAGGTCTTGACTAAGCTTATCATCGGGCTGGGTTTATTCAAAGCCTATACAATCCTTGAACAGATTGAAGTTGGAGCTAGGGCTCAACACATTTTCTTCACATTGAGAAATTGTGATAATGTCTGTTGCTAGTGACAGAGGCCAAATTTAAACTGAGGCCACAGAAAAGTTTGTAGTTTGGTATGATTCATGTGCCTACATTCAAGAAAAGGTACAACATTCAAGGGTCTCTCTAGTTAGCCTTACATTTGATTAATGTTTTCATTTGCTATCTCGTAGGGGTCTCAAAACAATTCCACATGTCATACTCAAATTGCTTAAACACTTTTGATAGAAAATATATATGGGAGCTAAAATCAGATTTAATATAAACTGAGAGAGTCATGGCTACATTGTATGAACCCATTACATTTTTATGATTAAATTTATCATCCTGAGGCTGGGGTTCAAGTGAAACTAGAAATCTTAAAGACAATGATTTGTTTTTTATCTGTCCTAAAAACTGTAATTTGGTGAAACTTGTATTCCTCATCTAACTGTTCTTGCTCATATCTACAGCTCTAATATGGACAAGTTATGCTTTTTTTGATGAGACCATCGATATTACTTTTATTTACCCTTCATCATGTGTGCCAACTTCTTCATTTCTTTTTTTCATATACTTTTCACTCTCCTGAATTTACTTGGATCGGTCAACATTTTGATAAATATGTAAGCGTTGTTGCATCCACATTCATATGCTTTTATGTTGTAATTTGTTCAGCCTTTCAAAAGCACTATGTAGTGACTGCTGTATAAAAATCTTGATCTTCAGAGTTACTGGAAGCTTTTGACCTAGCTAAAGCATTTTGTGAATCTTTCCCAATGTTCTTAGTTTTTTGAAAGTCTTTGTCTGCGATGCTAATTTCTAAGTCTTGCTCATTATTAGTAGCATGCGACTGCTATTTTTCTGCTTCCTCTTGCGTGTTCTTTGCTGAAAATTAAATCAATTGGAGTAGCTTCCCTGAATCAGTAAATCAATTCTCAATCGACTCTATATACACTTTTCCCATTAAATAACATTTTGCAAAATGCAAAAGACATTTTGCCTTCATGTTTATGATACATATTCTTGTACTGCGTCTTAGATATGGTACATGCCTTTCATTAGCAAATACTTAATTAACAAACATTTATTTTCAAAGTATTTTGTTTTGTCCCTGAGCTTGATTCTCTCCAAATTTTCTTGAGATCTAACAGACTTGAAAATGTGGCAATAGCTCACCTTCCCTGTTGATTTTAAAGGCTTCCTCTCTCATCAAGTTTCTGTACAAGGCACAGAATCTCCTTTTTTTTTAGACCCAGTTAAGTACAGAAGTGAGGAGATGTTATTCTACCTCTTTTCAGCTTTTCTGGTTGCTAACATTTATGGCACATCTTGTACCTGCTGCAATATGTATTTGCATTCTGTGATGGTATCAAAGTGGTTTGAAAAACAAGCGAATGTGTGTGTAAAACCTCAGGGTTTCTTTTTTCTCCTAGCGAAAGTGATATTGACCAAATTTCAACCTATTTCTGAGCTGCCTGGAAAAGTACAGCTGATCCATAAGCTGCAGATCTGTTAGGACAAAAGACGAGTGCGATTCTACTGTGTAGGATCCAAGGGACCTTCTCCCTGTGGAGGACTCATCAGCTCAGGGCAGGCTGTGTGCAAAAATCTGCTTGCAGTGTGGCTCTGTTGTGTGGCTCTCTCTCTCCCAAACCCCTGCATTTAATGATATTTTAACTCCTCTTAGGCATGTAGATCCTTCTCTACTGATTAGAATGTCACAAACACCTTTTAAATAATCCTAATTCATGCTGCATATAAAATAGCTACTTCAGTGTTACTGACTTTACAAAATTTTGACATACATGAATTGATCTTTCCAAATTGGGATAAATGTAATGTTTTGTTTGGAACATGCATTGGGTTCCTTTTTTCATTTGGCTGCTGGCAGTGCTTTATCTTGATCAAGCATAGAAACAAAGAAAAATAATCAAAGCTTCAGTTGTATTAATTCTTAGTATCTCTTCTTCACAAGTTTGCCTGCCATTTTCTATTTTATGTGCATACTACAAAGTCTCTCCCAGGAAACTGGGATCCATAAAGCTTTTTCAAAGTTTGAAAGAAAAGCTTACATCTCCAGACATCCTTCTAGCATAATAATGAATTTTGATTCATTGTTACTGTTCTGTGAAATGGAATCCACAATAAATGGATTCTATTGAGCCCTTTTAGAGAACCCAGAAATAAATGTTAGCTTTCACATATATCCTAAACTATAACCATGCTCTCTCGTCAGTGAGCATATGTTCACTTCTTTTTGTAGTGACTGATAGAGTTCAGCCTGTCTCTGCCATTGTGTTGTTTTCTGAAATCACACATTCAGAAAGGCACAGGTCCCACAAACATCTCTGTGCCTCAGCCTCCACCGTCTGAGGAAATCAGTTCTCTGGCTGCCTCCGCTCCACGCAGACGGCCTGCCTTTGTCCGTGCACCCTGCCAGTGCTGGGGAACCCTCCAGCCTAGCGCCCTGGTCAGACTATGTGGGTGTCTTGTCCCCAGTGTGTGAAGAGCCCTGGGTCTCGCTGCCTGGTGAAGGAAGCATTAGGGACATTGGGTTTCAGAGCAGGGGAGGACACAGATGAGAAAAGCATCACATGTAGTACCTTTGACTCCAGGTCCCTGCTCAGTGACCTGATTTCGCCACACCAGGCTTCTCCAGAGCTCTGTTTGCTCCGTGTGCCACCATTTTCCCTCGTTCACCCTTCTCACAAGCTGCACCCGGCCGCATGCCCAGGAGAGAGGCTGCTGCCTTATGTTGCATCAAGACAAGAGAGAGCACCCCAGCTTCAGGACCATGTGAATGGGAGTCCTGTCCGAGGCATTATTCATGTTAGGAGGTCTTCGGAACATTCCCTTTTAAAACACCCAGTGAAGCACCTGCACCTTCATAATAAACCACAGGCTGCTCTGGCCAGCCATCTTCCTTTTGCTGCATCTCCCTTCAAAGAAAAGAGGTATGCAACTACCTGTTAAAATGCTGCCTTCCAGCTTTGGTCACAGCCATGTGTTTACCTGGAATAAAACTTAGTGAAGCACCAGAAAAATAGAAAGGGATGAATACGAGCCATCCCGTTCTCTCCAGTCACCCCGAGAAGAAACAGCCTTTTCTGTGGCTAGCATCTGATCCACATGGTCAGATGGGGGAACGGGCAGGAGGGAAAGGACAAGAGGGAAGGTCAAGAGACAGTGTTCTCTCTGGAGGAAAATACGATCCAGGTATGGGCTGTAGGAAAGCAAAGACCTGCCTTGGAAACATGTTAGACATGCCTGCCTGCAGGTGTAGACAAGCATGACTTTGTCTCTGCTTTGAGCTTGCTGGAAGTGAAGGATGCCTGCAGCACTGTGTCTGAGCTAAGCAGTCTGCTGACAGGGCAGAGTGCATTGAATGCAGCGTTGTACCAATGCACACACAGACCCAGAGCTAGCCAGTCTCCCACAGGGAAAATAATATCTCTCTGTGTTCACCTGGACACACACTGCTCCAGAGCAGGCTGACAAAAGCACTTGCCGAGGGGTTTCCTTCATGGGCCCTCTTGCATGACCCCTGCCAGAGCATTCCTGATTCGGTAACATCCTCTGTCTTGAGCCCTGAAAGCAACAGAGAAATCCTTACTCGGTTCAAACCTTACTTCAGCCTGTTGAAATTATATTTATATCTTTGGTGCGCCGATCTTGTGGGTTTTATATTTCTAAAAACGGAAGAGATAGCAGGGAATCATAGCAAAGGTTTTAAATCTGTATTTCTACACCTGAACAAGCACTGCACTTTTGAGAGGTGTTGGAAACCTCAGTTCACAGGGAACTTGGTGTGACTCCTGTACATGAGTCAAATGACAGTTACCAGTTCATATGATTTATTTAGCCAGCTTTCTCTGCTACATACAGTCTGGCAACATGTGATTCAGAAACATTTTTCAGGGTGTAGAAGGGCAGCACAGAAATGCTTTTAACTGTTTTGAAAGCCAGACTCTCTAATGTGAAGACTGTTCTGCTCACACATATATGCTTTTGCACAAAAAAGTCAATATTACAAGAAAAGTAATTTGGACACTGATGAAATCAATATGTACTACGGCTCACATCAGAAGTTTGTATAGAGTAATATCCTCTGAAATCAATGCCCATTGCAGGATACAACCATTTATAACTTCACACTGATGTTGCAATAATCCACTGTGAGGTTAAGAATAAAGGATCTCAAAAGCTGTAAATACAGTGAAGTGAATCAGATCACCTTTTAGTCTAACTCGATGCTCTTCTTAGTTGAAAATTATTACCCCTTATTTTTCACAATGTATTGACCTCAGACTATGGCTTCCCAAACTGTTGTATCTTACAGCTCATCTTCTTTTCTAAAAATCCCTCAGTTGAGAGTGTCATGTTGAACAAGACATGAATCTGAAATAATCCTGACTCCTGGAAAAACAAACAAACAAACAAAAAACTTAGATTCAAAATAGCCAGGAGTGAAAACACATCATTTTTCTCAGTTGGGAGGTATTTTCAAACACCATACATAGTCTTTTTTTCATCCTGCTCTGCAAATAATAAGACTAAAAAGAATCATTTTAATCATCACTCAGTTTAGGACTCTGAGATATTATGTGAGTCAACAAACCCAGTCCTCTGCTGTTAAAACTGACCATTTCAGAGTCTGATATGTATAATGTAGGCATAAGTTTGGTTGACTAATGCATATATTTCACCTGGAATACCATTATGTATTCAAGACTTTAAGGAACAGATAATATATCGATCTTTTCATAGTTTATCTGTACTTAAAAAGTTGCAAGTGCCCTACATCTATCAACATCTATCGACTGGCTTCTTCACCTTCTCTTGGATTATTATAGGACTTTTATTCTCTTAATGTAAGGTAGGTTTACCTTAGGTACAGTAGGTAAACCATCCAAAAAGGCTATTTAGTGTTCATTGCCTCTTTAGACAAGCTTTGCATTTTTCCTCCTAGTGTTTCCTCCTAGCTCACCATAGGTTTTTAGCCACAGTAAACCCTAATTCCAATCTGAAGTTGCAAGGTGCTATGACTTGAGTCACACCAGTTTTCCCAAGTGAAAATCCTCTAGTCTAGGCGGATGGCAATATGAAAATACTGCAATTCTAAGCATGCATCTTTCTTTCATTATTCCATAACCATAGTTTACTTATACAGCATATCTGAAACAGTAATACATGGATTGTGCTGAGATTCTGGTATTCTGAAGGCATCCTCTCAGTTCTGAGAACAACCTCTTTGCAATCACTGGCCTGGCATTTCCAGCCTGCAGAACCAAGAGAGAGAAACTAGTTCCTTGTTGTTGGTTAGCTACCTTCCAGAAAAGTGCTCAGATGTGCTACGCAGCTATGAAAAGAGGAGTCTTTGTACAGCCGGTTGTGAGCATGAGTAGCTAAAATGTATTTGTGTACAGGGAGGAAACACTTCTGTTTTGATAACTGTATGCTGTCAAAGGTAAGCAAGCAATGTAGTAAAATGACACATCATTTTGTATGCTCAATATAGTATGAAGAAGGGGTGCAGGAAATAAATGCATTTGAAAGGTATTTATGGATCCACAGAAGCAGAAGCCCATAACTGTATAAACATATATACAGGTGTTTATTCAGTGCTTGGGGAATGAATGAATTCCCTTAACTCATCCCTATCTAGTTTGTTGCATGAAGAGATGCTTGCATGCTGAGAGGTAAAAGGGAGCCCATTGAAAATACACAGATAATAAAATCAGAACTGTTAGGTCAGAAGGAAACTCCAGAGATCATCTAGTCCCAAACCTTCCCCGAAGCTGGACTAGCTTTAAAGTGAAATATGTGTATGAAAACCAGTAATAGTACACAAAGCTGGCTTCAAACCTTATCTCTGTCAGAAAAAATGATCATTTTCATTAACAGAGCCTCAATCCTTTGCTTCTCAGTAAAGAAGTACCACAGAAGAGGAAGGAATGCTGCCAACAGCTTTAACTTCAAGTTCCACAGTTAGTCAAAAACCACGAAGGAGGGACCAGTATTAGGAGAAAGATACATTCTCAGGATTAAGGTTTGAAGATTCACTAAGCCATATCTACGGTGTCACACTGCTCTTAAAACCAATAGTCTCTTCTAAAAGACCAGGGAATACATCTGTCTTTGAGAGATGTAACCGAGAATGTCAAAGAAACTGATTTGATTTAATACTCATTGCATTCTCTGGGGATTAAAAGTCAGAGAAGGGAACACAATCTCTCCTTTTTTGTCTTTCTTTTTTCCTTTTTGGGCCATTAAGAATTAGACACGTAAAAAATAAAATAAGATAAAAAAAGGATGTATACCTGATAACGGCCACTAGACTTCAGCGGTTTAATTCCACAACATATTGACAAGCACAAGCAACAAACAAAACTATCTTAAATTGTAGTGCTATGTAAGATAACAGAGTTGTCAAAAAGAAAATACTACCTACTCCAGCATTGCCCATATTTTGTAACTGGTCTTTTTCTCTATACAGCACTTCCTACTCTTGGCAAAGTAAATATCATTTGAATTATCTCTCCAGAACAAACATGGGCATTTAAGCTAAAATAGGTGTTACCAAAGGGTATAATTGATCCATATCACAGAGATCCACAATGACAGAAAATTCAGAGGTAATGTGACATGCTTACAAATTGTGCATTGCATCCCCCTCTAGTGACCAGCCTGCATACAAACCTTGGTCAGGACTATGGAAACTTTCCATCTGAACTATTTTGTCAGAGAAGTTGTGTTGTTTTTTTGTTTGTTTGTTTTCAGTAATGCATGAAGTTTATTGAAATTCTCCCTGGGAATTATCAAAATGTTCCTTTTGATGTATGTTGTTTGATAGTTGAAGAAAGTAGGCTTCTAGGATTTATTGTAATTTATAATGTTTCCTTTCAATCTTAATTCAGGACAAAAACAAAATTTGAAATCTTGAAAAATTCCCAAAATACCTGGGTTTATTTTCCAACCTGCCCAAGTAAATAAGTTTATTTGCAAGACCTTTGAGGTTTAATTTTCCTTGGGACATTAACCTGGTCTCTGTATACTGTCAATTTTCTGCAGATGTCTCCATACCAGTGTCCTTTTGTTAATAATTCTAACATATGCGTCTTATGGATAAATCCAAGCAGATAGCAGAAAAATCAGCAAGAACTCATTTAGCATCTTATTGTTGTGCTGTTGTTGTGTTCTTCTTAGGTAGTTGTGTTGAGTTAGGTTTTGAGAAGATGATACAAAACTTTTGGAGTATTTATTAACCTGGTATCCTCTCTGTGTAAGTAAGATTGCATGAAAGACTGTGTATACGTTCTGCATGAAGCTTTAATACTTTCTGACCACAGTCAATTAGAGGAATTCTGTTTTGCAGATTATTGTGGTAACACATCTGTTGCAGACTTAGTATGAGAACTACTAACTATAAGTTACAAACTTAATGCATGTGCTGGGCACATCTAATAAAGTAAGCTAAAAGCCTTTCAGAAAAGTCTACATTTTAGTAATGTAGGCTCTGCTATAACCATTTAGAAGGTTGTGCCAGTACAGTCAAACAGCCTTTTGACTCCTTCAGAGTAATTGTCTTGCCAATGAGGAACACGTCTTCTTTTTTCAAAACATATGATCTGGTTCAGCCACAGTTCTTACACTGAATCGAGAATTCAGAGGAGTTGAATGTCCTGTGTTACACAGGAGGTTGGAGTAGTCCCTGAAGACCTTAATCTGTAAATACAAATACTAGTAGCCATTGCAGGATTGTTCCATTTTCTTTTTCCTAAATCCTCATCCAGTTATGTTTTAGATATCACATTGTAAATTGGCTTCTATCATTTCTCTTGAGGGGTTTGTTCTAGAGAAAAACCCTGTCTCTGAGTACATAATTAATATGCTAGTTGCATTTGATTAATTAAAATTATCTATAATTTTGTTGTTCTGAAGTTGTACGTTAACACTGATATGCCACCATCATGACCAACAGGCAGGCCAGGAATAGAAATTAGAAGTGGTAGATTTTTTCAATTTCTGTTCTTTGTGGCTGGTCATGGGCAAATCACAGCTCAGCCCAGATTTAAATTTGCTACTGTGCTACAACCAACTGAAATAGGATTACCAATGAGGTAATGTTTCTTAACACTTCTACCGCTGAAAGAAGCTATCTGAAGCTTCCAAATAAAGTTACGTGCGAGTTATTAAGTACTACATCAAGCCGTTTTGCCAGAGAATTAGTCTCTGGCAAACAAGCCCCTCTAGGCTCATTTGGGAAAGTAGTGAATGGACTGCAATTTCCTTGTTAGGTCTGAGCTCAAAATAAGCAGAAACACTGCCAAGAACTGCCCTGCCCTACTGCTGACCTTCAAAAGTCAAAATGCTCCATAAGCTAATAGACATGCAGCTGAAGCAAGATGCAACTGTGCTCAAAGACAAGATCCTCACTTGCAGATCTCATTAGTGGTCTGGTTTCTCAACTGGGGCAAGACTGTAGAGGAGAGAGCAGGCAGAGCAGTGGCAGGAACAATACTGCCTGTTGGAACAAAAAGTAGACACTGCAAGGATTATCAGTAAAAATACTCCCTAAGCTAAAAAACAGAACTCCCACTTTGGCCAGTCATTTTAGTGTTCCTTTTCCTCAAAATACTAATAGCTTAATTTTTCAGAAAATTAATGCTTAGCAAATTTTGTTGTTTCACTAACGAGTGACCCAGAAAACAGTCTGGAATAATGGTACATGATGCCCCTTCTGGGCTCTGCTCCAGAGGTGAGCAGAGATTGTTGCAGGCCTAGCCAGATTCCCTGCTAGGGCAACACAGATTGCTGCACTACGAGGCGCCCAGCTCTGTCCCTACGCTGGAAGCCAATGCAGAAACACTGGTGAGCATGCAAAAAGCAGACTGCATCATTGCAGTCTCTGTAATGCGCTGTGGGAAATGGGCTAGTGCTGCCTCCCCTTCCCGTACCCATTTCTGCCAGCTTGGGACTGTCTCCAGTGGTGAGGTACAGTGCTTGCAAGCAGCACAGCTTCACACCACAAGAAATAAATTGAATCAAATCAAATCCTACCTGTTCCCTTGCCCTCCTGAGGCTCTTTCTTCACTGAGACAGGGAACACACCAGAGCTGTCTCCCTGATTCGGGACCCAATCCTTCATGCTTGACTTCTAGCTCTGGGGAGATGAGGAACCTGAGATAGCTGAACGCAGATTAGGTCATTCAAAAGTTTGGCAGATAATGGCATGTTGGTGACATCTTTTACTGTCTACTTCACTGCCTTTGATGCCAAGCTACCATTTATGTCAAATGCCTGGACTCTGGTTGGGAGTGTTATGCCAGTGCTTCTGGAGGGCTAGAAGCCAAATTTTGTCTCGCATGGCCCTCAACGTGGGGGGACACATCTCTGGCACTGCCTGGCTTCACAGGCCAGCTCTTTCTGTCTGGGCAAACACGGACAAAATATAGTTGTTATCTGGTGGGCAGAGGTTATGTCAGTCCTCAGCCCCAGGTATTTATTTCAGATCTCGTCTTCCAGCAGCTCTATTTTGTCAGACTGTCTGCGGCACTTCTCACAGAGACTAAAGGACGGGAACCCCCTGGGTGGCTGGTGGGATCAGACAGAGCTACCGAGGCAGTAGCTGTGCTCCCCCCATCTCCACAGTGCGCTCCCCTCTCCTGCTTAAAGTTGGAGGGGGTGCCTTGGACAGGTACTGGCAGCGAAGATTCGTGATTTCAGAGGAACCCCCTCTTTAACGAAGTGTGCAATCTGAATCGAATCATGATTATTTTACCTGAATGTCTCACTACTCAGAGAGAAAGAAAGAAGCATCTGAAATTACATAAGACCTCAACAAAAGTACTGCAGAACTGCTAAGCACTCTGTTCTTATTTCTTGATATTTTTTAGTATGTATCTCTTTTTGCAGTTGGCATTTCTTCGTGACCTTACAGAGCTCTTGAAAGGAGCTTACTTGTGAGCCAAATACCTTTAAGCTGCTTGGCTAGCCCTGAAAAACAAACAAACAAACACAGAACATCAGCAAAGCTTGGGGTTTGCCTCTGCCTTGGTGTTTTAGAAGCCTAAAGGACCATTAAAGGCAGAATGGCCCCAGTACACCTGGGGTAGCCCCAAGGCTACAGGGCAGGGAAGAAAAGAGGGATCATCATTTCTCTACCACTTGGTCTAGGGAGGTTATGACTGAGGGCGAGCCCTGCAGCTGGTCAGAGGTACATGAAGTTTAATGTTTTTTATTTTTACCTGTGAAAAGCAGTGTAGAATTGAGTCTCACCTATAAATGTGATTTAAAAATATGCAGCAAGGAGTAGTGTGATATCTGTTCTGTCACACGGTTATAGAAAATTATCATATAGAAGTCTCATTTCTATTTTTTTTTCAGTTTGGGTTTCATTGCTGTTGTTAATGAAATTGCAAAATGATAACTAAAAGCTGAGGCAGAGCTCGAAAGGTTAAGTTTAATTTGTTGTAAATCAATGTGTGCTTTATTCAATGACTATTTGTTAACTCTTAAAGTGGGGGTGTGCTAGAAACAAGAGGTTACAGCTATTTGGATTCTTTGCAATATCCTTTTAGTAACTATTAAGGAATGAAGTATCTCACAGCAGGAGTTTTACCATATGCTTTTGAATGGAAGTAAGTTCAAGCTGCCCTGTAGTCCTAAGCATTTTCCTTCACAACATTCATTAGAGAGACATGACCAAGGGCCTGGAAATCATTTCCTTTGGTATCTGTAGTGTGTTGATAGCTTCAGGGAGAATGCAGTGCCTTCTTTTAGGGTTAGACATCATCATGATCAAATGAAAAGAAAATGAAATTCTGAGAGAACAGAGAGTTCATCAGTGCATGGACAGGCAGAAAATAAAATACAAAGTGTCCCCAATGTATGCGATAGACATTATATATGGGCATCTTTACAAACTCTGCAATTTGAATGCAGTCTGTAGAGTCTTTTAAAAAGCATTACTCTTAAACGTGGATAAAATTCAGCCCAGCTTTGATTTTCCTCCTTTTATGGAGCTGAGGTTTGTGCTGCACATGTTGGCACACTGACCTACTTTGTCATTCTTCCAGAAGGCTTTTTCTCCAAACTCCTTCCCCTTGACGGAAGTTTCAGAAATCTAGATTGCCTTTCTGTAGGCAACAGCCATCCAACTGCCAGACGATGCTGGAGAAGTGAGGCTCTTAAGCCATGAGTTTCAATCAAGGTGTAATAATTACAATCAAGGTGTAATAATTACAGCAACTTTAGAGGGGCCATTGTTTTAAGCACTATATATTGCTCTGAGGATGAAGTTCTCCCCTCCTCATCAAAAACATAGGTTGGGTGCTCATTTTAAATGCCAGCCACCTGGGAGCACAGCTTGTATATCCGTTTTCCTACTGCATGGGTTCAAATAGTGCCACAGCTCTATCTGCTGATGTTCTCCAATTGTCAACAGATGTATAGACAGAAACCAGACTGGTTCCAAGTCCCCAGGATATTAAGTGAATTAACGTTGCAATGGAAATGCCAGATACATAGAGATGGGGTTTTCCATTGTAAGTTCCTACAGAGCCAGAATTTCTCTCTCAATGCAACCCCAAGTTAAAAATTCCTGACCTGGTTGCAGGTGAGCTGGTACAGCCACATCAAACACGTGCCCATGCTCCTTCCACATGAAAATACCAATCCTGAGCTAAAAACAGCATTTGTATGTTGTCATGGCAGTCTACTGAGAAAATTTATCCCTTCCTCTAAGGAGGGTCAATGAGTCCAGGCAGAGCATCCCTCCAGTGCAGATGTTCTGCTGCAAGGCTGGTAACTTCTGTCTAGTGCTGCATTCTTCTTTACAGAGACTTACAACGAACTCTCGAAATCTGGCCTTCCCACACTTCTGGGATTAATGTCTTGTATGAGTGAGGCTTGTGTTTTTGGGAATCCAAAGAGCTGTAAGCTGCCAAAGTCTGTTTTTGGTGCACTGTGTAAAGACTTGTTCTAGATAAATCATAGCTCACTTCTAAGCTGCTTTTTTCATCTTGAGAGTTCCTCAACCCTAAAACTGCCCTAAAACTTACAAATACCCTGATGCCTCTAAGTAGTAATAGGGCTGTTTACAAGTGGCCTACCTTCTCATCCCACTTGCTTACTGAACATTCTCCACTTAGTTACTTTAATTGGGAAAAAGAAATCACTCAAATCAACAGCTGCAGTGCTGACCTTGTTTTCAAACTCTAAACTAACAGATGAGAGAGGTTAGTAGTATGCTGAAACTGCTACTAATTCTATGCTGAGCATCTAATAAATCTAAATAGACATATCCCAAGTGATGAAAGAGTGGATCTTAGACTCCCGGTTCTTTGCATCTTCCTGATCCACCAGCCCTTCATGATCCTTCGATACTAACCTCCTTAACTGAACTAAAGATGAATACCTTTAGGTAGCACTAGAATGTGAATCCGTAGATTCCCTGTGAGTTGGACAGTATCACCCAGAAAACACAAACGTCCTTTTACAATTGAATCTACTCTACATCTTCAGAATTCAGGATTTTCTACTTTGCCTGTTTGTATCATCTAGTCTTTTTTCTGTTCAGTGCAAGTCCTTGGAAAAGTGCCCCAAAATAAGAATTCATTCTTTTCCAAAGGTAATGTCCTTTTTTTTCCCTCTTATTTAAAGCTATCAAGGTGAAAAAGTAGAATAAATGTCCATTTGTTCCATAATTGGAATATCTTCCTTTTCACAGCTTCAGTGTTACAATTACTCTATTTTGATTTGATTTGGTTTGCAGCTCTCCTGCCTTACGGCTCACAAGATGTCACTTGTGCAAAATGGTTAAGAAATATTTATAGTCTTGTGCAGAAATCTTTTTGTAGCTGTTTTATTCATACTTGTAAGCTTATTTTTGGAAATCCTGTAATTGATAGGTTGGTTACATATGTAGGGTTAGGTTTCCTCCCAGACATTATCCATATCCATCACTGTCTTTGAACAAATAATATGTAAATAAAGCTGAATTTTCTTCATATTACCTTCAATAAATGGGTTTAAGCCACCACACAAATCTCCTAATTCAGCTCTTCAGTTCTAGTAGTTTTAGGACAAATCCAGTAGATTTAACTTTAAGCTTCCAAATATATCTCTGCCAACAGTCTTAGGTAAAGTTCTAGTTATCCAATCCTTTACCTTCACTGAGGCTTGCAGTTGCTATGGTTTCAAAGATTTCACTGAGAATAAAACACTTCTGTATGTGTCAGCGCAAGTAATTATCTTGGATAAATAATTTCTTTGATCTCAGGTGTCCTGTCAGATATTGCTCCACACAAGTGCTGACCAAATAGGAGTATTCCTGCATTTATTCCCTCCTCTCTAAATTCAGAAACTGTGGCAAAGATGAAGACTTTATATTGAGATAAATACCTAACATATATGCCTAACAGATAAATATCGTATTTTTCTGGGTTTTCTTGCTCTCTGCAATTCGTTTAGCAGAAGTGTACGTCAGCTTCACCCAGGCTACACCTGAAATCCTGGGCATTTTCCACAGTGCAGCTCTAGTTGTAGTACATGGAGACTGGGTGAACAGATGGAGGGAACAGGCTCAAGTCAACTGTGCAGTCCTCACACAGTAACTCCAGTATTTTCAATAAGGGTTGGGCTTAATGCGCAAGTGCTACACAGCGTTTCTGTCCGCGAAATTCTGCTTGGTCAAACCACAGCTCTGGCCACAGTCCTGAGCAGAGCGTGCTCCATGGGACACCAGCCATTGCCTCAAATCCTTCCTTGCTACTATTCACAGCTGCAACCACCACCCTCTGGGGGTGCTAATTTCATGGGCCAGTTTGCCTAGGGAGTTTTGGAAGGGCCTGCCACCAAGAGGTTCCACTACCACAGTCAAAATGCACTGTAATTTTTGCAAATGAAATTTTTAATTATAAATGTAAAACGTAATCCCTGTATGTGATCCTGGCTAGCCTGTACATAAAAATGTTCCATCTAGTGGACTCCTGACTTTTCTGTCTCAGAGTACAAGGTGTTACCATCAAGCTGCTGAAAAATAGCTTCTATATATTGTCTGGGTCTCAAATATTTAAGTGATTCCACATCAAGCAGATGTGTTTGAAAACTAATGTCTCTAATGATTAATTCAGATTAAAAATTAAGCCCAATTACCTCAGTTTATTTAACCCCTGGAATGCTTCCAGCATGCTTAGGGTTATCATTCAGGTTAATTATTTTCCTTGTGCACTGCAAAATGTTCTCACGCTTTATATGTCTGGATAATTTTTCTGAGGCTGGTGGACCAATGGTAAATCTCTTTTGAGCATAGCACTTCTGGGAGTGATAGGAGTACATGATGAAATACAAGGACAATACATTGGTAATACACCAAGGTGATGTCAGAGCAGACTTCTTACAAAGAGAATGTTTTCCTTTGATCCTAAAGACCCTGATCATTATGTCCTCGATTTCCCCAGGAAGGGGAGAAAAACATATTTCAATCTTTTTTGCTAGTGCTCTCTGTTAACCTGAAATTAATCTTAAAGTAAAAAGAAGCTATGGCTGATCAACTAGTCTTACCTCTTTTGCTATCTAATCTGCTCTCATCATGACAGTTACACACACAGACTACATACAATGAGCATACTATGTCCACTTTTCACTGGGCATTAGCTTGAATATGCAGTTTTCAACTTTTCCAAGTTGAGGTTCATAAATACAGTATAAATACAGTGGATAATTGAGATCCACTGACTGAGATATTGCTTGCAAAAATTAGTCTGTGCTTGTGTGTTTTGGTACAGCAGTGAGACAGGTCTCATATGTCAAGTGAAATCCAGAATTTTGACATTTTGTTTGTAAAGTAATAAAAAAATGATTATTCTTCCATGTCATGATTTACCCTTTTTGAAGATGTAACTACTGTTACTGACAAGAGACTTCAAGAACTTTGTGTAACTGCTTATTCCTGCTGATACTAATTTGTTCCCACTGTAGTTCAGGGCAAATTTGCTATTCTTTCTTTCTAGACATCAGATCTTTCTCATAAGGCCTACGTGCCTGATACCATTTTCAACTCTTAAGTTTCATAGTAATCCTCACCACAGGAAATTTAGGCTCTTCTCTTTAACTCTTCTTTCTCTTGGTATTTCAATCTATGCTGTGGCACTGCCACTCTGTCACTCAGGTAGAGAAGTGTATGTAGGGCCTTAGGGTGGCCCTGATAGCGTGGGGATACAGGAACAGACACCAGGCCAACAGCTTTAAGGATAAACAGTTTGTCTGTAAGTAACAGTACAGTAGCAAATGCAAGTAGTACAATAATATGGGGTGAAACAACAACAAATCCAGTAATTCACTAGTGCTGGGCTAAATTTAATACCCAGGCCTGCGAAGACTGGCATAGCCATGGTTATCAGGCATGCCAGCAGGAAGGTGACTGCTTTCTGCAGGAGGTTAGACATCTCCAGTGGTCCCCTCCAGCCTTAGCTGGACTGGTTCTATTTTTGTTTGTTTGTTTATATATTGGTCAACAGGCTGTATTTTGTACGTAATACGTTTGCTAAATTTCTCGTTATATGGTGACCAATAATGAACAACATTTTGTGCTTGCAATTATGCCTATCAAACAATGACAAGAGATGCTCATTTTACTGACAGTAAGGTAAAACAGCAAAAATTCACGAAGTGCTTTTGACTCATTAAACAGGTGGAAATCTGGCACTTTACCTGAGGCTGAGTTCATGTCCAAGTTAGTTGTACTCTGGTAGACCTCAAAAGCGGTATAAAAAAGGACATCATAGAACTGGAACATGAACGGAGGGCAGGATTGAAATCTTACCTCCAGTGATATCAACAGACCGATCTCCATTAGTGTGAGCAGGGACAAGTTTTCATCCTAGATGATGAGAAAAGCTACAGGATGAATGATGTATCTTCTCTTCATAAACAGATGGAGATATTTTAAGAATACAATGCCTTTGTCTCATGAAAGTAATATTTGTATTATAAAGTGTTGTTATTAAATTGAATAGGACTCCCCATTGTGTCTTTTTTTTTTCCCAGATTAATGGATTTCTTCTGGCTTCTAGTGATCCATTCTATATGGACTCTTCAGATCTGTTCTTGCCCTTCTACACATCGACATAAATTAGGAAATAACACTATGAATTTACACTTAGGGAAAGTGTAAATTACAGTTAGGGGAAAGCCATAAAAGAGAAAAGAATCAGTCCACATAATTTTATTTAAAAGACATCACTGTATTTATATTCAAATTGCTTTTTCATTTCATCACTGTGATCAAGTACATGTATTTAATAAAGCTGTTGTACTTGATCTATAACTAATTACAGAAATTGTTTTGTTCTAGTACTGATTAGAAACTGGTATTTCATTTA
This sequence comes from Anseranas semipalmata, assembly GCA_013399115.1. Classification (NCBI taxonomy): domain Eukaryota; kingdom Metazoa; phylum Chordata; class Aves; order Anseriformes; family Anseranatidae; genus Anseranas; species Anseranas semipalmata. The sequence goes on along the minus strand of VXAA01002792.1, from coordinate 186,136 downwards.
TGAAGCTATTGGGTTTGCCTTCTCAGAGTTAGTGTGTACTTTATAACAATAAATATGAGACATATCTAAAGTGGTTTATCTATAGACATTTATTTTCTTAAGTAGGTGATTTGAACTCATCAAGACTTTAGCTATGAAGCAAAAATTGTAAAATTTTTGCTGTCTGTAAGACACTATTAAACAATTAGCTATAATAAGTATTTTTTTTTCTAGCCACAATATTCTTCTGTATGAGGATGGACATGCAGTTGTTGCTGATTTTGGAGGTAAGGAGTTCTTATGAAAAATCTATAAATTAACTTCAAATTATCTAAAACTAAACGTGTGCTGTCTAAGGAAATGCTGAGGAAGTTTGTTCTTTTTGTTATTATGTGAGGAGAGAAAAGGACCCTTTTAAGGACAAGAATGCCCCTTTTTTTTCCTCATCTAAGTTAGCAGGTGCTGTAGAGTACTCCATTGTATATGTGAGAAGAAAACCCAGATGACAGTGAGATAGGTGCATCTCAGTTTGAGTAAGTTTTAGTGGTAGGTTACAGGAAGGAAGCTGAGTGAATGCCTCTAGTAGAGGATGAGTCCTCCTCTTTCATGACAAGTGCTCAGGATCTGAGGACAGCGTTGTGTGCAGGCCTGTGGCTGTTAGCACCCAAACTCCAGGGCAATAGGACAGTTTTCTTTCATTTTAATTAAAAGAGCAGAAAACAGTTCTTTATTTCAGTTATGGACTTTACTAACATTTTCTGTTCAAAATTAGACTAAGCTATATTTTATGAATCTGTATCTTGTGCATTGTCATGGCGTTTATCAGTCAAGCTCCACGGGAATGTGTTCTTGTTGGTGCAAGGGTGGAATGTAGGGAGCTGTTCTTGACCTAGCTCCTGAGAAGCTACTTCACTTAAGACATGGCCATCGTTACTGTGCAATATCACCACAGATGTAATCACTAGCGATGCATGGACATCAGCTTAACATAGGAGGAGTGTGGTGTCAGCGTGAGAGTATCTGTGAGGGACCCAGCGCTGACCCAGACTTGCTGTGATCCAGCCTGCTGGAGCAAGGAGATAAAACAAGGCTTGGACCACATGGGAATGCCTCCTTGTCTGGGGTGTTGCTGAAAATACTCTTGTTCATATAGATACAAGCATAAATGTATTTTTCTGATATGACAAAGACATCTGAAGTCCTGCTTGGGAACTTATTTATGTATCACGAAATACAGCATATACTACCTTCACCGTGTTAATGCAAGATCTTGTCACTTCTAGGTGTGCTGCTTTTCTGACATTAGATGAGACTGACAGGCTTCTGTGGGATTGAATGTCAATATGGTGCTCAGTTCCTGTCTGCTACAAATCTAGATACACTTACATTGACCAGTACAAATAACCATGAGGTCACAAACTCTGAGCTGGATCCTCAGCTGCTATAAACTGCTGTTAATGTTGACAGAACTTTGTAGATTTATACCAGTGCTGAATTTGGCATGCAGGTTTGGGAAGCCTCATTGTCTCTATGTACCCTTGTTGAATATCAGCCATCACAGTTTGCCTGGATTTTCAAAACCCCAGTGTTATAAAAAAAAAATACTTCTTACCAAGACTTTTTTTTATAGTAAGGCACCTATCTATAGTGGCTTGACAGTAAAACTTTTTTTGTTCTGTGTGTTTCAGAATCGAGATTTTTGCAATCCCTGGATGAAGACAACATGACAAAACAACCTGGGGTTTGTTTCTTGTTTTGTTCCACATAGATAGTATAAAACATACAGGCAATCTCAGTTCAGGAGAAAATGACATTAGAAATATCATTTTTGATGGAATAGATGAACTGGTATAGTGTTATATCTCTTATAATATTTTTTCCTTTAAGCCTCTTTACTAGCAGAGATCAGTGAATACAGAATATATTTTTTTAATCTGCAGCAGAAAATAATTTTATAAGGCTCTTCCTTGGGCTCTATTGCCTCCAAAAATCCGTAGTAAAGCATCGTTTTTTGTATTCACCCTCCCCACTCACATATACACATTGGTGGCAGGTTGTCCCTATTTCTAACGAGAAATTAGTTATTCAACACTCATTTTCCTTCAGAATTCTTTTCTCCATTTCAGGCATATTGTTAAGAGAGACAGCTTTGTTGTCTTCACAGGTTTTAGTCCAGATGCATTCTGTGTATCACACTGTGGTCATGAGGCTTTCCATCATTGTAAAGACTAATTGTGGAATGCTAAAGCTAGTCTTTGGCACTCATCTTTTTAACAAATTCGTGTGTGCACTCAGTGAGGAGTACGTACTGCTGCTGCAGGCCTGGGCCCTGTCAGGCTTTGATGATCAGGGTTTGATGATGTCTCGCTGAGAAGAGCTGCTTTGTGAATAGTGTAGGTTAAGTTACTGGGGTGCAAGCAATCGGCAAAAAGACCCTGCACTCATCACTCCAGTAAGAGGGTGGTTGCTTGTGAAGCAGCCTCAGAACTGGGCTTCTGCAGAAAGCAGTGAGATCCCCGAGAGGGCAGTAACCCAACACAGTTGTCACCAGTTTTTCCCTCTGCCAGCTAGAGTAGTAGTTAATTGGTATTATATGGCATGCTCAGACTTTATACTATGGTCTCCAGACTAAGTAAGGTTGAGTGTTTTGCTTTTACTGTAGCACTAATCTCTTGCTTAAAGCCTGATCGCTCTGCCTCTGTAGGGTTGGAGCATCTATCAATCTAATGCTAATTATCTAATCAATAATGTGCAATAATTCGCTGCCTGAATTTTGCATGCTATGGTGAAAACTATTCCTGACAAACTTAACAGTTATTTTATGGAGCAATGGAGGCAAAGAAATAATAAAAGAAAAGAAAAGTAACAATACAACTAGAGGAAAAGGCATATACGTGAGGAAGTAAATGTATACTTGATGTTTCCTGATATGCAGAACCTGCGCTGGATGGCCCCTGAAGTGTTCACTCAGTGTACAAGGTACACTATAAAAGCTGATGTTTTCAGCTATGCTTTGTGTCTCTGGGAGCTGCTAACAGGTGAAATTCCATTTGCTCACCTAAAACCAGGTAAGATGCTCAGTGAATTAATGTTTAAAAATCTCTGAACTGGTTACACTGCAAAATATTAATTGATATTTTATTAAAAATTATTATTAAGTGCTAAGACTCAGTGAAAGGCATAGAACAACCCCACTATAATGCCATACACCATTTATTTTTATTATTTTATATTATAGTAGAGGTGTTTGACCTCCCATGCCATTGACACCAGCCTTTGCAGTTTGTCCTCCTGTGGCCTGAGGTGGATCCATGACCGTGCTGTTATGCAGCTCTCTCCACACAGGAGAGGATCTGGAGGAACCTCACTGACTCATTTCACTCCAGCAACTGAAAAAAATTGTGGAAAATGGGGGATTTTTTGTTTTGTTTTAAGTGGGTTTGGGGTATAGAGTACAGTTGCTGGGGGAAGAGATGTGCAAGATTTGTCAGGTGGCTTTCAGGTAGAATTCTTTGATGTTTGGAGAAAGCATGGCCAATGGCAGCATTCTGACCTTTAAAAAGGTGAGCTTCTCTTCATACAAATGTTTGTGCCCAAGCAGAATATAAATGTTGGTAATATTGTATGGATGCATATTCTGTAAAAAGCAACTTTGAAGATGATGTATGATTTGTAGTCTGTATAAAACTCCTACATTTATGACATGTGTTCACTTAATGGCTATTCAGTTAAAAATAAATCCCGTATTTTTCTCAAAGTATGTATTTCAAGGTGAGGAATAACAAGAAAGTTTTCATGAAGAGTATCTGGTAGCTGCAGAACACTGTCACTCTAATTATGCATCACTGGCTATTTTTCTGTTTTATAGTTACTTTTGTGCAGGCTTTGAGGTCCAGGAAGCCATTCTGGTGAAGTTCATTGACATAATTAAGTGTTGAAAATAATACACAATTATAAAATATCATGCTAACAAAATCTCACCTATTGAAATGGATGTAATCACCACATTAAAAGCAATTCCATGTACCCTACAGAATCTAGTACAATATCCAGTTCTGTAAATGTGTATTATATATTGAATAAAATATCCATTCATCAGATCTTTACCTGATGAAAATGAATAAACTTTTTTATAACTATTGAATCAAAGTCACTACTTTATCAAATGGTACATCTATTAAAACAGGTGCATTCCCCAATGAAATCTGTTCCATATTAAGTCAAGTATAATATTAGCTGAGGTCTATATCATGTGGTCCTATAGAACCAGAGCCTGCAGCATGTCTTCTGGGTAGTAAGGAAACCTAACAGCTGTGCTCAACAATCACCTGTAAAATAGACAAGGTGAGAAGACCCAGAAAGAATGATAATTCTTTCAGTGCCTTCTCAGGCACTGGAACAGGCTCCCCAGGGAAGTGGTCACAGCACCAAGCCCAACAGAGTTCAAGAAGCGTTTGGACTACGCTCTCAGACACATGGTCTGATTTTGGGTTGCCCTTTAGGGACCTAGGAGTTGGACTCAATGATCCTTGTGGATCCCTTCCAACTCAGCATATTCTATGATGATTGATAATTTGGAGACGTAGCTGGAGAATGCAAAACTTAATTGTTACATTATAAGGAAACTTAGGTATTTACGGTCTTTCTTAGGCAACACTACAAGTGAGACAAAAAAAATTATTTCTCTAGACGTTAATTACAAGATGAAAACAATCTGCCATTAGGGACATTGTTCCCTTCTAGTTTCCTCTGTCAATTGTCCCAGGTTATGTAAAATATTAAAGTCTATGCTGTAGGATTTGAAGAGGACCAGTCTTTTCACATCTTAGTGGTTTAATGTTGTTTGTTCCCAGACAAATTCTATCCTGTTTTCCTGAGAACTCTGGCTTGGTTCTCTATTCAAGCATTATGTATCTCTCACGTATGCTCACACAAGACATGACTGCAAAGGCATCCTTCTGTGCTGTAGGCACAGTCTTCTTGTGGAAGTAGATGTTGTCAGTTGCCTGGTGTACAATCTTCTTATATTTAAAAGAGATTTTGAAAGGTCCATCAGGCAAGAGGACACCCTCCGATTTCTGAAGATCATCCTCCAAGGCTGTTTTCTATAGATAGTATTCAATTCACACCTGTAAAACTGTCAGCATGTAAGCTTTGGGTAGAGTTTTGTGGGAAAACACAGGGATATAGATGTCTGAAAATTGTAGGTGTTAAAATAGGTACAGAAACTAAACCAATGCATCCTACACAGCAAAAATAATGCAAAGATCTTACTTGCACAAGGAAACTGCAAGTTATGATTATAAACATACAGATATTCAATATATGAGATGTTGATTAACATTTTGCAGCAGTTGTTTCCCTGATCCATAAGCAAGTACAAATTAAAAAAAAAATTTTGTAGGTAAATTTTCATTGATTCCTCTCATGGCTTATAGTTGCTCTGACCCAGAAGAAAGGCAGAGAGTGACCAACCAGTCAAAACAGAAAACACTCAGAGGTTCAAGACTATCACGCAGGAGAGCTGAAAAGCATCACTAAGTTCAGAATTTGGGGCGTCACCCAAAATCTTTTTTGTTTTGCTCCTATTTGAAAAGAGTGGATTATTGTCATTTAAGGCAGTCTAAAATATTTTTTTAACAAATAATGACAGAGAGAAACTTTGTAAAGTATTCAGCTGCATACACAAATGAATGCTCACCACGTGTTTTCTCCCTTCCTTTTTCTAATCCTGATGGCAGAAATTCTGTTAACTTTGGTACAACAGGATTTTGCCAATAGGTAGTATATCACATACCTTTAGTGAAAAAAAAAAGGGAGCATTTTTCATTGCAATCTTAATTTGTTTTGCATTTGCCTTCTCTTTTCATAGTGTGTGCTAGGCAAAAGATGAATCCAGTAGTATCTGACTCATACTTTCCAAACCTCATCAGAGTGCAGTCAAAATTAGGCAAGCTGCTTGCCTCTCCTGTCCACATATAGTTACAATATTACAGGATTTATCTGATACTAGCATTCTGAAACATCATTACACAGTCAAAAACTGCAAAGAGAACAGGGAATGGCTGAAATTAATCTATTCTTATGACAAAGACTGTGATGAGAATAGGATAAGTTTAAAAAAAATACACTATTGTTACAATCTCATGATTGCACTCATGTTTCTCTGCATATTCCATATACTCTGATCACATATCATTTTAAAGTGTCAGGCAAACAAAGGTATTTACTTAGCTTTTGATACAAGTTCAAAATACATTTGTTTTGACTCAAAAAAATTTTGCTTAAAAGGAATGCAGGGGACTAGCCATGTATTTGGATTCAGTAAATGTGTAAACACAATTGGGAAAACACTTTGGCAATTTTGTGTTGGTCAGTAGTGGCTAGAGCTTATAAAAAGGCACTCATTGACTTTTACTAAAGAAACACTGCATTAATTTTATTCATAGACTGTAATAGAATTAATCACAGGTTATTTTAAGATATCTGAGTCTGTTATCTGTAACTGGAGTATACATGTTATCCTGTCTTAATAATGAAGAGACTTTATTAAAAAAAAAAAAAAAAACAAGTGAAGGTTAATTCATTTTTTCCCCTAAAGGCTATTTTTTTTAGGGATTAACCTGAACTAGATTGAACTAGATCCACGCTCAGTCACAACAGCAATGTTTTTCCATTCAGGGACATGGACGGTCTTAGCTATCTTTAAAAGTGGTGTGGATTTGAAAGCCTCTGTAAGCCACAAGTCTTTATCCACAGGCATGATGGGCTGTATGGCAGTAGCAGATAGTCAGTGTTTTCCTAGGAACACTGTAACTCCTGGATGCTCATGTGTTTCTGTTGGGCTGTTCCCTTGCAGCAGCGGCAGCAGCAGACATGGCATACCACCACATCCGGCCGCCCATCGGGTACTCCATCCCCAAGCCCATCTCTGCCCTGCTGATGAGAGGCTGGAATGCCTGCCCCGAGGTGAGTGCCCCCGCTCCACACAGCCGGAGAGGCAGCAGGACACTTAGGCCTTTTGCCTGACTTCACGTGGCTTCCCCAAAAGCCCTGGTTACTGAGGCAAGTGCCACTGCAGATAGCTCTGGGGCAGATAATGGTATATGCTGAGAAATACAGAAATATAGAATAGTTGGTAAATTGAGGAGGGAAGCAAATGATCATTTAGCTGTTCAATGAAACTTCAAGTAATTACATTATAAAACTGTGATTGTGACTTATACTGAGTAAAGTACTTTCTGCTCTCAGACTTCTGTAGACTTTTTCTATGAATTACTGATTTTTTCCACATCAGAAATGAAATCTTCATCATCAAAGGAGGAACCAAGTTACTCTGGAAGCATATAAACTTCTCACTATTTTTCTACCATGCCGTGAGGCTATTCCCTGATACACCAATAAGATACCAGCAGAAGAGTTGTGTAGAAGACAAAAGGACCTGCATACAACCAGAAGTCCCCTCCCTGGCCTTTCTGGCACATCACTGTAACAGTTAGGGATAAGACACAGTCAGAAGTTATGAGAATTCCTGTTTCTAGGGCTACTTTCTTTGTGGCAGTTGCTCTCACCTCGTAATACCCAAAACTTCCCACTCTTTTGTGTTCGTTTTCTTAAGTTGCTATGAAGATAAACTCTGGATTCTGTTTCTCTTCTCTCAAACAGAGCATAGGTAAGACTAATGAGGACGCATTGTCTGGTCCAAGAGACTAGTCCTGGTAAGGTGGTATTTTAGTGATACATTTTCAGACCCACAGGTTTCGAAGTTGAGCTAAGAATATTTTGGATCTGCTCAGAACTTCCTATATGCAAAACTTTGGGTTCCAAGCTCTAGCTAACTGTTTGGAGAGCGTGCAGTGACTGGTTATGGGATCTCCAGCTAGTGATCTTAAAAGCAGTCTACCAGGCTGTGAATGGAAGGGCACTTGTCCTGGAGAGAGGGCCAAATATCAGTCCCTACTGCCTTAGGAACTGAATGGGTATGTCTGCTCTATAATGGAAGACCAGAAATCTTATTAAGCTATGGGAATTTAAGATAGAATTTAATAGATGTTGGTAAAAAAAAAAAAATGTATTTTCCATCAAGCAAACATTAATAAGCCAAGCACAGTATTGTTTTAAGCACTGCAACTTGTACATTAAAGAGAACAGATGTGGGTATGAGCATTGTAAATGTGAATTTTTACATTAAATTAAATTCATGCTGTATGTTCCAGGTCACAAACATGACTTGCTGCTCTAGTCAGTTAACATTTCCTGTTTTATCTTTCTCTCACTTATATTCTGTGTTGTACTGCTTGGCTCTGACAGAACCAGATGTTTGCTGTCTGATTCTTCCCATTACCAAGACCCCTGTACAATTAATTGAGTAAAATTACTTGAGCTGAATTACCTTTGATTTTTTTCTGATGATTTAATCATATACTTCTTTATGTTTTCTGACTTGTTGAAATTTCCAACCACAATAATGGTAATAACTTTCAGGAAGGCTGGGAAAGTTTGTAGTTTTGAAGAAAGAAAAAGAGTGCTTTCATTTTCATTTTTTCCTCACTTTCTTTTGCCTCCAAAGGTGATACGTAAGCACATTCAGCAGATGGTGGGTACAATATAGTTTTTGTACCAAAGTTTTCAGCTTCATTTATTCTGCAAGGAATTAAAGGCACCTGATTTTCTGCCTCAAAATTGCCATCTTCTAATTCTGGTAACAAGTCTCTGTTCTATCAGTGGCGTTTCAGCTGCTTCAAGCACATTGTAATCTTAATAAGGCTGATTGTTTTGAAAGTCTTGCAAATCCCCCATGCCCTGTGTATGCACAGCACTGTTAGTTTGAAGACTGGTATCGCTGTCCAGTAATATATTTCCATTTTCAATAGAACTGGGGATACTGTCTGTACTGGGTGTAACTTGGAACTTTTTTTATTGTGTTGGTATTTTTTGCTCTTCACACTACCTAAACTTCTAGTATATTTTCTGTTTTGGTAATGGGGAGTATTTGTGTGCCTGAATAATAATGTTTTCAACTTCATTTTCATTAAGTGCCACCATATTTCCTCTTTTCTGTAATTTGATTCCATCTTCCTCAGTGTTAACAGCACATGCAGGTTATCTGCAATATCACTTTCTTTTTTCTTCTAGTTAAGTGCTAGTTAACCAGAGGACTTGAGAATAAACTTGGTGACTCTTAACTTTAGCAGGGAACAGCATTCATTTCTGCTGAAACTGTGTCATACTTCGTAGAAACCTGGGCCACAGCAACTGAATTACAGGATTCAACAGGCAGGTTGGCCTCTTTGTGAACATTTTCTTGTGCTTCCCAAATCCTCGATGTTTCTGCTATAGCTCATTTTTTGCTCTGGATTGTATCTTCCAGGTTTTGGCTGAAGTGTGGTGTATTTACAAAAACAAGACCCATCTCTCTAGTCAACTCAATGCTAGATTTTTTTCATCCTTTCACTACCACTTCTGTCTCATCTGTGAGACCTGAAGAAGAAATCACATTTTTTTTCCTTTTTTAAGTGCTGCTGCACATACGATCCTGTGGCCTCTGCAACATCACTCTCTATGGGAAACGCACAGGTGGATTCAGGAATGTCACTCTGTTTTGTGAAGTAACCAATAAATTCTGTGATTCAGGATTGAAAATATGAGAGCAATTTCTTTCTTATACTCTCAGGGGATGAGGACAGAGGTGTATGGTGTTCTTGTTCTTCAGGACTTCTGGCTTAGGACCTTTCATCCATCTCATGTCTGGGAAGGATGAGAAACATCCACTACTGAGACACTGAGGACTTCCGAAAACTTTGTGGCATCCTTATTTATTATAATTACTGTGCTTCCTGTGTTTTGGCTCCTAGATGATGTCTGTTTGTCACAAATATGCAGAGCAACTCTTTTGAAGTATATCTGTTTCTTCATGAGCATGAATGTGCTTGTTGGTGATTACACAAGATACCTGCTTCATTTTTCTTTCTGCTTTCATTGGTTGTGTTTTGAAAGGCACTGTCAGTTTTCTCAAGATTTCATTCAGCATCTCCTTGTGCTGGTGACTGATTTTCTATTCCAGCTGTTCACTACGGAGAGTCCACCTGGCTGGAGTCTTAATTTGGGTGTATATTTTATACTCAGTGAGTCGTGTCCTACTTTCATTTTAGTTTTCCTTTTGGCTTAATCTTCTCTCCCCCAGTTTTGATTTCCAGGAAGATCCTGAGTGGGAGACAGTTTATATTTTCCACTTACTGCTTCTGAACTCTGGTTCCCAAAGTAATCATTTTGGTTTTGATGTCAGCTTTTTTGGAGTTGCTTTTCCTGTGATCGTGTCTCAAAGAAGTCAGTTGTCACACCCAACCCCTTTGCTGACTTCAGTACATAAAAGCTAATATTCTTTGGCATGCATCTTCTCCTGACTCCTGCTGATAAGCTAGCTTTTCATCATTCATAAAGTACTCTTCTGTTATTCTGCTACTCATTCTTTGTTCTTGTCTTTCTCCAACTTTATTTTTTCTTCCTGTAGAGTAATTCTGGAACTTATCATGGTTCCTGTGTTTGGAGGTAAGACTGTTTCCTAGTAGCAAAGGAACATTTTTTCCTTGTTCTGGCAAACCACATTGATCACCACATCGTGATCTGCAAACTGGTAATATCCTTTGCACACCACATTCCTTTGACTTCATTGCACCAGAGATACTGGTGATAGGCTTGTAATGAAATGCCTTTGCCTGTGGAGTTTTAATTTGGCCTCTGTTTTTGGTGAATACTGCCATGCTTCACTTGTTAAATACTTCGAGTATCTCCTTTGCAAGTATTTTACAACTTCTGATAAATGTGTCATTCCCAATGCCTTCTAAACAATAGACTGGAATTTAGCACAAGGAGGATTCTTATTATACCAATTAAATGTCTGTTTGGGATGCCTATATAGGTAGCTAAAAAAACCTTTCCTGTGGTAGCACAGCATTAATCATCTAGCTAACATCTCTTAATCCAGGAAGGATAAGATGTTCTCACCTTAGAGCAGAATGGAGACAACACTCTCATGTTATTATCAGATTTTATAATGCGCAATAGAAATTAACTGATTGAATTTTAAAGCCTTTTCTGTAACATACTGCCCTGAAATGATCAGGCAGTTGGACTTGATGATCTTTGTAGCTCCGTTCCAACTGAACTACTCCAACTATTCTGTCACGGTATTGTGAGTCCAAACATCTAGGGCAACATTTCCAAAAAACAGTATGTATCACCATAAAAAAATAAAAAATAAAAAAAAAATCTGGGCATAATCTGGTTAAAAGGACTTGGACTTGTAAGCACCAGATTTGTAAATGACCTCTAGTCTGCAGTTGGAAGGAGCAAGGCATATGCATTTCTTTTTTTAAAATCTCATTGTAAATGTCAAGTATGTTTTTGACAAGATATTGCCACGTAAGTGCTTTGGGAAGTGCAGCTGTCATGCCAGGTGGGTGGCAACTGGTTGACTCAGGCAGGCCAGGACATGGACTTGAGGCAGGACATAGTGTTGCAAGTGTTCCCCCTCTCCTTCTGCTGATGTAGCTCCAGGAGGAAGGGACACCCTGTCCTCTCACTTTGGCCTGCACACGAACTGGAGTACTGAGAGAAAAGAGAGCTAGTGGTGGTGGTGAGGAAGTTGCGGTTGTGTTGGATGCTGTCATGCTGCTCTGAAAAACCAGAATGGGTAAATCCAGGAGCACTGGAGTATGACAGATGACAGTCACCTTTCTGTGACACCGAGAAAAAAAGTGTAATGCAGAGAAGAGGCTGTTAGAACGGTCTAGCTCTCTTCTTTTTATGTGCTAGAAAGATGCAAACTTTTCAGAATGGTTTAACATTGGTGTGACTCATGAGAAGGGAATTTTCAGGAGGAATTTGCTCAGAGAAGGAGGACCCTGTCTAGGGAGCAGGAGAGAACAGGAGGATGAGCAAAGGATGGGGAATGGAAGAAAGACATACCTCCAAGACAGTGATGCAAACCAGATTATTTTCTGTATCAGAAATTGTTTTCACTAACATAAAAGCTACATTTTTGAGCTGTATTCTAATTCAGAGTAATGTTGTTCAGAGTATTATCTGGGTTTCTTTTAAAAATGCTTTTAAAAAAATAAATAGATTCTGTGTCTTTTTGGCAGAAGTTTCTGATTTATTCCATCATCCCAGTTACGAAAACAAAGCACATTTCTTGCTTTCATTTTTAAAAAGGTAGAAGATGACTTTTGTGATCTGTTACTTTCCACAGACAGTATTGCAGAATGCAGCAATATTATTTTATTATTGTAAAGATAACCCCTCTGGTGTTAAAGCTATTTAAATGCCACTGTCCTCAATGGCATACTGTTATTCATGAGTACTGCGCACTTGTGATTAATCTGAGTGTCTTGTGAGGGTTTTATTAAGATAAGTTTGTTGCTGACTTAAAAATATCTGTCAGCTTTCTGAAGGATAGAGTAAGAAAATCTTGAGTTTTGTACCATTCCTCTTCTTTTCAGTCAAACCAACTATACTACTGTCCTGTCCCTACGTCATACTAGTCCAATATTATCCAGCATAGGATTTACTTTTAACCTGACTGCAAGGTTAGGAAACCATGACAATCGTCTACCTGGACCTGGTCATCACTACTTTGTAATTTTTATAGCCGTGTATACCAGTGTACAGGAGGTATGACATGTCCCTGAGTTTTGCTTCAGGTATGTCCACATTAAATGCATGACAATAGAAAATCAAACTCTGTGTCTTTACTTCTGGATAATGAATTTCATTCTGCTTCACACCTTGCAGTCCTGTCTGTTCTCTTCTAAAAGAAAATCCACCTCTATCAGTCTTTGAAAGGTCAAGTAGTACTGTAGTCTGTAAATCCTCCCACTGGTCCAGATTGCTTGGGTTAGTAACTGTTCTGTAGAAATCTTTCTTCAGGGCCTTTGCTTCATTATTCACAGGCATGTTTCCATAAAGCTTTTGAGAGCACAACTCCATCAACCTGCACTTGATGCATAAGAATGAGCTGCTCTTCTTGTGATCAGTCTCTCTCTGGCTGCTCCTAAGTGATGTCTCTGGGCATATGGACATTTTACCTGCCTTTAACATTGCATATTGCCTATTTACCTGTAGAAAGTGGTATTTCTTTGTCAGATGCCATGATAGACATGACTTTAATTTCATTTTTCTCAGTTAAGTAGTGGTTACAGGATCCCATAGTGAGATAATTTCTTGGCTCATGTTCACACTGGGATTCATCTGGAGTTTTCTGATGTGTATTTATTTGCTTTTCCTTATTAATTTTCCAGTTAAAGAAGACTAAGACTAGACAAGAGAGACCAACAGCTCCTGTAACAGATATAAAGTTTAAAAGATAAAATTGCATACATGAACATATTGTTAGGAAAACATAGATTTCAAAATGTTGTGGTAGTTTTCTTGAAATCTATAGTTGTTAGAAATTGAGAGAGGATCATAAAAGCAACTGAAGTCTTCTGCGATGTCATCTCACAGGTAGTACAATGTACACACATCATCTTGCAACATTGAATAAGATTTGGAAAAGCATCCTGTTAGATGCAGAGTGGTAGCAGCTCTGCAGGCATATTCTGCAGCAGTGCAGAGATCCTGTTAGTTGCTATAGTGAATAACCTGATGATGATCCCTCAGACTTTCTCCAGGTGATGATGCATTCTGAGTAAATGCATGTGAAAATGAGTTTGTTCACATGTTATTCAGACTATGTAGACTTTACCAAGCAGTCACACTTATGCTGAGCTGTTTATCAGCTGTTTTTCACTAATGTCTCTCTGCCTCCAGGCAGGGCTGTTAGCATTGTAGATGCCATAACAGTAGACCAGAATTTCCCTGCTGTTTTGAAGAAATTGCTCCCCCGGAAAATTTCTTCATTACCTTGTAGAGATGATAGTTCTGATCACTGATAAAAGTGAAACTGCTCTAGCCTAAGGCAGGGAAGCCACTGGAACCACATAATGACAGTGTAAAAAATAAAACAGAAAATACGGTGCTTTTTGAAAACTCAGGCACTGCAGTCTGTAGGAAGAGAGGGAGCAAGCCTCAGGGGTCAAAGGCTGCATGGACAGCAATAACAAAGTCAAAGCCATGACTAAAAGAAGCAATAAGAAGACAGCCTCATCCTTCCTAAAGAACCTAAAAAAGTAACCATTGGGCTCCATGGCATTTCTAGCTGCAAGGTTTCTCAAACAGTATGCTGAGCACTGGTTCCTCGTATGGAGTGGTAAAATGCTGGCTACTGACTCGCCAATCTGTAGCTCACAAGAGATGTGCTTTGTTTCATTTCCCAGCCGTCTGTGTCCAAGCACGAACTGCACTGAAATTTCCTGAGCCTGAGAGCTCACGTGAGATCTCAGCCTGAGGTGATTCAGCTCCAGGCAGTGGTAAGGCTGCAGGCAAAACTTTAAGCTAAAGATGAAAGAGGGTATGCTCAAGATTGGGTTTTGGCAGCTGTACAGAAATTGGGGTCAGCACAGGGGAACAAGTGTTCCCTTGCTTCATTAGAAGTGTAGGTGACAACACTGAAGTGTTGCTGGAATTTGAGGAGAGAAAACACTGCAGCCACTTCAAAAAGCTAAAAGATGTGATGGTGACAGTTATGCCCTCTGCCTGGGGTGTCATACTGAAAAACAGAAAGGGTGTTCAGAAGTCCTGCAGCCCCTACCATTGGCATTTGGTTGAAGCCATTTGTTTGAAGAATCCTCAAAGCTCCTAAAGAGATGGGTTAGGCTGCTATGTTTGCATGAGGAGTCCCAGGGATTTTGGTCTAAGTTCAGAAGAATCAGCCAAGTGAGTGGGGAAAATGCCAGGAATGAGCACCAGCCTGTTTCAGGAAAGCCCTGTTTCCTCCAGCTGAGGCAGGCCTTGGTAAACATCTCTTTCAATGTGCTAATCAAACTTTAGATAAATCCAGGCTTCTAAGACTGTCAAGACATGTATGTCCAAAGCTGTCATCTACAAGATTAGTGATCCAACTGACATTTAACTCCAGTCTGATAAGGCCTTTCCTATTTTTGAACCAATGCCCATAAATGCCGCTCAAAGCATTGGTACTCTGCACCAGGACTTGCAGTTTTTGGAGCATGCTGACAAAAGAGGTCGATACTTGCTTGTGGTCTAGCAGTAACATCCTCAGATCTGTAAGCATATTAGAAGCATCTTCTTTAACATCTGTAATTCTGTTGCTGCTTATTTAGTAGCATTAGGTTGACAAGAACAGGCAAGTTCAAGCTTTCTTTTGAGGCAAAGTTCCCATAAGGGTTTCTGAAGGCTTTAGTTTTTATAGGAGTTGCTGTAAAAGAGAAACAGGAACGTGATTTGCAAGTTGTAGAAATATTCTGGCTCTTGATTTCTGTTTCCTGTTATAGCTTTAATCATAGCTATATATATAGCTAGAAAGATCATATTTAAGAACAGTACAGTTGACAAACAATGTTCCAATGGAAAAAAAAATGTTTGTTTTTGTTGTTTTTTTTCATTTTTGGTTATTGAAAAATAAAAATCATTGCTTTTTTATGATTGCTCCAAGCAATCCCCTTTGCCAGGTGCAGATGAAGAAAATGTGTTCACCACAGACTCTGGCTGAGCAGTGCAGGAATTCATACGATCCCCCAGTAGCTTGCTCTTTGTGTTGTGCGTTGCAATCTCTCTGTCAATGCACAGAGGAAGTTCCACCAGCCTGTCCAGCTGCATCTCCCAGCTCACCGCCATAATCTCTGTCTTGCCTGGGTTGAACTGTAGGGACCCAGCCTTCCTCCAGTCTTCCACTTCATCTAAGTGCT
Organism: Anseranas semipalmata; assembly: GCA_013399115.1. Lineage (NCBI taxonomy): Eukaryota > Metazoa > Chordata > Aves > Anseriformes > Anseranatidae > Anseranas > Anseranas semipalmata. The sequence continues at coordinate 170,351 of VXAA01002792.1, read as the reverse complement.
TGATAATTTATCAGAAGCATCTTGGATTTCAGTGCATCCAAATATTAGATTTTTTTTTGCTACACCATGACATGCCATATTCATTTGAAAAAGTGAAAGCCATCTGTTCCATTATATTTCAAAATGACCACATTGCTTATTATTGTCATTGTTGCTGTTCTGAGATGCTTTTCACATGTACTGCTCTGCCAGAGTGGCTCATTCTCGTCAGCTACATCCCTACTAATCCTAAAATTGGCCTCTCCTATTCCAGCAATCTAAACCCTTTATGGGTCTTCCTATTATTTCAATTTTCCCCCTATATGATATGGAATTTAATTTTCAGAGCCTTAAAACAGTAAACATGTTGAACATTTTCTTCCCCAGTTGATACCACTGGGGATTTTCAGATGGGACTCTGATTAATGCTGATAGACACAAACCTCAGATATGTGTTACAATTAATAAACTCTTCTTTATAGTAGAAAGCAACTGTACTCTGAATTTCAAAAAATGTATGTTGCATTTGCTGTAATTACTCTTTTTAGGAGCCCAGCAGTTTCTGCAGGATAGGAGTCTGATAAAACCTGTAGTTATTGTGGTAAAGTTGTTACTATGGCACCCTTCTCACATACTACAATTAGGATAGTTTTTTAATGATTGGAGAAGTTTGGCTGATTATCCCAATTAACTCAATAGCACAGCATTAAAGAAAATAAAATGCATGAGTAATCCCTTCTGAGATTATAAAACAGTGGTTAAAGAAAGATTGTTTTATGCTGGCTTTTGCAGACTGTTGCTATTTCTGCAATAAAAGGAACATGAACTAACTAAAACAAGATTGCAAAAATACCACCATCCTCAAACTGGTAGCCTTTAGGGCTACAGCAGGCTTTAATGGTGCTTGAGACCGTTCAAATACATGGCAGAGGGACAACAGTGACCCTTTACTAAATAGTCTTTAGATATCTGTCCTTATATTGAGCATGAAATCTTCCAAAGCAGATTGATAACTAGAACTCTTCTGATTCTACATCCCACATGTATTTCCTAACTGGATGGATTGTACACAGATCTGCATATTTGCACATGAAAATTCAGTTGCAACTATGGGAGTGTGTGGACACCTGTGCTGGCTCAGACCAGTCAGTGCTGTCTTACTGACAGTGTTACTGTTCTGGCATTTGTAGAGCATCAGAATGATGGGTTTTGTTTGTAACATCTGGGCTTTGACAGTGTTGCTTGGTGATGGAGAATGGTAAGCAGTCAGGTGAGTATCATCTCTATAAAGCATTTCTCACAGAGGACTACAGAGATGGGTAGGACCTTTCTGTGCTTCTGTGTATCCGCCAGGCAAGTGACCCTGTGTGCTCTATAATGCCATCTTTGCATACGTAGCCACAGCAATCACACACACATTTTTGCAAATTGCTCTCAACTGTCTGAAAAGTCAAGAAAAATGCTCCAGAGAATAGAAATTCAGTTTGTTTAGAAAATGTTCCACAAAGTGGGTTAGCTGCATTAGGAAACACATTGGAGGAGTGGGCTTTGAGTTTGGAATTGTTTTTTTATACGTTTGCTTTGCTTGTGCTATGCTGGCATTCAAGGACTTCGTTTAACAAAGTAGGAGATTCATTACGGATGAATGGATGGGACTTTGGGCAACCTGGTCTAGTGGAAGGTGTCCCTGCCCATGGCAGGGGGGGTTGGAATTACACGATCTTTAAGGTCCCTTCTAACCCAAACCATTCTGTGATTCTATGATTCTATGAATGAGAAGGGATTTTGGAACTCGTGTAATTTTCTGGTGGTACAGAAGCAATGTTGCATATACTGCTTCATATTACTGAACCAGTGTTGAATTTCACACTGGAAACAGAGTCCTGGATTTTTGCCCTCGAGTCCCTTTTTTAGTTAGCCTAGCTTAGAAAGACAGGTTATTGTGTGCCTAAACCTATCCTTGTTCTGGATACTTGAGAGTTTTCTTAACTGATTTGGTGAACTAAAGGACATGCTTAGGTGCTGTACCAAGACAATGGAAGAGGGAGATTTGTGTGACTTCGGGCTACCAATTGCCTTCAGAGAGTTTTGCCCCTGTACTGTATTCCTGACTGAATACTTACCTAATATTTCAGTTTAAGAATTGCAGGTAAAATGTGTTTGCTGTGCATGGCATAGTTAGCTTATTTCATAGCTATTTTATTTCATTCTTGTTAATGTTTCCTGGATACTTGAATATGGTCTTGCCTTTCCATTTTATGAGCTAATGTTAGGATGGGGTTGGGGGCGAGGGAGGCGGTTTGCTTGTTTTTTCCATGTAACTAAAAAGCAGCTGCTAATAACCATCAGCAAGTAACTCACATTCTGTTTAAAGTTATTAATAAGATGTCATAGTAAATTGTTGACTTAAGCAAGCAGTATGTAATGGATAGATTCACTGTATCTTGTTAGCATTTCCACAGCTCATTTAGCCCCAAATAAAAAGAAAACATCCTTTCAGAATTTTAATGCACTTCACTGCTCGTCAGTATCACTCAAACATCATTTAATCTTACTAATGTTATGGAGCTGCATGGCAGAATTATAAGGCAATTGATAGCTCAATCAGCCAGAGGATAACTTGAATTTTGCACAAAATGTGGGCAAAAACTTACTAAAATGAGCTTTTTTAAAAGGTGTTTTGCTACATGAAATTATTTCTTTCTTAGTAACAAAGATTTTGGATTACTTCTGAAGGCCTCAGGAAAGTTTCAGGAGGGCCACTGGACAAAGAACAATAAAGTGTTATCACCCTCTAGTCAGCATTTGAAAGGTTTGCTGTGCAGTCAACAGCCTATCCTAAAACAGTCAATACAAATCTTGAGTACTGCTGTAAATTCACTGCACAGATTAAAAAGCAATTCTTTTAAAGTGCCTCAGTTATACCATGTATGTATCTAGCACGTATAATAATCCTTGGCACAGTGATGTCTTCTGAGCATACCACACAAGAGGAGGGACTGAATGCTATTAGTGAACCACCATAACAAGTGGAATGAGCAAAATACCCAAACGGTAAAAAGTGTCACCATATCAATATCCATTTTGCAGAATTTCACTGTAGGTGCATAAACAAAGATATTATTTGTCTTTACATTTATTTAACATAGGGGTCATTTGTTAGGGGAAAATGGTGAACTTTAGGGCTCAGTGAGTTTTTACAGTCAGAATTCTATCGGCCAGCTTATTTAAAAAAAAATAAAAAAAGAGGCAATAAAGTGATGTACATCTGTATGGATGTTGCTGGGTGTCTATGAAATGCCTCCAGATTTGAAGACTTATCTTTAATTTCATTCAAGGTTCATCCCAGCTGAAAGCTAGTTCCTATGTATCGTGTCACTGTTTCCATTTATCAGGTACTTGAACATCTGCTTTCTGCACACTCCTGACAACAGTTGTTTCCAAAGGCAAACAGATGACTAGAAAATTAGACAGTGGCTCATAAGCAGCATTTTCCATTAGATATTTTAATTTAAAAGATTTAATGAGAATCAAAGTATTTGCCATAGTATCTGTGGCTCAGTTCAGTAAAGCAAATAAACATCGCTTTCATTTTAGTAAGTACAACTTTAATTTTAAAGGCACCAGTTAGTTCTTCCGTAGTCTCTGATGGGCTTTTGATCAAATTCTGTTGAAGGTGGTAGAGCTTATCACATGCAATATATGAAGTATTTCTTGAACACTTTGTAGTCTAGAACTCAGAGGTAGTCTAATGTTGCAAGAGAGGTGTCTGAGGTATGTGGTCACATGCCACTTTTATAACAAAATCCTTTATAAAGGGAGCCACTGAAATCACCTCACAATCAAGTTTCTGTCCAGTCATCAGACAGGATCTCCCTTCTTCCCACCAGCCAAAGAAGAGCCAACTCTGAGGACTTCTTGTCCCTGTGAAAGACACCATGTTTATAGGGAACTTATTCCCATGGGAACATTTTAAATTGGCAGAGGAGGACTGGGAATACCTGAATTATGTAACTGTTAAACAAGCTCCTCATTCCAGCACCACATCTGCCTCAGAAAAATTGCCTGCAAAAGGTGAGCATATTTTAAGAGCTTTAGGAAAAAGTCTTCCAGCCTTCACATTTATTTATAATAAGAGGGTTAATATAGACAAATAAGACTTCAGGTCTGAGTTCTTCATGAACAAGTATAGTAACAAAATGGGTGTTAAATGCTTTTCTTCCTCAAAAGGGTAAGAAAGAAAACAATTCTATTTTTAACACAGCTCTGCTTTTTCTATTGTATTCACAGGGAAGACCAGAATTTTCAGAAGTGGTCACAAAATTAGAAGAATGTCTGTGCAATATTGAGGTAAGGACCTTATTTCTACTGTGGCATATCTGCGTGTATGGCGTGATCAGGAGTACAAGTGGGGAGAGCAGCAGGTGCTGAGGAAAATGGTGGCTTTTGGGTCTGCAAGCTGCTGGAGCTGCTTCATCCTGTTGCAACCCAACACATTGCATTTTTAAGACACATTATGAATAATGGTTTTCATGGGTGCCAGAAAGAGGCAGTGGGCACCAGAGATTGCTGTGAGTGTCACAGCTACTGAGAGAGAGGAGGAACGCTGAAGAGAGAGTGTGACCAGTGTGGGGGGGTACTTCACAGTAGTCCTTGGCAGGTTTTTTCCCTCCCATTCATCAAATCCAAGTCTGCTTGGTTTAAAAAGAAAAAAAGACAAACTAGCCAAGACCCTTGGGAGAAAGATAAAAAGACAAAACATAAGAAGGATGAATGCAAAGGCAAATTCCTGCTCTGCACTGTGGCTATGACACAGATGGATGTATCAGCATTCAGCCTGGTGTAAAATAAGTGGTCAAATAGAAACTAAACTTGATTCAGGGCTGCAGTTCCTGAAATTATATTTTCTGTGTGCGTGTGTATGCATGTAAGAGTTTAAAAAAAAAAAACAACCTCCTTTTAAAATGTATCACTGCTCTTGAGCTTAAGGGTCAGAAAAGACACCCATAATCTATTACATTTCTTCATGCTCTGACTGCAGTTGGTTGCTCTACACGTAGGTGGAAGCTTTTAAGTGTAAAAAATTGTGAAGCACTATATCACAAGAAACAGTGCCATCTCATGGGACACCTGACTTCTATGATACATAGACAGCAGTGCATGCAGGAAGAAATCCAGGCCAAGAGTTGACACAGAAAAAGGAAACAAAAAAATGTATTTAGCTGTGGAGTTAGACTTAAGCTCCAAAGTGTGCAGGGCAAAGCCTTGTTTGTGGGGAGTTTTAAGGAACAATACAGTAAGTTAAATACTGCAGCTAATGAAGGATGGAAACTCTCCACTTCCCTCTAATTCCTGTTCTTTTTCTTCTCCTTGCTCAGCAAATCATTTCTGCTCCTTTTAAATATCTCTGAATCCAGGCGTGACAGGGACCTTTCGTGCCAGCAAGTCTATGTCCCTGTATAGGGGGACACATATATTAATATACATATATATTAATGCGCTAGCCCTGTATTCATGTTGTCCCGTCAGTCAGTTCCTGTCTTGAGGCACTCAGACAGGACCACTCTGCTCAGGCAGCACTGCCACCTTTTTAGTACAGGTGAGAAAGTCTCATGCAATGGCTCCTACTAGGGAAGCAGTGATGCCTCCCAGCTACATAGGGAATGCTCACAAGCCAAGTAACTCGTAGCTAGGCTAAAGTGTATCTTCTTGAAAGTCATGCAACCCCAGCTTTAAAACTCCAGGCAATGATGAACTGACCACTTTGTTTGGCAGGCAGCGTCCAGTTGTCTTCAGCTGTTCAAAGTCAGGAGGCACTGCTTTTTTCAGCCCAACTATAAGGAAATATGGGACGCACAACTTGTGAGAAAGAGCTGAGGAAAGACTTGTATGTATGTAATAACAGTGCCTTTTGTGCTTTCTTTTGTTTGCTTGTTTGTTTTTAATCCAGTTAATGTCTCCAGCCTCCAGCAACAGCAGTGGCTCTCTGTCTCCCTCCTCATCTTCGGACTGTCTCGTTGCACGTGGAGGTCCTGGCCGCAGTCATGTTGCAGCATTACGCAGTCGTTTTGAGTTGGAATATGCTTTGAATGCAAGAGCTTATGCTGTCTGGTCACAGAGGTATGTTCCAGTCATTGCAGGGCTGAGGAGGGCTCTTACTCTGAAACAGGCAGCGAGAGCCCTTCCCAAGGCTGCAGAGCTCACTTGCCTCAGATGGGAGTTCGCAGCAGCAGGGATCGTCCCTCGCTACCATGGGAAGCAGGCAATAGAAACACACCCTGGGGTATCCAGCACACAGCTGATCTGCTGCCAGGGCCAGCCTGGGAAGGCACTTCTGCAGTCTTGTCTTCCCCTGTAGCTGCTGTAGCACAGGGGTCTGGGTTATCTGAATGCTGAGGAAGCTGTCCTGCTGCCAAGACAACAGCTAAGCATTTGCATTTTTCACTGTGAATAACATCAAATTAGTAGAAAATTGAGAGGGCTCTACAGAGCATGGGCTCTACACACAGTACCAATGGTTTATCACATGCAACCAAAGTTTGATGACTCCCCACCCAAGGGGACACAGACAAGTGGTCATTAGATGGATGTACCCTCACTACCTGCCAGCAGGTCTGGGAAGGCCAGTGATTATATCACAGTGTGTTTTAAATGTGGAAATTTTCACCAAAGAAAAGCTAAAAGACACACTTTTCTTTGAAAAAAAAATATTACAGTGTGTGACATCAGTGACAAGATGGAAAAAAAAACAGGTTAGACCATGGGCAGCATTGCAGTACCAAATGATGTGGTTGGAGGCATCCGGTGGCACTATCGCAGAGCCTTGCAAGCCTTCTTCATAGTGTGAGCACTGTTCGTGCTTCAGAGAACTGCTCATACAGTTACTTCTGTGAAGTAATTTCCATTTAGGGGAGCTGAGTCCTGCAGGAGCTTTTGTGTTTGAAATAGCAGTTTGTTATACTGGAGGAAGTATAACCTCTACATATTGTTTGACAAATAGAGAAGGCTGTGTTAGTCTGTTGCATCAAAATAGGATGGCAGGATCTGCTAGTCCTCGTAAGGGGCCGAAGGTATCCTGTGAGCTCAGCTCTCTCAGCAGAAACCTAAGCCCTGAAGAAATGTGATAGGTATATTTGCTGACTCCTAGCACAAGCATGGCTTGTTATTTCTGCCAAAATATGAGGCAGACATTTTCTTCCGATGAGGAGGAATAGGGCACACTTGAGAAAATGCAGTTGAAAATCCTAGAAATAAGCAAATTTGGGAAGAAAGATCCCACTGAAATGCCATGATCGTGTATGAGAAAGTTTGCTTCCTGTTACACTTATATATTATGTCCCTTGCATGGAATGCATAGCTTGTATCTGACCAAGTGTCTGAAAACCATTCTCTAACATGGTATCAGCCCTATTAGATTCTTAGTATTAGTGGAATTTGTTTATGGAGAGGCATTTGTAGGGACAGGAAGAACACCCAGTTGTCTGACTGTAAGTGCCTGAGGTGAAGATAAAACATGGGAAGAGGATGGTGATCTGAGAGAATGGCTGCGATAGGAAAGCAAAGTAATTGAACGTGTCATTTTTTTGATACTGTGTTTCTCGATTCTGGATTTTTTATTTTTACTTTTTTCTTGATCACAAATCGTTACATGATTAAATAAATGATTTAATTAACACTGGCTACGGCACTAAGAGGAGCAAGCACTGCCAGTGGTGCTGTTGTCTGCCAAGCGCTGGGCTGCAGGTGAAGGTGTCCGGGCTGAGAAGGGGACAGGCAGAAACCAGCCTGTCCCAGCAGGTAGCACGGCAAGAGATACACATGCAAAGTCCCTTTTCCTTTAGGAAGAGGAAGGGATCTCGGCCTCACAGAGCATTGCTGCAGCTGTTCGTACTGGGGAACATCCTAAAATTTGCATTTCTTTCAGTTTATGCCCATAGAAAGATAAGAAGAACTCCCAATGTTTTTAAGGCAAAGCGACATGTGGGTTCTCTATATTATTGTAACATTAAAGTTAGTATCTGAGGCTGTGTACCCTACCACTTGGGAGACCTGGCTTTGAGGGCAAATTTAGCAGTCTCCTGTCTCTGTCCTATGGGGACTGAGAGTACTATGAAAACGAAATGGTGCTCTTAATCTCTGCCAGAAGAGCTGTGCGCTTAGTCTAAACTTTACCCTTTAGCACCACTTAGCAGTCAGAAATAGTAATAGCAGAGCAAGGCCTGCCCTTGTGATTCATTCCTGTTAACTGGGATGTGGAAAGTCAGAAATATAGTCAGCTAAATGAGGAGCTGGAGTAGAGGAGCAAGGTGAATCAATCATTTGCCTGTTTGGGGGCTCTGATGGACAGGCAGAAGGCAAACACCTGTGGACAGACACTGAAATCTTCCACATAAAAATGTAAATCACACCCAAAATGTTCATCTGTCAACATAAAATAACATCTGAATTGCTTTGCTTTGTCATACGCTGCTCTGGCAGGACATGGAGGTGGGGACTGAGGCTGAGATGAAGAGAATGTGAACTAGCCTTTTATTTTCTATAAAGGACCAGATTTTGCCATTGAGTGTAATAGACATACACGAAAGGAATAAGAAAGTGATGTATTTAGGTTACAGTGTAGATACAAGAGAGAGAAGGGACGCTTACAAGTGCCTCTCTTGTCCTGTAGTTCAGTGATCCCAATAGAGCACTGAGGCTTGTTAGCACACCAAAATGGGCTCTTCTGTAACCCCAGTGGTTATTTCAAGTTGGGTGCTTTTATCAAATGCTCTGCCATACAAACTAACAGCATTCAAATCTATAAATAGCACCCACGAGGGCTCGCCCAGAGGCGCAGCACTCAATGCAAAGGGAATGGTTTCCACAGTTTCAGTAGTTTTTCAATTATACAACACACTGAGATGATTAATGACTTCACTTTCTAATGATGATTGTTTCTTAGGTTTTCTTCTTTGTAAGCATAGTCATGTCAGAGGGAATGGGCCATGTTTTTGTTTTTTCCCCGGCTGGATTGTTTTTCGTGGGCTGTCTCCTGTTTTCATCTGCTCTGACAGCTTCGTGTCCTGTGCGATACTGTGCAGCATGCAACTCCCGTCCACAGCAGAAACAACCCGTCTAATGAAGCCTGCATGTTCCGTGGAGCCAAACAGCCCCGACACCGATCTTGTTTGTTTCTTGCCTTGTAACTTCAGTGCCTGTGCTTAGCAATCTGCCTCCTGCATGGCAACAGTTGCTGTGCGCACAGTAATGAAGGTGGGCTGCGGTAGTCTCATAATGAGCTGGATGCAATAGTGATGCGTTTTAATTGTCTGGCTAACAGGACAGCTTAACGTGTCAACTCACCACAGTGTAGATGCTTTAACTGTTGATCTTCTACTTCTTTACACCTTTAACATTCCCCACAGAGTCTGAGGACATCTGCAAAAGAATAATCTTCTCTTTTTTAAGTAGCTCTCAATTAACTGGTCAGAAAAAAATTGGGCTGTCCTTTCCTTGTATCTTTGCACAGTGACATTAGCACATCTGAAGGGCTTGGCAGGAGGCTATGCCAGAGCTGCTTTTTAGACTATACTAGAGGCTGCCTCAAACGACAAAAAAATGTATGTGTGGTGTGGTGTAATATTCCAGAAGAGTTCCTTACCTGTGCTGAATATAGGAGCCAGGCAGCACACGCCGCTCTGCGGGCCGTGGAACAGCCTGGGTGTGTGCAGACAGAGCCTCGCTCTGCTGGGCGCGGCGTGCGGCCATCCGGAGCTCTGTGGTTCAAAGCCAAAGCAGGCAGCACAGCCACTGCTGAACCAAAAGACTGTCTGCTGGTAGAAAGTCCTGCACTTCAGTGCTCCTCAGGACTGGGGATAAATAGCCTGGTGGCAGGACAGTGGTTTTGGTCAGTAACTGGAGGATAATTCAGTGATCTCCCTCGCCAGAAAAACTTATTTACAGGAACCTGTTAGCAGTGATGCATAAAACACATTACAATGATCCTGGACTGATGCCTGGAATTGCTTCTAAAATAGCCATGTACAAACAATTTTGAAGCCCAAAACAATACATTTGAGGGAAGTTACTTTGAAAACGGATGAAATGTGGGCATGCATGTGGTTCACATTCTTGCTTCATAGCTTTTTCTTGCTTTTTGTTCACTGCAATTGCCAGTGGCTGGGCATCAAGCCGATATGCTTAATGTTGCTGTCTTTTCCTTCCAAATCTGTAGAAAAAGTTATCATGGTCTGGAGATGTGGCTTTATTGGTCTTATATAAACTGACACCACCTATCTGATTTGCAGCACTGGGCACCACCCTTCTCAGGGTCTGTCTTTGGATGACATGAGAAGAAATTTCCAGTACCCACCGATTGACAAAAACGGTGAGTTACTGCAGAATACTCTTCTTAGCATCTTGGTGTGTTTAACCGGTGCAGAGCTAGTCTCCTGCAGTATCAAAAAGCCTGATGAAAAACTAATGCTCAATGCAGACTGCTAGTTACAGTCCGTGAGAGCTTGTGAGGTCTTACCCTGTACTCCCTGCAGCTCCTTCCACTTCCACTCTATTTGTGCCCCGAGCTCTTTGGGGATGGGATGGGATGGGATGGGATGGGATGGGATGGGATGGGATGGGATGTTCTGTCTTTGTGCACAGATGTGTGAATAAGGAGAAGAGGTGGCATTATATCCTCAAGGCTGCTCCTGTAACAAGTGGGCAAGACAGTCTTATTTAGAAAGTACTTATTTCGAAGTGACTCAACATTCCCTTTCCAATATTCTCACTTCTCAGAGGACTTTCGGTTGTTCTGCTCCCCTCCAGAACAAATGCTTTGACTGTTTCTTCCTCTTGCCTTCTTGCGTTTCCATCCTACCACATTTGATCGTATTTTCATGCATTGCCACACAAAGAGACATCCAGTATTTCCTAGCCCTTGTAAATGTCTCTTGCTAACTAGCCCTTGTTCAGGTCTCATATTGCAGGCAGCAACATGGGAGTCTGTTTCTTGCCCACCCTTTCTGAATGGCTCATGAACTCACTAGCTGCTTCTTTACATTTTCCCAATCAAAGAGTAGTTATCATCGTAGAGCAATTTTTAGCCCAGTAGCGTAATGTATAAATACAACCTGAAAATAAAGAGCATATGAAAATGTAGTTGGCACTAGGGTGCTATCAACCAGATTGCATTCAGACACCTTGGGTAAATCTTTCTTGGTGTGGATCTGAAGGTCAGACTCTTAATCTCACCTTCGTGCAGATCTTCGTTCACACTAGGCTCAGCTGCTGCAGCCTAGAAAGACCCGCGACTGGTGTGAAGCAACTTTTGCTGTGTGCTAGCTGTCAGGGAAGTACATGTTTTATGCTCAGGTGTGAAGCAACAGTAAATCCCTGCTCAGTAACTTTCTGTGCATCCCACAGTGCTGCTCATTCCTCCAGCACCAGCTGATCTGTTTGGTTGCACAGCCTTAGATGCTCCAGGGCCATGCCAACAGGATGGCACTTCCCTGTTTAAGTGCTGACACACAGCCAGGACCCATCCCCTGTGACTGCTGTGTTTGCTGAGCAATCACCAGCACAGCACACTGCAGTTATCTATACCTCGTGACAGCACCACAGTCCATGCCTCCTACATCTACCCAGAGCCATGCAGATATTCTGGCTCTCCTCAGCCTGTGAACAGGCATGAAAATCCAGGAAAGCCTGGATGCAGAGCAATGCAAGAAGGTATTTTCTGAAACAATTGCTGAAGGGATAAACATGCCGGAGCACTGCCTGTACACCCAGCAATGCCAGATGCAAAACAAGGCTATGATACACTTTTACAAAAGAGCCACAGATGGGGCAAAGACCTAAGCTTTGGCACTGCCCATGCCAACTATCTGTTTTGAAAACTGGGTAGAGAATTTTTTTTCATAAATACCTGTATCAGACTTTGGCATGTAATGGACAAAGGAGACAAACAAAAATGGTGGGAGCCATGAGGCTGACATGGTGGAGAACAACAGGAATATCTTCAGTGCCAAGGAGCAGAGCTGGATTTTGAAGGACAACGGAGACTTCTGAGGACACTCGTACACCATGGTCTCTGCCAGCCAGCAGCAGTTCCCACCAGGAAGGTGTTTGCTAGGAGTAGAGGGTGTTATGCACTATGTTTGATGTAAAGTCTTGGTTTCTCCCAGGCATACCTACTGAGTGTGTATGAGCAAAAATACGCTTTTCTCTATGTTTCATGTGCTTACATATGCTTTTCTCTATGTTCAAATCGCAACTGTGTTGAGTGGATCCATTGACTGTATGATGCTGCTGTCCTCATTCAGAGTTTGCTGCTGCCAACTAAGCTGTCCCCTTCCCTGAGACCCTCTCACTCCTTTTTTGGCATCTGTTACCACTTCTCTGCTACTTTTCAACCCATTTTGCCACCAAAAGAATTTAGTGTTTCATTCTGCCTGAAGCATACATACCTCCTACTCATCGTCTTTGCTGTTTTTCACTCGCCTCTTTGTCTGTTGCACTCCCTCCCCTCCTCTGAACTGAGCACATTGGATGAGAAAAAGAGAAAACCTGGTCATATAAATATTTACTGAGTACAATGCTATGAGCAGTGCTCATGTCGTAACGAGCAGTGAGCTAATGACCTTTGAAACTGAAAAAAGAACAAAAAGATTATTACTTTTTTTGTTGTATCCAGATTTCACATCTGCACAGAGCAGTTCCTCGGGGCACAGCTTTTATCATCCACCCAGCAACTGGAAAATTTGAGGAGGAAGAAACCAGAAACAAAACAGGGACTGTTCAGTGAACTCCTAGAGTAAGACCATCCAGGCAGGATTGGAGATGGTTTCTCAAGTCTGTACTAGAAAAAGACAAAAGGGAATTAAGGGCTGGTGGAGAAGAGACTGTCCATGGCTTCATTTAAGCTGTGGGAGTAAGGTGTGATTTCAGCCTCCACACACAAGACCTCAAGCTTTATTTTCAAATATTCCCATTCTTGAATTCTAGTTTCCACAGAAGAGAACCAAAGTGTGCAAGTGGGAAGGAAGGTGCCCCCCAGCCAGACCTCCATGTGACTCGTCTGTGCACCAGGACCATGGTGCAGCACAGCTTGATCACAGACTTCTTGAGCCAAGAGCTGGCCAAGCTGAGCCCTGTGGTAGATGAGGTAACAGTGGAAAAAGCCAGAGAGGTACAGAGGAAGGTCAAGATCCTGGTTGCTAGACACAACGGGACTGGAAAAGCTACTCCATGACACATACTTTATTTCAGCAGGTTTATGTAGCTCAAAGTTGAGTCCTGCAGTGTCACCAGGATAAGTATCTTGAGGAACATCAGAATCAGCATCCCCTGTTACAAAACACCAAAACCAGCCACTCTGGATGCCCTCCATAGCACTCTGAAGCCCAGTCACCACTTTCTCGGGCTGCATCCCAGCCTTCAAGATCCTGGTAGAGTAATCAAGCCATTGCAATGCATAACAGCACACCAGAAGACTGAAAGCCCTGATCCCTTTTTTATTAGAGTGCTTGGTCTAATGATTGCAAATATTTGCACTCTTTATTTATGCCACATAAACCAATTTCACTGTTGTCTCTCCCTGTTCATATCCATTTTGATCTTTTTTTCTTTCCATTTGCTTTTTGCGTAATATTTTCCGTTATCCTCATTTGCACTTGCAGTCTGTAAGCAATAAAGAACTCATTCACTCTCTTTCTTAGTAAAAGCCCCAAAAGCACCCTGCTCCAATTCTTGAAAGAGCCCTTGTCATAGTGAACAATTTTCTTCATTGAATATATTTGAAAACAGGAATTTTACAAATAAATACAGCCATGACCTCTTTGGTGAAAGCAAAGAACCCGCTCTTCATGGGAAGTTTCACAAATTGTGAGTTAAACAGTACATTGAAAGGAGCAGACTCTCATGAGATAGATACACAATGACCAGAGAGAACTGTATATCCTCTAAAATTTAAGATTAGTGTAAACAGAAAGTTTAACTTTGACTTTGCTTACCCTTGCTCGTCGCAGCGCTCAGACACAGGAAGACAAGCTACTGATGTTGCAGCAACAACCACCAAAGTTTCCCAACAGCAAGGACGGCCATGGCAAGGCTTGCAGCAAGCAGCTGTCCTGCAGCACAAGGAAATGCAGGCCTTCCCTGAACAGCTGCATGGCAGTCCAAGCCAGCGCGGTGGTGTAGCATAGTGCAATCCCTGCTTGGTGCTTGGAAATGGTACCATGCAGCTGAGAGGAGATGCATGGGGCAGGCACGAAAGGACCTGTGGGAGGGAGGCAAGCCAAGCATCCCAGTGGGCCTGCTCCTGGCTGGTATGAAACTCGCAGACACTACAAGAAAAAAAGAAAAACACAGGATGTGATTGAGGGTGTTGGAAACATGGAAGTATTTAATAATGTGAAGGTTCCCCGTTGTGTGGAAGCAGTAAAGTGAATGAAAGTGATGGCGGAGCATGCAGACAGGCTCCCACCCAGCAAGATCGGAGAACCACAGCAGAGTGCAAAGCATTGTCACCACGACTGGAGGCGTCATTGAGAGTACGTCAGGCTCTTGTGCTGTGCCTGTCACAGACCACCATTACCCACATGCACAGTGAAGCACCATGGCTTTAACTTCAGCGAAGACACATGCCTCCTTCACCTCTCAACATTTGGGGCACGTCCAGCATGCATGACAACAGTCGCAGGTTTAAGACCCAGCAACCAAATATTTAGGACGTGAGTGAGACTTCCAGTAGGAAATGCTTTGTCGCCCAACTTTCAAAGCATAGCATGCCATGATTAGAAGATAAACCGAGGCTGCTTATGGATTACAATTTAGGGATGTAATAGTCAGTACTGTTTTCATTACCAGAGTCTTAATTTTGTGCAGCTGTCTATATTTTCTGTTTGGCAACGGGAATTTGGCATGCAGGAGCATGAGCAATGTTTTCTAATTCTTCTCCCAACCCCTGCACCCCAGGAAGTTTTTGTGTACTAGCTTTCTCTGTTCCCTGAGCATCTGAATGGCTCTGTATGATGCATTGTGATCAGGAAATTTGAGATAACTACATTGGATTTATTTTTATGTAAGTACAGTAAAATAATGAGTGGGAGCAGCTGACAATGACAGTCTAAAGGGAGAAATGGTTTCTTTGGTACTGCTGGAAAAGCTCATTGGAAATACAGTGCTGGCAAGAGCAGTTGCTGTCCATTTTGTAGTGTCAAGAATTCAAATATTTTAAAAACACTTGTCAGAATGCTGATTTTGAGCTCTCTTAAATTCTAGTTGACAGGGAAAAAATATATATTCTTTAATGTCAAATTTCTACTGTGTTATTAAGAGACTGAGATTCATGTTTTTATGTCAGCCACCAAAGCTTCTTTGTGCTTGACTATTGTGAATTCATTCCAAGAATGATTGGGTCTGTTTACTTCCCATTTAAACTTTTCCTCAGTAGATGATACTGAATGGCGATTTGCAGACAGCAAAAAGGTATCAGCATGATCAATGCCTATTTATCTCAAAATGATATGCACATTATTTTGTTGACATTATTTTGTTCTCCCCCACCAGGGAAGGTGGGGGAGAATCGCTGCCATGTCAGGATGCACATGAACTTCCCTCTGCATCTTGCAGGTTACGTGTCGGATCCCATGAGTACCATGAGATTTCATTCCTGCAGTAGCAGCGGCAGCTTTGAAGAAAGCAGCTGACAGCACGAACCGCCTTCCTGCAGAGAGTTGCCGACAGCCGGCAGCGCCGTTCTTACCACATCAGCCCAGCTCCCAGGCATTGTGTGTTATACTGACGGTCCCTAAACTGAACCACTTTACTTGCTGACGGCGAATGTCCCTATCATAAGTTATGCGCTAGCACCTTTTTCTGCTGACCTCGAGGGGGCTTCTTCTTTTAGTGGAGTGCATCTACCCTTTAACAAAGCGAATGTCCGCAAGGAATGCCACACTTTCAGCCCGGGCATTAAAAACTTGCAGAGGTGAAAGTCAAAACGCATCTGTTAAAGTTTCAAAGCTCCAATGCAAGTCGTTGTTACCGGGCTCCGCACCGAGCCGCGGGGCACCCCCGGCCGGCAGCTGCCCCGGAGCCCCACCGCCTCGCCCCGGCGAGAAGCTGCCTGTCCCTCCCGCCGCCGCCAGGCCCAGCTGCTGCTCCCAGCTCCCGGATGGGACCTTTTCCTCTGGGAGCTCCTTGCAGCCACAGGAGCGCCCCGTCCCGCATTTTCAGTACTGCAGGCTCATGCAGCTCACCGGCACAGCAACCCGCAGCTACAGCTCTTGGGAGCCCTGGCCTGCAGGTGCCTTCCTGCTCGCTGAGAATAACGAGGTACTCGGGCAGCCATCGTAACTGCACTCTTCAGACACTTCTGTCTTCTTATCTGCTCCCTTGGTTTGGTTTGAGTGCCTGATTTTCCTAAAAAGCACATGCTTTAGTTCAGTCATTTGGTAACAAAGCAACACAGGAACTCCAAAACAAACTTTTAACCAGAAGGATAATATGCAAAACTAAATCCCAATCCGCCTATGTTTACCACAGACAGGTAAAATTGTCGTGCCACAAGCATGAGAAGCCTAAAGCGGCACAGAGCAGCGTTTTTCACCCAAGGCAATCCCGCGGCAGAATGTCCCCTGGTGCGTGCTGAGCCCCTGTGCCGGGACCGCATTTGCAGCAGAAACTCCAATCCCTGGAAATTAAAAAAAACACAGGGGAGGGCAAGAGAACTTGAACTCTTCTTCTAGAAGCAATTACAGAGTTAATTATGCTGTTATTTTCTGGGGTCTTTTCTGAAATTAGCAAAACTTATCTTCAAGCAACCCTGCTATAATATTATTCCTTAATTGTATTTGAATACACAATTGTTGTGTTGGATGGGTGGAAATGTGGGTTCACGATTACTGCATGTTGCTTTGTGGATGTTATTCAGGATATTGGTTTCGTATGACTACAGAGCCTGAGCCAAGGTCTATGATAAGGCATTGTGCAGTGTGACAGACATGAACTATAAATCTGTAAAGGCTCTGCTGACTCTCATCTTCCATGCATGCTGTTAGTTTCACAATCCTGAAGCAATAAAAATAGGGAAGGTTTCACTTAGCGAGGTTTACAGGTGTTTTTCCATTTGTTTTGTTTCACCTAATGAAAAATTCTAGGGAGGGGTGCAGGGGGATGAAAGAAATAAAGCCATAGGTGCAGTGCTGCGGCTCTCCTGCTGCCAGCCCCAGGTACCACCCCGCAGTTACTTTTTGTTCTGTTTTGTTTTGTTTTCCAATTGCAGTGTCATTTACAACAACCGTCTATGGGGTTAATGTAAACATTAGAATAAATACACAGAGGGGTCTGCGATGCAGCTCACTAGGGGACCGGTCGGACCCTATGTGAAGCCCCCTGGCCCCCCGATGAAGCGCAGCCGGGAACGCCGTCCCGTCACCGCGCGCGGCCGCTCCGTGAGCATCCCACGGGTTCCCTGGGTGCGCGGCCAGGAGGGGCTGGCGACGTCCAGCTCCGGGGCTCCTCGCATCTGGCACCAGCCTCCGTGGCCTCGCACGGAGAGGAACGCATTTTTACATTGAGTTCCATGCAAGGGGGCCTTGCAAGGCGCTGCTCTTGTTTTTAGCTCTTTCTCTCTGACCCAGCCTTCCTCCTTCTTGTAGCAGAAAACAAAAAGCTCTGGCATGCTCAAATTCATAAAACATCACCGGTACCTCTGAATCCCACCAACGTGCATCATGGCAGCCTCTTCCTCCCTTGAGACTGAGCCAGTTTCTTTCTGACCAAATGGCCCTCTCAGTTAACACCAAAATGCTGTGACTGAGGAATTTGGTGCAGTGAAAAAGCAAGCATCAGTGCAGCAGCCTGACTGCAGACCACATTCCGTGGGGGTTAAACATTCCTTACCACTCGTGGACAGGAAGCTGCAGAAAGTGACAGCCCTCTGTACCTTCCTGCATATGGTCAGCTTTCAGAGATGATAAGTGTTTGGTCTGAGCAGACCTCTGGAAAAAAACATAGAGAACTCTCCACCCCATCTTTGTGAAGCTTTAGCAATATGTCAGTGTCACTAGATGGGCCATGCTATGTCAAATCACTAAGAGCTTTAATAAAAAAGAGCAAGATGAAACTTCACGCTTTCCCATAGCTCAAAAGAAATCATCAATCATCACAACAACTTTTAAAACCAACTATTAGCTTTGTTATTTTGCAAATGCCTTGTCTAGAAGGAGTATTTCCCGTTATGGCTACAGAATTTGTGCAGCTCACAGCTTGAAACAGGATTAGACAACGAGACAGGCAATACCCAAGGGCTCTGCAGTGTTTGAGCTGGGGCAGACACGTCTCTATGAATCAGTGCAAACAGCCAGAATTTGTTCAGGTTAAAAACGCCATTTGCAGTTCTTGAAAGCATAGAAGAGTGTAAAACACACTGAAATTCGTATTCTGCCCACTCAGATAAATCACTGGGGGGAAAAACCTGTCCCCTGAACACCTTCCAGTTCATTGCTAACAAACAGTTCTGACCATGGTGCTAACACCCTCCAGGTCAAATGCCGCGTTAACAGCGCACGCTGAACTCAGCCCTTCTGTTCTCCTGCCACTGCAACAAACCAATGCTTGCATTGCACACCGCAACAAAACAACATCCAGATTTCTTTGCAACAGGAAGAAATATGCTGTATTCTTTCTAAAAGTAAAAGGGACGCTGGAAATTTGCGTGATTTGAGGAAAGATGTGCAGAGCAGACAGGAGAACGTGCATTTGGGATGGTGAGGAAAATTCCCTGCCTACCTAATTGACAAGACATTTCATATGGCAGAGCTATCGAAGCACAGGCAGGGAACGAGCTGAAGGAGGGAGGGATGGACAGAGATTCGGTCTCATTCCTCAGTTATCCCCTTTTTGCACTGGCTAGTGTATGAGACGACATCAGGGCAGAAAGGATCAGTTGTCACATCCGAAAAATCAGTTCCAGCATTAAGTTTCTGCTTCAACCAGAATGTTTTCTTACAAGCATCTGCAGTGTGTCTTTTACCTTGCTTGAAACAAACGTGTACTGACTCTTCATTAATACAGCAAGTGCATGTAAAATTAGAAACTAAACTGGTTTAGAGAACAGAATATGGAGCAAGGAAAGCAGACTTCACTTGCATTAATACCTCTGTGTACCCACCTACAGCTGAGCTGCTCTGGATGACATCTGAGCACTTCCTTGTAAGGTGTCAGCAGTGGACACTTGAAAATAATAGGAAAAAAGTCATAACGTTTTTGAAGGCAAGATTTTTACGGTTTGAAAAGCTCTTTACAACTCCCACTTGCAAACAACTTTACTAGTAATTAAAGTCACTGTCTCCTTGAAGAAAACAATGTCTTCATTAATTGGTCTCTATTGAAGAATAGAGGGGAATTTAGGGGGAAAGCATGTTTCATAGGAGTGCTCAGCTACTAACACAAGTGAAAACTTTGCAAAATGTAAATTACTGAATAGAACATGTTCTAAAAGTTGTTTGCAGGAATGGAATCAGTTTGTGCTGTTCGCAGAGAAACCAAAGGAGGCCAGCACACTGAAGTATTTACACAGAGTGACACACTGAGGATTATTATCCTGCTTTTAAGAACAGCCAGCACCTGCAGCTGCAGCAGTATTTCCAGTTGTTATCCTGGTGACAAGCATATCAGTAACAGATGATCTACATCAAAATAAACTGGTGCCCAGCCCAGCACGCGCTCGCATCCCCCCGGCATGCCAGCCCGCGGCTCCCAGCAGCGGCCGCGCTGCTCCGGCTGTGGGGCACGGCCACGGCAGCAGAGGCCCGGCTGGGGGCAGCCACACGAGGCCGGGTGTTTTCCTGCAGGGTGCCAACCGCTCCCTGGGAGCACCTGGGAGGCTTGGCTGGCGCGGCCCTGCAGCAGGCAAAACACTGCTGAAAATCCTGGGCAGAGAAACCCACCTTGCAGCATGAGTGCCGGAACTATTCCGGACACGTGCGCACGCTACCTGCAAGGTGCCCCCGCTGCTGCCTCTCCGGGCGATGGTTGAGATCACCCTCTCACATCCATCCCAGTGGTGGCAGAGGCGTGGTACCTGCTTCCAGGAGCTGGGCTTCAAACACTCCTTCTCTTGCAGTGTGCCAAGGTCACAGCTGGCTTTTTTTTTTTTTCCACTGGTGAAAAGCATATGTTTAGTCTGTTTAATGTCACAAGCTTTAATTTCATTTTGGTTAGCCAATAATGATGCATTTGAGGCACAATCATCAGCATCCAGTGACAAGCTACTGAGAATACCTGACAGTTTAGGGAGCTAAAAAAAAGCCTTTGTGATGAGCCAAAAATGAGTTTTGCCAGTAGCAACACTGTTAAATAGTGTGCTTTTCTCGCATATGTTCAGTCTAATAATTAGTCTTTTTTTTCTTTTTTCATGCACATCTTGTTTTTCCCTAAGTGCCACCTACAGGTTTTCACTTCGAAGTTAATTACTAACTAGCAATGGGCACTAGGGCAGAAATTACCATGGGTAGCATTCCCAAAACTATAAAATTATCCATTGCAATGGTTTTGCTTCTTACCAAAATTCCACCTGCCCAGATTACAACTATACTCATGTTTTGAAAGTACACAAACAGTACATCTTTGACAGTCACACAAGCAGTACTGCAGAAAAACAAAAACAAAAACAAAACAAAAAAGTGGAGCCAAATAGTTCCCTGAAGCTGAAATTGCCAGATTTAAATCAATTCCATATTTGGTTCAAATCCTCTGACCATTTTGGAAATCAGTTGCCATAAAGGACCCAGGCACACAAACAAATGATGCCCGAGGGGCAAATCTGGCTCATGTCACACTGTGGCAGCATTGGGCTGCCTGTGGCACTGCCACATGCAAAACAAGTGAGCAAAAAGGTGAGCACGCAAGCAGGAGAAAACGGTCTGACACTGGGAGGTAGCAGTCAGCCTGCGTAAGGGTTGTTTTCTTACCACAGATCAAACCTTTCCTTGTCTATCCTTTACGTAAGTCTGTCAAAGAAAGAAGCGTGAGAGAAAACAGATGATCTCCTCAATATGATATGAGCTCAGAAATTATGGAGTGGTCTTGGGAAACGTGATTTTTTTTTTCTATCAGTCTGTAAAAACAGAGTATTGGAAGTGTAGTGCTTTTTTGGAGCAATACAAGCAGTCATAACAGCCAGCATGTTCCCAACCACAGGACTCGTTTCCCTAATTGTTAAAATCATACACACAAGTGCCACTTATAAATATTGAAGTACTTTAAATTATGGATTATAAGCTTTCCAGTTCCTTACAGTCACTACTGCCTTGCTCATTTTGGACTTCCGTGATGACCCAGATCTTCTGTGGCCCAGGAGTGCCTTGGGAGTTCAGGTGCCTCTTGTGACCAGCTCTTGCCTCCTTTTCTAAAAGGCTGGAAGGGATCTAGTTATGTCTGCTGCTGCTGCTGCTGCAAACTCACACCGCCACTTAATCATCTCCAGCTTGCTCTCAGCGTCAGATTTCCTGAAAGGAAGCTTCTACCCATAAGGAAAAAAGCCCCCCGCCTGGCTGACGTGCTGGGTGCGGAGGCCGGAGGCTGGCGAGAGGCTGCTCCAGGAGGAGTCCCCAGCCAGGGCGGCTGCACGCGCAGCGCTGCGGGGCTGGGGTCCCGCCGCCACCTCGCCTGCTGCTGCCCAGCAGCCCCGGAAAGGATGCGCTGGGGCAGGGCCACTGCCCGCCGGCCGGAGGGACGCCCCTCGCAGGGCCTTGTGGGCCCCCTTGCCCCGACGCGGAGCCAGCGCTGCAGTGGGGACCCCGCTCCCGGTGCTCTCCTTTGGCAGAGCGCAAGTATTTAACAGCGTTTTGAGGTGCTTTGCTGATCACTCTGGCACTCACCTACGACACACAAATCAAACCTCTTACCTTCCCTGTTTTCATCCTGTGCTCAGCAAAGCAGATAAATGTCAAACAAGCCACTTGCTTGGCTCATGACCTGCCCGAGTACAGCTTTAGCTTTAACCCTGACCCTTCCAGGGAATCACTGCTGAGGCAAATCCCAGCACTCCTCCCTCTTGCCTTTGTTCAGCTTTAAGACTCAAGCAGCAATCCATGTATATGCACGTGCATTTGTGAATTGGTTTGTTTTGGTGCTGCCCACAAGCCACATCCAGTTGCTTTCTGTACGTATCTGTATGATCCAGTTTCAGTAGCACAGATACTGAACCCAATATTACTTAAGTCAGTCCAGTTAGAAAGCAGAGATAACTACTGAAAACAAGGCCCTACCTGATTGCCAAGTGTTATTCTTACAATGAAATCATTTGCAAAAGTTCAATAAACTACACAGACTGATACAGTTTTTTTTTAATAGACCCAAGTAAATGTGCAGGCGTGCAAATGTATACAGAAAGAAAACAAACCTCTGGAGAAGGTCACTAGCATGAATTTAAATTCCGAATGCTTCACATACCAGGTGTATTCAACAGTACAGTATGTAAACACAGGTTATCTATTTACTGTGCTTCTTTGTATTGAGCAACACTAGAAATGTCTTGGTCCGGAGAATAAGCCAATACTGATTTTATGGACATTCCCTGGTTAAAAGGAAAAGGCAATTGCTGAGTGCTCAAAAGTCAAACACATGCTTTGTAAGCAAATATTGCCTGTCTTGCACAGAATAAACATTTCCACTGCACCACAGAGGATCACTTGATGCAATGCTTTGTTTAAGCTGCTGATGACCGTAAAATTACCATTAGTCTTCTTTGTCTGCTTTCCTCTTTCAAAGCACTTCCTGGTATCCAGATTGACAATACAAATGCAACCGTCTTTAGTACAGGAGGAAACAAACATGAATTACTCGGTCACATTTACATTTCCTATCCCATCTGTATTGATCTTAAATAATTTAGAGTAACAAACCCGTCAAAATCCTGCTTGTTTCGGTTCCTTTCCCGATCTGAAGACGCAGCTGCACCAAGTGCCACCGCGCTCTCTGCCCTGGCGCCCGGCGGGCAGGACCTCGGGGCTCCTCCTGAGCTGGGGGAGCTGAAAGGGAGACCGGCAGCAGAGACCCGCAGCCAACATGGGGCCCCAACAGCCTTGTTCTGCATCACGCGCTGCCACGGGACCGGCAGCAGTTACGCAGCACATTGCATGGGCCCGCGAATTACACCTGACACCAGCAACAGCAAAAGGCTCACGCTTTACTCGTTGACAAATATGAGCTACAATTGCTCCGATTTAACAAATCTCAACAGCATTCAAAGCCCCGAGAATGCCTGGCCCCGCTCGCAGGCCGCGTCCTGCCCGCTGCCCCCGGCGCGCAGCGCGGGTGCCTGGGGGCTGCTCCCGCCGCCCTGCCGAGCGAGGCCGCCGCTCCCTGTGGCGGTGCCGCTTCCCGCCCCTGCTGCCGCACCCAGCGCCCGCACCAGACCAAACCACTGATGTGCTCGAGCGCCCTGTGCACACCAACGAAGACGCAGCCCTGTCTCACAGTGAAGAGTTTGCGGTTTAAAAAGCCAAGTAACACACAAAAAAACACAGAGAGGAGATAGAGTCAAGCACGTACACTCTCAGACATAAATTTGTAATACTACAGTAATACACACAGAGCATCTCTCCTCAGCCATCGCTCCCGTCAGCCAGCAGAAGCAAGGGGTGTCTGGGGTGGAGGGGAAGTTCCCCGGTGCAATTCTTCTGTGAGTTTGGAAAAAGCAAGCGTGGCAGCTGTGGAACAATCCTTGTGATTACGGTCTTCATAACTACGAAGGAGTGCTGTTTCCTGGGCTGGCGTACACATGCTAATTTGAGCCGTCTGCTGCATGCTGAGAAGCTGCTGTAGTAGAACGTGACAGACAGTTGTGGTACTCGCAAAGTAAGAGAAAGGAGTGAGCATCCTGAAGGGTGCAAATCTAGTGATTTGTATGAATGTTGCAGGAATCAGCACTGAAGGAGCTGCAGGAAAAGCTTAGAGGACAGTTTCTTCCTTGTCCTGGGGCCCTACAGAGGGCATGGCAGCTGCATCCAGGTTTACAACATCCTAGGAAATGAGAAAAATGTTAGCTTTATGGAAAATATGCTAAACCGAGGTACAGAGATACCGCTGTAAGAAATTTCCCCCAGTAAGATACCAGAGCAACCGGAGAAGCCGGCTGCTGCCACCAGCCCGCAGCACGGAGCTCACGGGGAGCGACAGCAGCAGCAGTGCCACCGGGGCTGCCCCGCACTGCCAGCAGCGCTGGCAGCAGGCGCGGTGCTGCCGGGAGCCGGGGCGCGGCTGGAGGGGCGAGAGGGCTGGGGGGGCCGTGAGCCATAGCACCACGGCAAAGGTACGTGCAACGGGGCTTCAGGAGCAGGTCAGCGTGCAGAAGCTGCCATGCAGAAGGATTTGTCATCCCATACCCCAGCTGTCAGTGGCAGATACTTAAGGGAAGTATGAGAAAAAGGGCAGTGACAATATGAGACATCCTCTGCTCCCAACAGCCACGAGCCTGGGGCCGCGAAGAGGAGCGTGCCGGCAGCAGTCCCAGGCAGGACTCACCTCGCCGTGGCTCCCATCCGCGGCAGCAGCTCCCGCCTCTGCGCTCCCTCGCACGGGGCTTTCCTTCCTCTGTGCCCGCGCCCCGGAGTCGTCCTGTGCATCCTCCGAGACACCCTCCACCTCTCTCTTCTGGGTGTTTTCACTGAGGCCTGACTGTTTCCCTTCGTTTCGCACTCCTGCCTGCGCTGTCCCTCCCCAGGCCGTCCCTGTCCCAGGCGCTGCCTGCAGCTGCCCCCTGCTCCCAGGCCAGCCTCTGCCCCGGGGCCCCGCCGCCCCCTCGCATCCCAGCGCTGCCTCCTGGCTCAGGCCTGCGGCCCCAGCGGCTGCCCCAGCCCCAGCCACCCCGCTTCCCTCTGTTGCTGCCACTCCCATTCCGCTCTGTCCCTCTGCCCCTGCTCTTGTCATCCTCTCCAGCACCACTGCCCTGTCACCCACCCTGCCGCCCCCAGCTGCCACCGCCTCCCGCCCTGCTGCTCCCCCCGCCAGCTCTGGTGCCCCCGTGGCCCCTGCCTTCCCCGCTGCAGCGCCAGCTGCCTCCCCCGCCACACTCTGGCGCAGCCCCTCTGTGGGCAGCACTGGCTCCTCCACCGCCTCCTCGCCAGGAGCTCTCCCCACACCCAGCGCTACCCGATCCCCATCTGTAGCGCACCCCGGCAATCCCTGCTCCCCAGCTGCCAGCTCCTGTGGACCTGCCGCTCCCCCCGTGACCTCTGCACCTCCTGACTTGGCTCCGGCTTTCTCTGCAGGTACTCCCATCACCACCCCACCAGGTTTTTCTTCCATTGCTCTGTCTGGCTTTGCTTTGCTGCCCAAAGATGGGTTTCCACTCAAAAGTGCTTCTGCTGAGCCTTCCTCATCTTCTGCTGTTGCTGTCTGCTCCAACGGAGATGACCCTTCACTTGCAGGATCCCTTCCAGCATCCACCGGAGCCTCTAATCCAGGTGCTACTTGTAACACAGGACCCTTGCCTGCATTCACAGACTCCTCCACTACCTCCTTTGCTCTTGGGAGAGCATTCTCTTCCACCTCTGGTGGTTTGTCAGTCTCAGACGTTGCTGCTCCTATGGCAGCTTCCTCCATCTCTGCCCGCTCTGCCCCTGAAGCTTTCAGCTGGGAAAACTCATTTGGCTTTAGGAGTTCTTCCCCTCCTGTGCAAACTTCGGTATCCCTTAATGTTTCCAGGAGAGCCCAAGGTTTCTCCACAGCCTCCTCCCCTTCAGAAATAGCTTCCTCTACAGCCTCTGTTCCTTCAGGGCCAGCCACCCCAGTAATCTCTTCTTCTGCCAGGTTTGCATCCTCCACAGCCTCCTCTCCCTCACGCACAGCATCCTCCACAACGCCCTTCCCTGCAAAGCGTCCCACCTCCGCAGCCTCCTCTGCCTCGGACACGGTCTCACCCGCCGCCTCCTTCAGCAGAGGCTCTGCCGCCCCTGCCGCCTTCTGCACCCCGGGGGCCCCCTCCGTGGACTCCCCTCCACCAGAGACCTCCCTGGCTCCCTCACGGCTCCCAGACACGGCCCCGGCCACCTCCCCCACGCCCGCCGGTTCCTCTCCCTCATCCGCTTGCTCCCGCAGTGCCCCCGCGCCCTCCATCAGCCCCGTCACGGCTTCCTGCCCCCCAGCTGCCACCTCTGTGCCAGGCACCACTCCCTTCCCTGGCTCCTTCTCCTTGGCGTCTCCTGCCATGGCCCCCCCGGCCGGTGCCGGTCCTTCCGCAGCAAGCTGACCCGCTGCTGGCACCGCAGCCACTGCCTCTTCCTCCGGCAGCCGACCTCCCGCCCGGGCCGCTTCCCGTCCTGCCTCGTCGGTGCGAGCGTCTCGCTCCTCGCCCACACAGCCTTCCTCCGCCAGTGCTTGTCGCTGCCCTGCCGTCTGCCCTCCTCGTGCCACTTGTTCTGCTGCCTTCTGCATGTCAAGTGCTCTTGTTCCTTCTGCCAAGGAAGCTCCGTCTGGTGCTATTAAGACACAATTGAAACATTAGTTTTATTGAGAGCTGTGCTAATGTGAAGGCTGTTTTACGTGGTTAAAGACATTATTTCTCCCAAGCAATGAAGGGACATCAGCATGGGGACAAGACGACTTGCCATGCTGCTTCTCATCATGCACCTGTGCTCTGACTAGGTTTCTGGTGCTGTTATTCTGGCATCTGGCGTGACTAATTGCAGCAAAAATGTCGACACATGACTGGCTTTCAGCTCTGACAGTTCTGCCTGCCCTTCCTACTCTCCCTCCCTCACCTGCCTAGCAGAGAGTTCAGGTGTGTACACTAATAGCTGCAAGTTTGACAGTAACACTAACAAATTGAGAAATAGGTGGTAAATTGATCATGTAAAATACGCATACATAGGAAGAAGAATACACTGCTGTTTGTGTAAAGTGGATAACTGCTTCCCATGGATTCTGTGATTACACCTGGGGAATAATACAGGGCCTCTTCCGACTCCCTGGGAATTTAACAGCAATGCCCTCACTGAATTTGGTGCTCCAGGACCTGTCCCTGGGCAGGCACTTCCAGCAGCCTGTGCTGCTGCACCTGGGTTTTGTACAAACACGGCAGGTTCTTATTCTTTAGAAAATGGGAGTTTTTGTGCCAGTGAAGGGAGCAAGAAGCAACGTCTTTCCCAAGATACCCTTTCTCAAACTGGGCAAAGGCTCTCTTGCCCCAAATCATCTCCCACTGTTTGACTTATTTTACTTTCTTGCACTACTGCTGCACTCCACAATTATTGCTTTTTGCATGCAACCAAATGCAACCAAACCCCATCTCTGGAACAGCAGCCAAAGGAGACTCCAGGTGACCAACATGCGGAGAGCACACTATTTGTCCGTCCCAGCTCTGCCAGCAGAGGAGCGGAGCTCATGTCTGGTTTCCCACAACCTTTCCATTGGCCGTGCTCACTCCTCACTGCCCCTCGTCCCTTCCTGCCCTTCAGAGCTGGACACATTTGCTCACCAGGCAGGTCTGCTGCACGGGAACACAGAAGGTGTACAAGGCAGCCCAAGTAGCTGCAGACAGTAAAGGAGCCGAAAGAAAGGACAGGCTAAGAAGAAATTTTCCAGAGAGAACGGAGACCAGGGAAGGAGAGGGGAGAGCGCAGCAGGTTGTTTCCTCCCACCAGACCATGCATCACCTGAACACTAGGCCACACTTCAAAATTAATAACCCCATATTGCATGTTGCAATACGAGAAATCATGCCTTCATGCAGATGCTTCTTGCACCAGCTGTATTGCTTATGTGTACTACTAGCTTCCTGCCCTGCATATTTAAAAATTCTTCTTTTATTTTTTTTTTTGTGTGTGTATATATACATGTGTGTGTGTATATACATATATATAAATATTTTTCTTAATTAGTTGTCAATCACCATCATATTTTACAGCACTCACACTGAAAATCCTACCTCCTGAATCTGGGAGAGGTCAGACCCACAAACAAAATCAGGAACATGCAGTCATTTAACAAATATCTAATGGAAGTCTTGGTGCAAAACAAAATTAAACATCCCAAGCTGTCATCCCAACTCAGAGTCAAATATTACTGTCTCCACAAAAGCATACAGTCTGAACTGTCCAGCTGCTAATATTGGACAAAGTCTACTGTAACAGATTTTGTCAGTTCCTGTAAAATAGAAAAGTGCTTTGTTCACTTTGTCTAAAAGAAACCAAATGCTGTGTTGTGAGTGGCAAGGTCTACATGTTTACCTGCTTCATTAGCAGAGAGAGGAGTTAATTCACTCTGGCTGCTGCTTACAAAGTCTTCCCTCTGTAAAGTGAGGTCTTATATTGGGCAGGAATAACAGCAAGTGTGAAGTTGCTTCAACACTGAAGTGTCCATAATGAGGCACTGTGCAAACCTAAGAAGTTAACAATGAGGAGATTCCAGGTTTTCCAGAGACCTTCTCCCTGAGAAGTAAGCATGTCTCAGTCCCAGTTTGGAGAGGCAATTGTCACAGAAGTCATGCTGCCCAGGAACTACATGTTCTCTGTCCTGCTCTATGCATCAGAAACATAGATGTTTGTGAAGACCAGCATATGGAGACTACTGGACTTTGGAGTGAAACATTATAGACAGTTTTTTTTGTGGTCAGCTAAGACCAAGGCAGAAGCAAGCTCATCTGAGAAAAGATTACTGAGAGGAAAAAAAAAATACTGACAGACCAGAGATGAGGGGGAATCTCCAGCCTCCTGTATACACCTTCTGGATGAAAGACAACAATCCTTAAAAGACTATGTTCATTGACTGTGTAGAGTAAGAAGATCAAAAGGCTCCCTGCTGACCAAAAAAAAAAAAAATTTACAACACCCTGGATTTACATGCCAAAGGACAAGACAGTGCACAGCCAGCAACGGGAAAACAATATATGATCAGTTTCTGTCAGCTCTTAGACTCCTACAGGATGAAAGAAATGTATGAGCAACAGTGCAGATTCAGTCAGTCCTAACCTATGTTGTTTTTCCTGTATCAGTCCCATTACTATTGTGGGAAAGAATCTTAACATTTACCTTTGCTATGACTCATTGCTGCAGTTCCTTTAGCAGCAGGATGGCTAGCTTTAATACCTCCTGTACAATAAGCAAGGCTCCCTGTCAGGCAGATAAAGTCTCCAAGAATAAACTGCTAGGGCTGCAAGGACCAGAAACACTCCTGAAGGGCACCGAGATCAAGCTGAAGTTTCCTCACTGCCAATTACACTAACAGGGAGATGAGTTTGTGAGACAACCAGGATACATCATGGCGATCAAGTCTGGAGTTCAGCTTCATTCCTAGCCCTTCACTTACATCCTATGTGAATAGTCCCATCCTGCCTGTCTTGACAGCACATTACCCCAGGAGGCCTCCCACTACTTGGAAGCAAAGGGAAGCTCACTAGATTCCTGCTTTCCAAAGCTGTTTTCTTGACTGGCAGCCAGTTTTTTTCATGGCCTGGATTCTTTACCTAGCATCTTTATAACTGCTGAAAAAGCATCAATTATGCATGACTACAGGAGCTAGCTAGTCATCACCCAATTTTATACAAGTTAGGAAAGAAAAAAGCACAAGTAGGGTTTGAAAGCCTAGAAGGGAAACTGAAAGGGCAAACATTTCTACAAAAAGACTTCAGATGAATAAGATTTAATCCATGTCCCTGATCAACAACCATCCTCATGTTCATTGGTATCACGCTCTGTACTTGTTACGTTCTCTGCTTCCTCATCTGCACTGGAATCACTGGGTTCAGGTTCAGAATTCACATGATGATCATTTTCAATTGCCTTTGTTATTTCCTCCTGGACTGATTTGCAGTCTTCAAAAACTACCACAAAATCACAAAAAAGGAAGCAAGAAAAAGAAACCATCAAAAAGCAAAAAGGGAGAAGAAGTCATCCAGCTATCACAGCTTGGCTTAAAGTCTGTAATGTTAGTGCAGACCTGATTGGAACCCAGTAAATCTTCACCAGCAATGATTTGGTTTGAAGTACTGTAAAATCAAATGGAAACAAACATTAAAAAAAAAAAAAAAAAAAGGAAAATTCATACAGGAGCATCTACTGAAACATAGAGCAGCAATCTTCCACAAGATTTTCACAGAACAGCAAGATTACTTTTGTCAGGATGGAGGGGTTCAACACATAAGCAACAACATCTATTAACAGACATAAAACAGTCATTGTTGCATAACTACTTTTTTAAAAAATTACCTTTTTCTATTTTAAGCTCCCAAGTACATTTCTGATGATTCCTCAATTCCCCAAACTAAAAAAAGTGACTGAAGACCTATGCTTATCTATAAATAAGTCGGACAGTTACCGTCTGCTCTGTAAATGCAACGATTGTGATACTCCACAGTGAAGTCATACATTTGAGATTATTGGTAACATTGTGCTATCAGTTCCACTTTTGCTTTATGACTTGAGTTCTGGATAATTACTTGATAGACTTTCAAGCTTGTAATATTAAATTTCTTTATGAGCACTACTCCAGCTATGTACATAGACCAATCCCTTCAGCTTCTTCTCTGAAAGCTCTCCCCTCCAGCCTCCCTGGTTTCTCCCTTCCATCAGTTTTCTGTATCTTGTTGGTATTGGTTTAGAGTCTTTTACAAAAAGAGCTTGCTAGTTTGACACTGGCATTGATTGACAGCATAAAGTCAAATCTCAGATTTGTTTCTACTGCCAAACAGCCTTCACTGCCAGTACACTGTGTCCCATTAGGAATCACAGACCTTCAAGTGTATCTCTGAAACAGTTGCCTGCTTTTATTTGTTATCACTGTTAGTGCGAGACAATTAAGTCCTGTTGTTACTTCCACGGTGCCAGTGGTTCATGTTTCATACTGCTCCTACACAGCTTGGAACAATCAAGGCTTTTATCAAATGGGAGTAACTCAGTCAATTGCTAGTTCTCAATACTTACGCCAAGAATAAATTTCAGATCATAAAGGAGATGATCACAACATTTCTAGATCTTATTACAGTATGCGACATGAAGCAGTGCACTGCTCAAAGCATCAGTGCAGTGAAAGTGTTGCAGAGACTACTCCTTCCAAGTGGGTCTCCAGACATCTACAGAGAAGTTCTATGTCAACTCTCAGTGACAGCAAAGACACTTCATTATCTTCAACAATGATCTTCCCAGAATCAGCCTATGCCATCTTATTTAGACAAACTATTTCACTTGAGAGTACAGGAGCAAGGTTTCATCTGGTGAGAAAAAATAGATCTGAATCCTGACTTGGGCTTCTATTGCAAAAGACAGAAACTGAAACAAACCGCCACAACAACAAACCATTAAACGCTTTTCTGGCTAAATCATGACTCACAGCCCAGATAAAGAGGTGTTACATGGTATGGTATCTTGACTTTCAAAGAACACCTTATTTTGACTTCTCTGAAAATAAAAATAAGGAGCCATAAGTAGAAAGCTAATGCCCCCACACTAAGGAACTGCCTGACTTTGGGCCACTCTGCAGTAGAGCATGTAGTAAAGGTACCCAAAAGTTTGGGCATCATAAAATGGACAGGACAGAAAGCATGCATCTGCTGTGAAAGCAGACCGAGGGGCTAGAAGTATCAGCAGATTCAAAACCGGACTAGACAAACTTGTGGACATCAGATCCATAAATGGATATTAAAAGGCCTAGGCAGGCATTTTTTTCTAATAGCTATTATGCAACAGATCTGAGTGCAGGAGAGCTGTGAAATGACTGAAATACGGAAGACAGAGTCTCTCATATCCTTGTGAACGGCATCTTCTCTTGCCGCTGTGAGACACAAACTACTGTGAGAAATGTGCCTCTGGGTTGATCTGTTGGGTATTTCTTCTGCTACTAGGAGGTCTGCTAGAAGAGAATCAGTTGCTTAAAAATAAGCACAATAAGACTGACCAACTTGGCTGCTAGTCTTATCCAAATTGCCAACCTGCCTCTGCCACGGAGTCACAAATAGCCTTCCACAATCTGCTCTGAAGGATGCATCTGCCCCTATTTAAGAATATACTTAACCCACGGAAATACTGTCTTGCCTCGACATATTTGTTTGTAGAGGTCTCCTGTGAATCACTGTCTCTTCTAGGTGTCACGTATTCAAACCACACGTAATTGCATTTAACTGAATGTTCCCTCCAGCAATATATTAAGAAAAATGGTTAACAGTTCTTTTGAGACTGGAGAAAAAGCACCTGATACATACACCTTTTATACATGTAGCTGTGTATATGGAGTTTAATCTGTCTGCTGCTTCAGAATCAGAATCAATGAAAAAAGTTCCAGGAGGAGTGCGAGAAGTCTTGTTCCCACAACCTTCCATGCCAGAACTTTGCATTCTTCTCTTCCCAAATCCTTGCTTCTCTCTTGCCAGTGCACACCCTGTGTTCTCTCACCTCTTTCCTGTGAGGTTGGTTTCTTTCTACACTGTTGATTCTGTCTTTCTACTTGCCTATGTATGTTACTTTTCTTCTTTTTTTATTTTTGTTTTTATTTTTTCTTCTCCTTCCTCCTGTGGTTTCTCCTACTTTCCACTTACACCTATCCTTCCTTCCCAATCCGAACCCTGCACCCACAAAGCTCTGAAGAGAAGCATGAGAAAATTTTTAAAAGACCATTTCAGTTGACATTACAAAAGGCACTTGCTCAACATGAAGGCCTTTTTGCCTGCACCACAGGGCCTAAAAAAAGATTGATGGCTTCACTGCTGCTATGACATTTCCCCTAGGTGAATCACTAAGATCTGCTTTGCAAGGAATGATGAAAGATGGTCAGGGAAGTTCACAGGAGAGCATTTATAAGGTTGCTCCTGGGACTCAAGATCCTGACAAAGGTCTCTGAGCAATAGGGCACGGTCTGCTTGAACGATTCTGATGTTCAAGCGCTGCAGAGAAGACAAGAAGCTTTCTGCTCCAGGACATCCCTTTGCTGCCTCAGGCTGATGTCCAGGCAGCACTTCCTTCAGACGTGCTGAAATACCAAATGCTTTGCTAGGTAGTGTGCACACTGTCTTGCGTTGACCTGGCTAGAGGCCTGAAGTCTGACTACCTGGCAGTTCACATTCCTTGCAGTTTTCTGCCTGTGTAACATTTGACAAAGGGGAAACTGACAGTCTATCAAAACACAGAGCCCAGGGAAGGATTACAAATACCGCTCGCAATAATTCTCTCTCATGGGGTCAGAAATATCTCCTTGTCACAAAGAGCACAGCAAGATCAGAAGATGCGCAGCAGGAGCCCATCCCAGGTATTTCCACATTTCTGACAGATCTTGTCACACCATTGTTTATGATTTGCACAGACTCAGCCTGCAACTGAATAACCCCAGAGGAGCATTTTGCACCTTTTGCTTCCTTCAGCATGTATGATTTACTGGGATAATTTAGTCCTGCACTGTTAATGACAGCAATGGTTAGGAGAAATCCTGTCAGGAGCAGAGCATGATGGGTCTCATCAGGGCAAAACAGAAACAGTGCTGTATCAGTCTAATGCAAACACAGGCTGGAAGGCTAATGAGAATGACCAGCCCCATGAAGAACTTCATGTGAAAAGATCCCAAGAATGGACCGGAACCAATTTTGCTGCCACAGCAAAGGACTGAGCTTCTTCAGCCCTCCTGGTGTCTCCGGGGGCTCTTGGCCCTCAGCCTTTTGGAGGGCTGTAGTGGGAGTTGGAATCGCCTGGCATATTTTGAAGACTGTAAACACCTTAAATTTTGAAGTTCAAGTCTTTGTCATGGTTGCAATTATGCTAAGCGCCTAGAAGAAGCTAAGATTCCCACGTGAGCTTTGTTACCCCCCCAATATTTCTTTCAACATGCTAATTATATCTCAAAAAGCGTATTAGCTTTTCTTTCATTGATCTAGACACAGCTTCTTGGCAATTCTTTATTTGCTATAAAATTCACCTAGACAACTCCTGTGTGGACAAGGAAAAAAAGCTGTCTGCAATTTAGGACTGCAAACTCCTATCTCTAATTTTTATGATTCAATGATTTTTCTTGTTCTTCCTCTGTCCTTACTTGATCTGGTCTATTCCTGAATCTCAGGTAGTCTCCTGGCAGCAGAGATGACGCAGGGCTTGACTAAGAAGTAAATGCTGTTACCTATGTAACATTTGGACAATCTGTCTATACCTGATAGAGGGTCTGTGTTCAAACCTAGAGCCATAAAACCATGTACGTTGAATATAAGGACATGAGAATTTATGCTAATTAAGAACAATGCTATTGTCTTATGCTAACTCAGCACCAGATTACTAGCTTGACACATTCAATTGATCTTTCTTTGGTCTTGTATTACCATGTAATTTCCTGTCCTGTATGTTTTTAGAGTTCTTTCTTCTTCAACAGTCCTTACTCGAGTCCAGTGGTGAAGCTGCTTAAATTGAAGTTCCTTTCATACAAGTGAAGAGAGGGGTTCCAGAAGCAGACATCTTTGAAGACTTCAGCATTATTCAATGAATAGTATATTACTGTCTTTACTGACCCAATTCTGAATGCATAACAAAGCAAAAGCAATGCCCAAGACAGTCAAAGTAACCCAGCAGCAATAGATCTGCCAAGCATTAAGCACCAGCACTCAAAGAGTTTATTCCACACACAGCTGTCTTAGATACATGCACTGCAGTGAACAGAAAGCAACAGAAACAGAACAAAAAACTCCTATTGAAACAAAGGAAAAGCATTATACGTTCCACTGCAAATCCAGCATAAAGACAGACAATTGGAAATTTAATCTACCATGGCTTATGGCTCTCCTTCTTTATGTAAACACCAGTGCAGATGACCATTCCTTCAGACTGCCTGATCTAACAGCATCCAAGAAATTTCCCCCATAACATGAATGACGTTGCAAAACAAGGGCTTACATTTTTCCCCTTCCTCAGATATAATAATGCAGACCTTGCTTATGTGGCTAACCCTCTTTTACTTGCCCATTATCTATAAAGGTAAGGTCGAAGCCACAAGATGCCCATTTTATCAACAAATCGAGGTGTCACACAAATAACGGATTTGCTCCTTGCCAACAAATCCATGACAGAGTGAAGCAAAACAACCATGGAACTACTGATGTAGTTTTGATCCTAATCTGCTGCACCATGATTCACATGGCATTTTTTGGTGTTCTTTCTGAATCTGGTATTTCCACATTGTAAAGAGAATCCCCCAATCTGGCACACCAATTCTCCTATAAGTAATAAATTACATTTGGATTTTATAGTAATCGCATGATATGTGAAACCTAACTACTGGAGTACAAAAGAATAGCCAAAGCCTTACACTGGAAACACTAGAAAAGAAATAACAAAATGAGGCTGCATTCTGGTTATTTAGCTCACAGCAATACAGAGTATTCCAGTAGCTTGAAAATAGTCCAGCAACTGCATTCCCCATGCTGCACCATGACTTAGTACAAAGGCAAATACAGCAACGCTTGCGTGCACAGATCACATCACAGTTCTGCAGAGGGACTGTACTCACCACCTCCTTCATTCTGAAATGATGATTCTGAAATGAAAGATTCTTCATTTCTATCCTCCACTTCCATCATACTGTTTTCCAAAGGCACTAGAGCATTTTTCTCCCCATCATCCCTCCTGTTACTTGTATTACTCTCCCCGTCTTCCTTTTTGTTACTTTCTACTGTCCCAGCGGGTTTGAGTTCCCAATCAACTTCAGGACTTTGATGCTGTATTGCCGTTATGTTTTCACGAAAAATTCCAGTATCTTCCCCTGCTGTTAGATCTTCTGGTTTTGTCTTTTCTGCTTCATGTATTCCTTCCTTTTCCAGTGTAAAAGTTTCCTGATTGTCCTCTGTTCTGAACAGTTTATTTTCCCCATTCTCATTTCTGTATTGTGCGTGTGCTGTGTTACCAGATGCCTCTTTGATATCATAATTCTCTTTGCCCTTAACATTTTCTTTCATCTTTTCAACATCGGAGTCATCTCCACTGCTATACTGAGTACCGGTGGATGAGACAGAGTGTGCAGACCTCCTATCTAGAAATAGCAAACACAATTTCATTTTAGTATTTGTCACTAAAACATTTGCATTCTTTGGCCACAGACAGATGCTCATCTGATATCAACCTCTGAATTAAACCATCTGAGGATATCATGACAAAATTCCAGTAACGGTAATAGGAGAGCATTGCCTAAATGTATCACTGTTAAAATCAAAGCCATTTAACATCTTTTTTTCTGATAATGGAAATGAACCTAAGTAGCTCCATCAATCACACAAAAATACACTTCCAAAAGCCCCTGTAAGTAGGATTAAGATGAGTTTTAGAATAGTTTCTTGAGCTCTGTTTGATAAAAGATTTCAACAATAGCAACAGTCCTTCAGTTCAATCCTGTTATCTCAGTGAATATCATAAAGATCTCCAAAATCACGTGTAAAACACACACGTTGAATTGGAAATGAAGCTCACTGTATCCTCTAATAAAACATACCTGGAGCATCATATGAAATTCACAAATGGAAAATTTGCAGGGAAAAAAATAGTGATAATTCTTCAATAATATTTAGCCAAACAGTAGAGCTTATTGCTCTACTGGACATTGCCAGTGTCCAAAGTTCACTTAGATTCAAGAAGAGATTAGTCAAACTCAAGGAAGAAAAAGCCACTTAGGCCTGCTAAGTAAAACGGACCACAGTTGACACCAGTTATTTCCAGTGGTGGGAGAACACAGTGGGGAAGAAACACTGTAGTCTTGCCCTTTTCTTACCTCTTTTCTAGGCATCTGCTACTGGCCAAAGGCCAGACGTAGGATTTGGAGCTACGGTCTGTCCCTGAACAGCTGTTCTCACAGAGCCGCAGGAGCCAATCTGTGTGACATTATTTCTTCCTGAAACCACAGTCTTCCAGCAGCCCCTATGACTCTTCTTCCTCTGTGCATCTGAGCAATGCTCATTGTAATTCTTGGTAATATTTTAAATTATCCTTTTTGTTAGCAATTGTATTATGAAAACTTTGCAGAATTACTTTTCAAAAAAACTCATATATGGGAGCTAAAGCTTCCCTAAAATACGTCAACTAAAAAACAAGAACAAATAAGGTGTGTTTGAATGGAAACTGGAATCCTAAATTGATGGACTGCCTTGGATAGACACAAGACTATCAAAAAACCTCAATTTTCATTGAAAGGAATAGAGTACACCTCCACCTCCCAGCATGCTTTAGTGATGTTGTGAGGAAGCTGCCTGCATCTCTGGGAAAGTTATTCAGGCATACACTCATTCTACGTTTGTCACCTGCACAGAGATTGACAGCAAGGACAACGAGTGGTACCAAATGTGAGGCAGACATCTATCCTCTAGGATCTCTACTGCAATGTATTTCAGGCACAAATTACTGAGCAGCCACAACCTGGTAATGACTTTCAGTCACTTCCAGTCTTCCCTGGACTTGAAGCTCAGTTCTAACTGTAGATGTATTTAGATTCCCTTGAGCAATCAAACTTCCAGAAAACATCATCATTCCTAAAGATACTTATAAGAATACAAACAAGCAAGTTCAGAGAGAGAACAATTCAAATATGCAGTTTACATATTGCACTATGGGAACTGTCAGTGATTCCTTCCAATTTATTCACAGGCTTACAGTCCACAAGGATTTGAATGCCAAGGTCTCTCTTACATGCTCTTTCTTTATGTGTGATTCATAATACTGCATGCAAAAGTTACATCTTTAGCTCCTCAGTTATCTGGATATTAGTCTAAAACTCTGTATGCTGGATGAACTGACCCATGGGTCCTAATGCATTCAGGCACTCTTGAACAAGTGCAATAATATAGTGAACTAAACTGAGACAAAATGAAATGCAATCTGTCCATGCTACATAGTCATAAAATCCAGATCCCATTGCTATTACCATGCCAGAACTGTAACCCATGCTGAACAGCATATTCATGTCATTCAAAGACAATCCTACACCACCAGAAAACTCAGGGAGCTGGTTTCCCCTGAGGCAGCATATTAATTTCTAAACCTCTCTGGCACAACTAGATACATTAGAGAAGAGGCAATTCAGGTGAGTGGAAAAGAGAAGGATATTACAGAGTTATAAGATTCAATCACAATTAAAAAAAACTAAATATGTCGGATTTGGGGAAAAAATGACTCAGGCAGAGGATATGATGTCCTGTAGAATTTGTAAGTGTAAACATAAGGAAAGGTGAGGAACTGCTTAAGGATGTGTGAAAAGGCATGACTAAAAACGTTGGAGTAAAATTAAAGTCTTTTTCATAACGGATATCCAGAAAAATGTTCTACTTTTGAGACCTATTAGATACTTCAATAATCTACATTTTTTTAAATGGAACTGATGATTACTACTAAAGTTGCTTCATGCTTGAATTAGCTCCATGTAGACTATTTTCAGAGAGTAAGGATATTTCACTGAAACAGAAAGGTCTTTTCGTCCTTAAAATTACCAAAAAAAAAATTACAACAATATCTTACTTTTCAGAAAATCATTATTACATCTCAGTCAGGGAAAAAAACACATCTTTTTCCTACCTTTGCTCCACCTCTTCTGTTCAGTGGTGGAAAAAAAAAAAAAAAAGAGAAGAAAGATTTCATTGCAAAGGAGAAAAAAAAACAAAATCAAAAACTAGTAAACAGGAATGAAAAATCACAAACATTTGTGTTCAATGTATCAATGCCTAGAGCAGCTAACAAAAACACTGCAAAAAAGTTACCATTTTCTTTAAAGAACTGAAAACAAATCTGGGTCATCCACACTTTCCAGTATTTATTGTACTTATATATCTAGACCTCTAAAAGCCCCTGTAGGTCTCCATCCAATATTTGGGTAACCATTCCCTACACTAAAATAGCAAATCCCAAATTAAAATATTATCTATCTCTCACATCCTCAGCAAACAAACTAGGGATAATGACGTAAAGCCAGCTTCTCTGTCTCCTTTCACCAGAAGTCTTGGTAAGAAGGTTAAGAAGTCAAAGCTTATGTGGGCCAAAGAGAAAACTGATTCCATGTCAGGAGCTTCTCAAGAAGCACCTTTGAAAACAGCTTCCCTTTATTTACATGGAGGGAATGCTGCATGGGCCACTACTGACTGCCCAGTGAGATGCAGATAGTAACTGGTGAACACTGCATTGGTGGGCTGATGTAAAAGATAGAAGCAGCGTATCAGGCTGCTAAGAAAGGAGATTAAAACTACCTTATTTAAAACCACAGAGAATGTAAATGATTTAAACACGTCCTGAGCTACTTCATAAAGGAGAACAAAGCAAGCCATGGCAAACACGAATTGAAAAACCATCAGCAGTGCCTGCCAGCTGATCAGTAAGGAGCACTGCCTAGATGGCTAGCTGTTTTACGCTATTAGTCGCTGATGTTAAATATACATATTTTATGATTTGGTGGCTTCGCAACAGCCTTTTCTCTTCTTCATAGTTAGTGATCTCTTCATCATTGAGTTAATGAGCTTTGGTGCACGTAGCATTATTACATCCCAATAAAAACAAATGTGAATAAGGGTGGCCCTTAATGAAGGACTTAATGTATAGGTAGCCATGAAAGGCCACTATAGTTAGCTGTTTCTCTCCAACTATACACACCCATGCAGACACACACCTTCACTTGATCATCACGCACTGCTACAACTTGAGAAGCAACTGATTAAAGTCACAAAAAAGTTCATAATGCCATCACTAGCAATCAGAAAAGAATGTTTAATTGGACTGATTATTCACGAATCACAAATTATTTCTGATTATCACAAGAAAAAAAATTAAGATTCTTTTTGATCACTACAATGATTTTATTAGCAATGATGTTTCAAACCTGATTTGAATTTCTGTTGGATTTTACACTTTCTATAAAAAGACTGGATCTTTCTCACAGCTGTAACTTTTTTCACAAGCAGCTGTACCACCTTTGTTTATTTCACCTCAAATTACAAATGTGAAAGTAATGTTTACATTTAACTTGAGAAAAACAGCTTGTGCATTAGGACTATCAAATGTAAGGAATAGAAATGAATTAATTTTAAAACAGCAGTAAATGGAGAAATCCTGGTATCTTGTGACAAGCAAGAGGCACTTTAAGTCAGCTCAGGACCTAACAAAGTCACAGAGGAGAAACAGAGAGAAATATACCACTGTGCCATGAGGAAGGGGAAGTTCACTTTTGCTTATTCACCACGTGGTGAATGGAATTCTTGTATTGTTTGTCTAATAAATGAGAAATTGCCAGCAAGTTTTCTATGGGATTATTTATGAAAATGCACAGCCTGGAAACCATGAAGGCCAATGGTTAAAACATTAAACCTTAGAGGTGCAGATTCAAAAACACGGATTGACAGAAAATGTTATTTATGCTAAAAAAATTATTCTGGAACAGTTTAATCTTTCTGAATTAATAATAACACTGGCCTAGGACACTTCACTGCACGCTTTTGTACCTACATTTGTATCAAGAATCACAGAATATCATACTGACTCACGCTTATACTTATTCACTGCCAGACTTGAACTAGATCCCTCAAACACTGCCTAACCACTGCAAGCAGCACAGACAGCTGAGGTGATGGTGTTTCCTCTCTGAACGAGAACAGAGCCAGTGATCTAGCAGAGTATAAAGTTGAGGTTCTGATTATTCAGGATCATTAAAGATAGAGGTTCTAAAATGCAAGGTGTTATGTCAGGTTTCCTGGTGACTTCTCAGATAAAAGTGCACGTCCTCAGAAGGTCTAAGTGGTCATAGATACATGGATGTCAGTGAGCATTAAGTGCTTATCTGCCCCAAGTATGTAGAGCTAATATGCTAACTGGCACCATCTCCACTTCTGCAGCTAAACAGTTTGGCAATGTCTGCTGTGAGCTGGCCCACACTTACACTGCCCCGTGGGTTTAGCTGTATTTCAGCGATGGACGTAGAATCAATAAGAACAGGTAAGATAGGTATCTTTTACCAGTCCAGTAGGCATTACATGATCTTTTCTATGCAGACTCAACATATACTACTGGACATGCACAACATGTAAAACACGCATCAGGTCAACTTCTTTAAGCCTCATTATGAAAAAACTAACCTTGTTTGTCATCCTCTGAGTCACTGTCAGAATATCCATCACTTTCATCTTTTTCGCTGTCAGAGGCCTGCGGTGCCTTCTGTGATGAGTTTTTACTCTCCTTTTCATAGTCTAAATTATGTTTTTCATCATCTGGGGATGATTTTGACATTCCACTTCTTTGATCACCAGTCTGTCCTTCTTCATTAACTTCTTCATCTGCTTCAAAATCTTCATCATAGTCTAAAATAAAAGAATCATACTGTGAGACAGGAAATGGAATTCACAACTACTAAAGTTCTTTTTCAGCAGACAAAGGTTAACTTCATTAATTTCCTTTTCCCTTTGCATTTGCTCACTCTTTGCAAAAGTCATGAGAGAATCTAAGACCACAGATAGGAATTGTAAGAGCACATTACCATAAAAAAAAAAGCATCACCTTCTTCACAGAGTAGCAAAAATGCAATAAAGCTACTGAATGATGTACCAAGTATGATTAATATATTAAAAACAAAATTAAAAAAAAATCATTAGCCATTAGAGGACTAGAAGAATTAAGAGTCAGGTAAACTCAGATATACAATGCAAGATGGTCTCTTATTACAGCAGAAAAACTCACTGCAATGAGAGAAAAATAGAAGCAATAGGGAAAAGTGGAGAAAGATAATATATGGTAGCACAAAGTAAGATAAATGTGGATTGACACGCCTAATTAACAAAGAAGTGGCTTACAAACTGAATTAATTAATTAAATCCAGCCAAAGGGCGCTTCAGAGGAACATTCTATTATCACAATATTCTAATATGCTCATTCAGTTCCCAGGTGAAATTCTAGTACAAATGAAGCTTACAGTAGGATTACCATTTTTACATCAACAGGATCTGCATTTCATTCCAGGCTACTAGCCTGACAAGTTGTAACATAAGATGGATAACTTTGCTCAGATGTATAGGTACAAACTGTCTTCATTCACATGCATTAAAGCATCCTTTCCTTTCCAGCCAAGAGTGCACTGTTTAAAATCCCAGTCACCAGAGTGCACAGTGATGTCAGTGATTTCCATTTAAAACTCAGTAGTTCCACTGCTACCACTAGCTCACTGCACATGCTGCAGAGAGGCAACACACTTACATCGTGATGGAGAACTGTCACTGATGACACACCAACTGTCCCTCTTGGCCATAATTTCTCACCTTTCGCCATAATTGCTCACTTCTTTTTCTTTCCATCAGTGCTTTTAAAGTACTGAAGTGACAGAATGCCACAGACAGAAGTGAAGAATATCTGATGCAGAAGCAATAAAGCAAATAAACAATTACCCAGACAATGAGGATTAAGGAAATAAGTAGATTTATTTTCTGTATTAAAAATCAATTGAGATTCCAACTGCATTGTTGGAAGTGAAACCTCCTTAGGTAACTGTCAGAAAGGTGCCTACTGCCCTGGAAGGAAAAAGGCTTGATTAATCACCAAAACACATCCACCAGGACTAACAAGGAAGCTGTGCAGTAGCACTGCAGAATTATGAAAGTAAAAATAGGAACAGGAAGTAGGAATGAAAATCTCTAAGTAAAACTTACTCTGAAAAAGGCATTTTAACAAGGAGTGAGTGCAAGAACAGACGGAGCGAGCTGTCTCTTCCTTTAGTGGCAGGCAGAGGTGTACGCAGACTGATGACAAGAGAGACTGGCCTTAGGTGGCACTGGGAAAGTGGCACGTTCCCAGCATGAAGTTGGAGCTGCCACACATCATTTTTATACCACAAATATTATCTTTGCCCAACTCATGAAACACCCCTTGGGCAAACTTACAGCAAGGGCAGCCTCTCTCTGGTCTTTGTTTTTAAATCTCTGTCAACAGAAACCAGGTGGGACTTGAGCAAAAGGGGTAAGGTCAGCCAGCTACAGCCGTCAATGGGAGCACTAGGTAAAGGGAAAGGACGATCGTCCCAGCAGGGTCAGAGGAGGTAAGAAAGGTGAGCTGGGAGGCCAGGGGCAGAGGGAACAAATGTTCAGACAAGTGAGGAAGCTGGAGGTTAGGGTGGGTGCAGGTACATGGCACTTGGTGCCATGTGATGGAGAAGGGACTGGAAAGAGCTTTAGGTGAACAAAGCATCTCGCTGCCACTGGCAACAGATAGGAGAGAAGACCAAGGCATTTCACCTGGCTCTCAATCTTGCTGGCATTTTGCTCCTATGTGTTCCTCCCACCTCCCCTTCCCTTCTCCCCACAGCTGGTCCCTCCCTCCCATCCACCTACAATCAGGCAGCAGGAGGCTTTCCCACCTCCTGCCCCTACCGCCACCATCTTCTCTCCGTTCATCTTATGCTGACGTCCTGTCTCAGACTCACTGTCTCCCTACCCACACAGAGTCTCATTTCTTCTTTCTGCTCTATCTGTCCATCTCCCCCTGCTGCCATTCTGTCTTCACTGCTGTCCCTTCACTGTGCCTCAATTTCCTCCTGCTTTCCCACCTACCTCAGGCTTCTGTTTCAGCCTCTCGGATCTGCCTTACTCACTCTCTTGGCTCTTGCAAAACCCTCTCATTCTGTTGCTTGGGCAAAAGGAGCCCCACTAAGTTTATTGCCCAGACACAGTTATCAGCCACTGAACCATCTTCACCACATTTCTCACACATGAAGTGTCCTAAGAGAGGATACCTCCAAGTGAAGCTGGAGGCCCACAATCCCATACCTTCTCCAGAATTACCCTCTCCTATTTTTCATCCCCTGCTTGTGTTTTGGAATACTGTACCATTTTTACCAGTGTCTTCCTCACTATCTTCAGTCTCACAATTGGATAGTTTTTTCCTTTCTTCTCTTCTGTACTCCTCCTGTCCAGTCTCCATTTTCTCCTCAATGGTTTCCACACTTGCTTCATGACCTGGTAAGATGACTAACACCGAATCTTTGCTTGATTTCTGCTCAACACTGCTATCGCTTGGCTCCCTGTGCACTCCACCTTTCCAGGAACCCTCTTGCTTTTCCTCATAGTCCTTCTCCATCTTTCTCTTGGGAGGGGATGGCTTTTTGTCCAGACCCATCGCAATAATGCACCTACAAAAAAACAAGGAGAATTGGAAAGTATCACATTTTTCTGTCAGTGAACAATGGAAAAGCAGTAGACCGTGAGCCATTCAGCTCATTACCAGCTGTGAGATCAGGTACATATCTGCCTCCACCTCACCTCTCAGACAACAAGGATACTGATAACGACTCACTTTGAGAAGTACCCTAAAATCCTCAAGTGCTCCACAGACACAGATGCAATTCTCCCTTGAAGGACAGTAAGGCTATCTGCACTTAAAGGTGACAATTGAAGGATAAAATTATCAAAAGTGTTCATTAATTTCAAGCTACACCAAGCATGATCTGCAACGATATAATCACTG
Source organism: Anseranas semipalmata (assembly GCA_013399115.1). Lineage (NCBI taxonomy): Eukaryota > Metazoa > Chordata > Aves > Anseriformes > Anseranatidae > Anseranas > Anseranas semipalmata. The sequence continues at coordinate 125,964 of VXAA01002792.1, read as the reverse complement.
AGAAAGACAGACAAGCTCCAGGTCAGAGTTGTGTTGGATCCAGATCCTGCTTTAATACCAAGTAAAGTGATAACACAGGTTTTATGAATATGACTTTTTTTTAATTTGTCTGCTGGGTCAAATAACTGTGGGTGAAGAGAGAGCTTGAATCTGGATTATTTAAAATTTCTGTTCTGTTTTTATCTCACAGAAACCCAAACAGCTGAAAAACACAGCACTTTGAATGACTTGTTGAGACCGCTCCACTTGTATAAAAGGGAGTGCCAGATTCTCTATCTTATGGTTAGGAGGCTCATGTAGGAGACCAGAGTTCCTATTCCTGATTTAACATTAGTTGCAGATGTAATGAGCAACTCTACACCACCTATGAGTGTCGGGACATTGTGCTGCATGTAATAAGTTGATTCACAAGAGTAGGCAGAATGAAACTGAAACTGGAAATTTCACTTTAACTAATCATAAGTCTCTTCGGATAAATATATTTTCTTCATAGACAACTACATCTTAAAAACTTTTTGTCCAACCAAAATGTTTTTTATAGGTAAGGTCTGAATGCAATTCCCCTCATATTATGGCTGCTTACAAACTACTGTGAAATATCCTGTCATCATTCAGTCTAGAAATCTTCTAGTTTTGCAGGCATAAAATGTAAATGTAGCAATTTCTTAAAAGAGACTTTAATTATTCCTGGTATTTTTTCAGGGACCTTTGAGATACTGAAGAATTTCTGTTGGGCAGAAATGCTGGACCGAGGCCAGAAGAAAACTGTCCGTGCATGGATTGGAACACCAGTGTAGAAATCACTGTGGCATTACCTCTTTGTGAACCAAAGCTTTAAACCAACAGGGAAAATCAACTCACGTCTTCACTGAGAATCAGAGTGCGTATTTAATGCATGAAAAAACATACTCAAAACAGAAAACAAATACAACTCCATTTGACCTGAAGGAGATGTGAAAATAGTTGTCATTTATGGGGAGAATCTGGTTAATGGAGATGTTTTGTAAACAACAGGTAAGGTTGATTATACTGAGAAGAGAAAAGAAAACAGAGACAGGTATCACCAAGAATAAGAGGGGAGGGGGCAAAGCTGCGGGAAGGTGACTCGGTAAGAAATTAACCAATTTCAGGAGACTATATTAATTCAGAAAATTCAGTTCAAATCTTTCTAGAAATTGCAGAAAAGCTGAGATCTGGGCATTTCTTAAACTGTACAGCCTCTATATCCATCCTGAATGCACACATTTTTCACTACTATAAACATAATAAGTATTACATTTACATAAATCATGTTCTATGGTAGTTTGGAGTAGAAAAATATGATACAATAATGTAGGTTTTTTTCCTCAGAATTCAGTCCTTGTCTAAAAAAAAATAGTATAGCTCTGTGGAGGTTCTCTTCTTCTCTTCATCAAACTGCTTGCTGCTGTTTTAAAAATTACTTAACGAAAAGAATAAACATCTTTTAAAATTATCCATGGGTGCAGAAGTTTACTTGCCTGACATGACTTTGAAAATCACAGAGAAGGAAGATTATACCAAAATTAAAGCTTCTTGGCAAAACCACTGTTGTTGCTCACAGCATCGACATTTGCCTCAAGAGAATGGAACTCTTCTCTGCACAGATTTGTTTTCTGAAACATGGCTAACATTCAATTCTGCCATATTCTGCAGCCAGGAGTATTACAGCAGAATCCCACTTTAGAGGCAGAACTGTTTAAAAATAATTGATCTTTTTATCACAATCATAAAGAAAACCCTGAAAACTACAGTTTACTAAACAGCACTCTTGATATTTCCCTATCACTTCCACCAGAAACATGCAGGTGGCATACTTATACCACACCACACCTATTCCTCCAGACTCTACTGTTGATGAAGCACTGACTGCCTTTCTGACAAGCTGATAGATCAAGTGCTATGATGCAAACATTGTCCATTGCTATGCGTACTCCACAGAGTGTTTGAAGAGGCAGCACAAAAGTCATCTGACTTTGATGACATCCTTGAACGTAGGACTTTGAAGGGTAAGCTCAATTATGCATGTTTCAAGGGGTACTCAGAAACTGACCGGGTTCTACAGAGCTGTGGTATGCCAGAAAGATTAAAAAAGAGGAAACATGTGATAAACACTCTAAAAACTGGGCTGCTAAGATCTCATGAACAAAGTGCATTTGTCTCCATACCTATAGCAAGGAGATGCTCCCTCCACATTGAGAAACCCGAAGTATCCATGTCTGCCTCCCAGCCTGGAACGCTTCTGATGTTTGTACTCACAGCAAGAGCTCAACCTGTCCACTTGCATCCCATTGAGAAAAAAGGTGAGGCTGAATGGGAAACCATGGTGCCTCTTTGAGACGAACTGAAAGCTCTCTGTAACCACAGAAAGGAAAGAGGTCAAAGAAAAACGTTAGACTTTATGGTCAGCCCACTGCGTTTGTTGTATCTCATCTGCACCATCGCCAGCACATCCAGCCCTCTGAGGTCAGGGCCTTCCATTCTCAGCTGTATTAATTAGTTGGTAAAACTCTACCTTCCCCCAAACACAACAGTCTTACCTCTTTCCAACCCAGGAGTACCAGGATGGACACACCTGCAACAAGCTAATACCACCAGTTTGGCCACTTACTGCTACAGCAGGAATAGAAAACAGAGACTCTCATCACAAAAAAAATTGACTTTGCCACTTGCATTACAATAGTATACACTAACCACAGAAAGTTTAGGATCCTGGAATACGTCTTTGTGGTACAGAGCAGCAGTACGTTGCGCTCCTGCAGTGTAATACACATGTTCATCACAGTGCAGCATCTTGCAGAGTGCAATTCAGGTTCCAGGTCAGTACAGATGCAATATTAGTGGCTCTGGGCCTGAAGCAATATGGTCTTACTCATAGCAACACTAAGCAGCTGAAAGATACTATTTCTGGAGTTTTCTTCAGGCTGCTCTACAAGGGCACTGTCAGGCATCCAAACTTTAAGGGCACTGAGGCTGCCACCCAGCCCCATGCCAGGAGAGACTGGGTTGTGCTGCCTTTAATCACAGCTCATAGTATCCTTCCAAAGTAAACTGCGCACACACAAGTAGGGAGAAAGCCACGCTACTCCATCAGGTTTCCTAAGAGGTGTGAATGTGGCTCAGGACAACAGGATGACACACAAAGAACACCTCCTTGCACGGCTGGGACAAAGCTGCAAGGAACATCTTTGAACCAGGTCTGTGGGCACACTGCAGTGCATCCATAACCCCAGTGTACAGACTGAAGTGCAGGGATCTCTGCCCCATCTTCCCATATCCAGTGAAAGTGCAAATGCAGACACAGTGGGTTCTGTGAGCTGGAATGAGGGGCATAGCTCTCTTCCTCAGAAGCGAAAATCTCCCTATCATTTTCTCTTCCTAATTTCCCAGAACACAGTTCGACTTTTACTGATGAGATACAGCAGTGTGAGTAACCCTTAAGAAACTGATGGAGTCGCATTCACATAAAAGAGATGGGAACTGGGCTCCCACTAGGTACTTTTCCTTCCGGAATAATAAACTTGCATTGCTGTATTACAGCAAGTAAGAAAATATAACATATTTAAGGACAGTTTACTGCTACAACTATTTTATTAATCACACATCTCTATACAAAATTAATCTAATCTAAGTATTTTGTTAAATCAGTTCTCTAAATTCCTTCTACCATAATTTGCAAAAGTAATTGTAACCTCATTTTCAATCATGAAACAGTAGATCCAGATTTGTTTGAAGGCAGATGGTGTAAAATCCCTGGATAAACACATCTTGACTGAGTTCAGCTGAAATCATTTTGATATTACATCAACATTTTAGCCAAAAAGAAGATGTTGCCAGAATCAGTATGAACTCTTCCACTCTTTATCCTTACCTCCTTCCAACAGCTTGCCTTTGTAGACACAAAGGTTTTCTCCTCCACAATGCTGCTGATAGACTTTGATTTCATCTTTATAATCAGTATCATCATGAGATAAATGCACACTTTTTCCTAGAAAAATCATGGTAATAAATGCATTGCTGCGTAACGAGGGCTTAGGCAATCCTCCAGAATTCTGTAGCAGAAAATAGACAAAAATGCACTCAGCTTCCAACTATACCAAAGACAAGCCTTGAAGTGCTTAAGCTGAAAAGCAGTTTGTAGCATGAAGAAGGGCAAGAAAAGATCTTTGACTGAAAACCCACTGCACTGAATTGCCTGAGATTGCAGGGACCAGATTTAATGACCCATATAGTCCATTCCAATCCTGTGTTCGTACAACTTCATTTCCAGGAGCCATAACTGGCTGGAGATACAGTGTAACAGATGAAGTTTTCATGCACTCAAGGTGCTTCATAAATCCCCCTGAAGTTCTGAATATATCAGTGAGGAAGGTAATATACCTGTACATAAACAGAGAAGTAGAACGAGATAACTTACTTTTGCTAAAAGTTGCTCTAGGCCATTTGGTGCGGTGGTGGGGCGAAATCGTCTCCCTCTGGGCATCCCATTTCTCATTGCTTTTACACTCTTGTCTCCTTTTTGCAGAGGGGAAGGTGGCACTGGTATCACATAATTGTTAATGACAGGGAGTCGATATGGGGATTTACCAGTCACGTATTCCATTGAGTTCATAAGTCTTAACCCAGTCCTCTCCACCTGCTAAATAAATTTAACCATGTTAAATAGGTCATGCAAAAATAGCTACTGAGCATATTGAACTAACTATGATTTGACTGCTCTTTATTAGTAGATTTATTAGTAATAATCTTTATTTAGTAACACACATACTTCTAGAATTGCATACTTCTACAATTTTGTTCTGTGAGAACATTTCTGTGCTAAACTTTTTTTTTCAATTTCCAAAGCAACAGGCACAAATGGAGAAACCAAGATCAGGTTGCCTGAAAATGTCACACATAGATATACACAATATTGTAAACCATGTACTACTGGCAACCATGCAGAGTCCTGATCACAAGCAGATAGAATTCTGCACAACCCCACAGCACTGCTGTATTCTCTACACTGGCAAGCAAATTCCAAAGGAGACAGAATCTTCCAATAATAGCATCATTTGGCACCAATTATATAAGGTGTGGTTCAAAATGCTTCTTTCCTATTTGTAGTGGAGGTTTAGTCCTCCTTCAGGACGAAATGCAGACAGAAAAACAGGGCCCTGAAATGGAAGACACAACGGAAGACAAAATTCTGCAAACATTGCATCTCTGGATCTGAGCTCTGTGTCATGTCTTCATAATTTATGACTGACTTAGTTGTTTTGTCAGTAGCATGCATTAAAGAAACCATTTAAATCACCCATAATTTGAGAGTAGGCATATATAACACTACTAGATGAAGCCAGAAAATTCTTGGAGAAAGGATTGTGACCATCACAATACAGAACAAATGCATAGCAGGAGTGAGCTATTCATACAGTGTCTGCCAGTCAGTGGTAGCAGGTCCCAGTCCCCAAAATCTTCCAGTCCCATGGAAATCCTAACATAAAGCCAGTTACATAATGGTTTTCTAGAACAGAATACAAGTCCAAATCTCACCTGAGAGTAACTGTGTACACATCAAGATCACGTTTTGCTAGTTTAAAGAGTTTTCATTCTCTGCCCCCACTAGTGTGGCTTACTAGGAGGAATGGTACAAAAAAATAAAGATTTTTGCTACTTTGCAACTGTAGATGAAAATGAAAACTTGTAAGACTGTGTGGAAATATTCCTGAGTTATCAGTGTTAACTGTGTGGCTGCCTCCCTCCAAACATAACAGATCTTACATTATGAAAGAGAAGTCATCAATTTTTTCCTGGCTGTGATCAAGAACCAGGCATTAGACCATTAATACAATGTCTTGAAAATTAAGGGGAGGTTAAAAAAGAGAGTTTGAGTGAAAGCTGTTAACCATTTTGTAGGCAAGTTATCTACATTAAGTATATAGTTCTGGGAACTACAGTATTTAGCAGTATTACAAAGCTGTCCCTAAAATATATTATTTTCAGAACGAAATATGGCCTCACCCCACTAGTTAACTGCTGATCATTGTCAAATGCATGGCACTTTTGTTTAGAGCTTGAAGTCTTTGGAACAGACCCCACTACAGCGCAGCTGTGAAGTGGCTGGAGTCGAAGTGGGTGTTGCATATTTCCTGGAGCTGTATTTGGTCGACGGGAAGAAGTCTAGAAAAGGAAAAAGAAAACAGCTAGAAAATCTCAGTGCATAATCAGTGTACAGAAAAAATACAGCACTGATCAAGACAATCAGAAGTGATGGGTGGTGCTCAGGTACCTTCAGCAAACTCAATTTTCTAGTACCTCCTGTTTCTGAAGAGCCAGACCCCTTTAGGGATCTCTAATTGAACATCCAAAAACTGGAGCTTCCAAATTAATCCTCAGCCATAAATCTAGCATTTGTTACTGTCCACTCACAGTGTATCTTTGAAACAAACACAATGAGCTCATAGAAACTGTAGCAATATGCTCTGTTTTGCTGACCTGAGCACAAGGACACTGAGAGAATGCGTAATAAAAGCATGTTTATTTTTGTTCAATACTCAGCATTTTTCTGACTTTTATTTATTTCATCCTTTTCTTTTGTACCCTTCAGACTATCAAGTAAAAATGTTAAAATCTAAAAGAAATGGTTAAACATTAACTCACTGTCTTTACAAAGGCAGACTCCTTGGATTGCTGTTGATGAGAAGGATGTCCACCATTATAATCAACTACAGGCCCAAGTGCCCTCTGTTTGGGATGGAGAAGAAAAGGTCATTCAGGACTGAAAGTCTCTCTTCAGTCAGCAGCAGTTATCATTATTGAAATGAAGAACCAGTTACTACTGGACTATACATCTGGCCTTTGACCTTAGACTTTGGAATCATTGTATTTCAAGAGTATATTAACATTCCTTCTCTGCATGTTAACAGAGAGTAAGAGGCTTCTGAGAGCTCCAAAGCACAGCCCTGTGGAATGAGCTTTAGTCTTATTTCATCCCTTCAACTCCTTTTTCTAAAAGACCTGCATTGTTTTCAGGATTTTACAACGTGTAAACTTGCCTACAGCCACAGTATTTGCTGACAATACTTAATGCACTGATACATACCCAACCTTGGGTGACATGGCAGATAAAAGGGAAAGATTAAAACAGATTTATCTCAAAGCAAAACTATTTTTTATACGTTCTAATGTGCCATTCCTGCAACATTGGCTTCTCTAGATTTCTCTTTCCTGACACAATCCTGCAAACAGGAAATCAAACAGAAGTAACAAAGAATGAGACTCTATCCGGGCCGTCAATGGTCTAGACCAAGCATAGATGACATAGGTATATGTGCATACTTTTGGTTACGTGTGTTTACATTATAGCATACGAAGCATTTGGTGAAACTCACCATTTGTGAATGACTAGCTGATTCTACAGCCACTAAATGATGAAGTCCATAACGATTTCTGGGACCAAGTGGTGGATGTGGGGAGTGCACAAGGCTAGCATCTTCCACTGACCTTCTGGATCGTTCCACCTACAAGAATAGAAATGTATGTCTCTGAGATATTGACAATGAGGTATCAAACAGCAATGCTTGAGCTTGCCTTCTGTGTGTCTTTCATTGGACAGTTAAGACAATCAGCCTGCCTAGGCCCAGTGGAAGACCTGCTAAAGAAGGAAAGGAAATCAAGGGAAGAAGAGCAGAATGAGAGAGGGACAAGACTTGTTCCCATCTCTGATTCATTTCTCTGCAGCCCTCTCCAGCTGCTGATCCTTCGAAATTCAATTCATCTGCCTTTGTTTCTGTGCATCTCCCAGTTCTTGGTTTGGTTGAAGGTCTCTCAAATTTGAGTGCCTCCGCCACTTCCTTGCCCTGACTGCTGCCCCTTCCTACCTTTTCTTCTCAAAAGCTCCACATTGGCCTGACTATTCTTCTGGAAATAGAGAGCTATGTCTCTCATCCTCCCTTTCTCAGTCGTCTTCTGTCTTTCTTCTTTCCTTTTAGATTGGTTACTCATCCAATTTCACTGAATGTGTGAGAAAAGAATAAATTACACTGCTAATTCCTGCCAGGTTCTTGTGTACCAATGTGGCATCAGAGCAGAGAAAAAGATCACATATACCCACAGGCATCTCCCATACACTTCTCACTGAAAGAAGCAGTTTTGGTTTATGTTCCAAAATTATTCAAGTGCAGAGTCCCTTAATAGGATGCCTTAGTCATACTCCTTTCCCACAATAACTATGCTGCTTCCATCTTCTAGCAGCAGCAGTTCAGTCAGTAAATTATGTCTTTGCCAGAGTTATCAGTGTTTTTCAAGTAAATCTCCTTTCTTTTCTTGATGAATTGCTCACAAATGTATTATTTAAACTCTAAAAGATTTGACATTGTTTTTCAGCTGCTCAAAGAAGCAGCTAGCTTCTCAATGCATTCTTCTCAATGTATGCAGGCTCCTAATAAAGAAATAAGATGTTGAGGATATTTCAGCCAAAATGAGAACAAATTTTCCCATATGCATCCAGGTGACTTTATGGGGAGAACAACCATTGACTTCCGTGGTGTTTTCATGGCTCTGACAATCACAGAAACAAGCTTTACTTACATGACACCAAAGTGAAGACTTCTGAAACCTCTGTTCATTACTTACACACTAGTTCTGGTAAATATGATGGGGAGAGGCAAACAACTGATAGTGTGAGCTCAGTGCTCAGCAACAATCAAATGCAGATAACGTCTAGAATTACTTGGAGAAGAACTGCAACACTTAAATTATTCATCCAGTTCTGATTTGCCTTTTCAAACCAGAAATAGTAGAACTAGAAAAGGTAAAAAAAAAAAAAAAAAAAAACAGCAACAGTAATGAGAAGCCTAGAATGGCTCAGGTATGAAAGACTCAATGACTGAAGCTCTTCAGCTTGGAACACTGAGAAGGAATACAAGAAAGGTATGTAAAACCATGCATGCCTTGGAAAAGGGGAACAGTTATTAACTTTTACATACTGAGAACAATGGAGCATCGAACAGAATTGTCAGACAGCAGATAAATGAATTATTGTGCAGAAATGCAAGGACATACTATTTTCATACAACTCTTAATTAAATTGCACAACCAAGAACACTGCAGAAGTAGATTCAGAAGGACTGAGGCACATGCATGGAAGTTCCTGAATTGCTGGATAGAAGGAGATGTAACCTAGGGCAGGACCATCCTCTGCTTGCCTTTTTCTTGTACTTGTCCCATAAACATCAGAGACAGGACACTTGGCTCAATAAATCTCTGGCCTAACTCATTACAGCTGTTATTTAACAGAGCAAAACTGCCATGTCCCACCAGTACACAGTAGCACTCAAGCCATACCTTGGTTTTCTGCACCCTCTCCCTCCTCACAGGATTTTCAAGTTTCCTTTTTATTTCCAGCTGATGATGACGCTATCAATGTAAAAGAAAGAGGAATCTCACAAAGAGACATAATGAGATGTCAACAAATACAAGAACACTTGCTTCTGGTCTGTTTATCACTTGCCTGCTCCCTGGACATTACACTTATTGAACCCTATTATAAAACTGCTACTGATTCAATCCATTTGCACGACACCTGTGTATCTTAACATTGCCAAGGGAACAACTGAGCATTTTTAAAGCTGTAGTGATTAACTCCATCCTTGATATACAGCAGGAATGTGCCCAAATTTTGTACTCTGATAAGATATACAACCATGTTTAAATTATTTTGATTAGAAAAGTTTTCAAACAAACTAGCCCTGTGAATATCATCTTATACTCTATTAATTTTAACTAGTTTTACCATCATGTACCAGAAGAAATAGCTGGATTCAGGTATATCACTAAAGCTGTCATCCCTACACTTCTCCAGCTACAACCTTTGTATTTGTTATATGGCATCTCTGTTCTTCTCCATTCAAAATGACATGAGCTCTTTGGAGAAATCACTTTCCACTGTCTGTTGTGTGGGCACTGTGTGCCTACATCTATGTAGGAAAAGAAGACGAGCAGATAAGGACCTGAGTTACTCTGATAGCTCCAGCTGATTTCTTGCAATCCTTCACTCCTGAAGGGACATACTCCTGGACTATAGCAGTAGCGCAATACTTTCTCCTCCACTTTCCTCCTCCAAGGACTGCTCATCCCCCACATTAAAGAGTGCCACCTGAGACACCCTGCATCTGTTTAACACCACACAGGCTAAAGAGGACATGGAGACCGTGTTTCACGGTGGCCCATGAAAACAAGAGCAAAACAAAAGCTTTGTTATTGGAAGACATGGCTACCCACTCACCTGACACAAACTAGGGAGATCCTCTCTGTCACACTATTTACCCTTTTTTTTTTGCTTATTTGTAGCAAAACACTAAAACAAAATCCTGCCTTCAACTAGTGTGCTGTAACTCTGTAAGAAAGCACCTGTACTCTAGTGACTGGTGCCCCAGAGAGGCGAGGGGGAGTACATCTACTCAGTACTGAGCTTCTCAGGCTGAGGCTTAGCATGTATCACAGATTTATCACCTGATGGAATGAACTCCAAAAGCAATCAGCTCTCAGCAGAACTACTGGTTCTAGTCTCTCCCATGCAGCAGCTTCTGCTACTGTTTCCCAGCAAGCATTCCCTACAGACTTCCACCAGTGTGTTGCCCCGTTCATCAGATGACTACCGAAGCACAGTAAGTGAGCCACTACGGCAAGGCTGGGGCAGCGTATGGCCAGAGGCCAGTACAGATTTCACATGGGGTACGTCAAGCATAAGAATTGTCCCAGTTAACAGCCACTAGCTGTCAGCAGGGAAGCATCTGAAAAGGCTTACCCATCCCTAGTAAATGCATACCTCCATGTCAAGGACCTTAAGCAAGATGGCCCGAGCCAGGCACTCCTGTACATATCTCTGGTGATCCCTCCTCATAGCATTTAGCCGGTATTCTTTCTCAGGTATTATTCTTCCACTCCTTGAGATCTGCCATAAACAAATAATATGTAACTAAAAAGAACAGGAGAAGACAGAATAAAATATGTTTCTACACAGACCACAATTTCCCAGGAGGACTACTTTCTCACCCATTAGCCACCATCTCTGCTTCTGCCATGGTGCTGGAACTCACCTTCCCAGCACAGACCTGTAGTTTCTCTCACCCCATGGACCCCATCATGAAGAGAGCAGGAGAGCAGCAGTCACATTTCCTAAGAGCTGAGGCTCAGCCTTACTCTTCATGGGCTATTGCCTAACTCAGTGGAGGGGAAATAAATACTTGCCTTCATATGGTGTAAGGGTTGCATCTGCCTCTGCTAAACAGAGTCACACGTAGGAGTGCTTAAGTATTTTTAAAAATATTCAGCACATTCACCTTTACCAAATCTTTCAGTTTTCCATTAAACACTTGAAGAATAACTCTGAAGCTATTTAAACAACTAGTAGAGTCAAAGATGCAACTGGAGTTTGCTAAGTTCACAGCTGCAATCTGTAGCTTATGAAATGATTTCACATTTTAAAAAGCCTCAAAAGAATCAATCTATCTGATTCTGTATAATTACAAACTGAAAGAATTTGCAGAGGCCAACTGCAACAAGCAAACAGAAATAGCACTGAGCTCAGTATCACCCGTCTTTCTGCCATTCTGATTTCAGCCTTACGTGCCACAGCCCCATCCACGGCCCTATGATATCTTGCTGACCAACACTGGGTAACAACGCAGTGGGAAACGTTTGGATTAAACAAACCTGCCCTGAGTCAAGGTGTGATCATGTGGCTTTGATCTGGCAGAGCATAATTTCTTGTGTTTGGCTAGCTGGTCAAATTCTTACCAATGACAATGCATACCTCTAACAAATAAACAACAGAACTATCAGTGTTTTGTCTTTTGCAATATTAAAATAAGCATAGAATTCTTTTATTTTTTTCTCAGAAAAGGAAACTTTTCAGTCTCACCAGTCCTGATCTCTGAAGATGTCGTCTTATTCTGGTATTGCTGAAATATCCAGCCAGGTGTTTGTCTGTAAGGCTATTGTAGGTTGCAAGAAATCTGAAATAAAATCAATACAGATGTCATAACCCCCCCCCCCAATGGCCTAATTGTTACAGCCTTTTGCTGAAGTTATAAAAAATTACCCAGTAGTTTGCTGCACAAAATGCTGTCTTGATGATTCATGTCCAGTATTTTGTCAGTTAAATGTCCATTAGATTATGTAAAAGTAATATCTCGCTGCCCCAGGAAGATTCATATCTGAAACAAGTGACGTCTACATAGCATACAGCAGCTCAGAGCCAAACAGCGTACCAGCACCAAGCACAGGTTCCAGCAGAGCCCACACTTGAAGGTCTCCTCCAAGAACAGCTCCCACAAGAGCTGCCCCAAATAACAACCTCTGACCTGTGGCGGGTCAGTCTCACGCTGTACAAAATTTGGAGCTGGATTCCTGAAGGAGTCCAGCAGACAGAGATCTCAGCCCAGGCTCCTGCAGCGAGCCCTGATGGGAGTTCTCAAGCTATCACTAGCCACCAGGAGAGAATGTTCCCAGAAGTCCTGCACCATTGCACTCCTTCCCCTGCCCCATCATGTGCCCTGCGCCCCTCTTCCTTCTGTCGTCTGCTAAATGGTGACAGATAGGGCAGCCGCAGAGGTCCTGCCAGATTTTGCAAAGAACTGCGGAATAACTTGGGTTGGGAGGCACCTCCAGAGGCCATCCAGTCCAGTTCCTTTGTGTAGGTGAAGTCTGACATGATGCTTTGAGCTCATCAGTCTTCATTGCCAGCTCTCAGCCATTATTATCTGGTACGTAGCACAAAATGCAATTAGCAGTACAAAAAAACTCGCTTTAACTTATGTTAGCAGAAACTGCTGGCACTAACATACTTTTAAGACATGATGCTTTCAGTATTATTTTCATCAGTTTGAAAGCCAGTATACACATCATTAAATTGGGTGCAAATCTTCACTCTGATGAAGACTACTTATTTGTGCTTTCAGCCAAAGCCATATTTCCATCCATATTTACGGCGCTTCCCCCTTCTTTATTGTTCCCACCATCACAGGGACTGCATATCAAATTCATCAGTTGGAAAACCTACATAGAAAACTAACTGGTTTCAATTCTGGGTGTAAAAAAGTAAGCACAAGTCTTCCCCCTGCTTTGAATCATTTTCTTAGGTGGGATTCAGCTACCTGTCTGTTAAAATGTTGCCTGGCCAACTACTAATTTGTTAATGAATAAAAAAGACCATTTCCTCCATTTGGCTGTTAGACCAACAGAACTCACAAGCCACACGGGAAAACTCATCCATGACAGCAAGATTAGGAACTGTCCTGTCTACTTCAGAGACTGTTCTTTCGAACACAACAGTTCCTCTAGATTATTTATTTAAACAAACATCCAAGAATGCTTGTCCCACAAATATATTTGTAAATTCAATTGCACAAAGCTTGTACAGGGCAAGATTCACAACTTTTGTGATGTTTACAGGCTACAAAGCATATGCTACTGTAGTATGCTTTTTCTGTCTGTCCCCATATTGTAGCAGTTTGTCTGAAGTACAGCTAGCATTGATAAGAATACTTCTTTTTTTTTCCCTCTAAATACAGCTACTACATTTTACCAAAAATCATCGGATCTACTGTTCTCTTCTGTATCCAGAGCAACATAAAAAGGGCACAAAATTAAATGCAAGAACCTCTCAAGTTTTTTCCAGCTCCCAGTTCCATATACTGAAGATTCTCTTTAATGCATACACATAACAATTTGAAGTGAACAAACTGCATCCCTCTTCTATTTATTGGTGAAAAACTGTAAGACCAACAAACATGGATAACCAGACAATGCAGACCAAGGTCCTCCCTTGCTGTACCCAAGATATGTCACGCATCTCTGGAAAGACAACAGCGCTAAATCATTGCAGCTACCAAAGACCAGTGCTTCCGAAAATTGAACCTGAGACAGGAGAGTTGAACACAAAAACTGAAGCATCCATAATTAGCAGATCTATTTTTAAATAGTTCTTAGCATAACCTTATCTTATTTCAACCCCTAGAAAGCAGGACAAATAATAATGTGACAGTAGGCTTACTTTTTTTAATATTCATATCCATTCACATCTGTAAAATTTATACAATCAGATACATATTGCATAATACATTCGTACTGACCTTTCACCTGTGTAGGCAGAATATGTTTTAATTACACAATAAGAGAGCTCTTCTTCCCTTTGGCTTTCAATTTAAATGCCGCTGTACCTCTATGACATATCTTCCAAGGGGATAACTCAAGATAAATGTCTATTGCTAGGCTGAGTTACCATGCACAAAAGTATATTCCGGGAAAGAAAGAACAATTGAAAAAACAAAAACAAAAAGAGAGAGAGAGATGACGGATTTACAGAAATTTTATCTGGGGTTTCACAATAATCTCACAGGTAGCCTACCAACAAAAAATTAAACTTTAAACAAACAATTTAGTTTACCTGTTATGCATGTTGATTAAACACTGGTACTATAGCAACTGTTCTGCATTACTTTCTTCATCCATTGTTTGCATTTGCATTTGAAACTGCAAGATTATATCAGTTACGCTGTGTTTGCTTCTCACCTGGCAATTGCATATGGAGGCAGAGGAGAAACTCAATGCAATTCCTTGCTATTCCATTTGATTCCTTCCGTCTAATATTTCATGGACCATCTAAATAGTTAAAACGCAGCTCCCTTCTGACCACAGAGATGTAGCAACTGTAGTTTTACAAACATTTTTTTATACATACTTTCTCATTTAAATTATGAAAAGGTGAATTAAATTCAAAGCTCAACAGAGTACTGGGAGAAATAAGGAAATGTTTTGGGCCTGAACCAAAACCCATTGAAACCATTAGAAAGAATGCAACTGAATCTAGCAGCTTCGGCAGAGCCACACCGCCAGCAAAAGCCTGAGCTCTCTGCCAGCCGAATGCCTCCCAGTGCAGAAAACAGAGTGCCCCAGGCACTCACCCGCGTTCAGCTTCAAACCAAACGCAGAAAGCAGGGGCTGGCCCTGCAAGCCTGTGCTCACCTGGAAGTACTTCTTCTGCCAGTTTTTCTGCTTATTTCATGTGCCCAGTTCACCTTCCTCCAGTAGATTTTAGGCAGGTTTAGGTGGGATTGGGTCATATTAGTACTGTGCCTTGGCTTGGTCCAGACCCTTCTGGAGTATCCCGTTGGCATCAAAGGATCAGACTCGTGCAGTGCTCCAGAGGATGGAGGGCAGGCATACTTTCCAGTCTATGGGCTGCCGGGGTAAGACATTATCCTCTGAATGAGATCTGTGCCCTTCGTTCAAAAGCACACAACCTATCGTCAAGCTTCAGATGCAGCTTGTGTTTCCTTGTGCCAAGAGATGACCACAGCACGGATGTGTGCAATGTGGTGAAAGGGGCACCAGCAGCATCCCAAGTGCTATTTCCCTTCAGTCTCTGCAGACTCGCAAACCAAAGCTAGAGATAAAATGCAGAACGCTGCCTACAAATTACAAAGGTAAAACAGGCAGGAAGATGGTTCGGAAAGATGCAGTAACAGAACTGCTACAACACAGATCTGGGTTCATTATTAGCTTCACAGAATAAGGCAGCCACTAAGTTCTGAGCAAGGTATCTGAGAAATAACACTAACAGTTATCTAACTTGATGACAGCCAGAAAGAAGCTCCTCAGCAAAGCGGACCATTTATTCCTCTGCTCCTGCACATATTACCAACAAAAGAATGATAGAAGTTCCTGTCTGAGAAGTTATCTCCCACAGATTTAAATAATGAAGTTATACACAAATGTCACCTCTAAATCCTCTACAACAGATGAAAGTGCAGAACTGACAAAAATGCTTGTTAGAAAAGCATACAGCAAAGGAAAAGCATCAGTCTTAAACAGTATTACACAAAATGCTTGTTATTGTCATATCTTAGTAAGCCCAAAAAGTCAACTTTTCTGGATATTTATGGGACTCCTTTTTCTCTGTCTGTTCATCTTGTTTATTCTTCTCTTTAAAAATTCTACTTTTTTATTACAATTGCAGACATTTTTTCTGGCACAGAACCTAGACTGGTTGACCTGTAGTTTCTGGGACTAGTTTTGAAGCTCTTCTCAAAATTAGTATTACATTTGTTTCTTTGGTATCACCACCAATGCCTATGCATCATTGTTCATTCAGCAATTTCATATTTTTAAGGTTCTTCAGAATTCTTGGATATACACAGTATGTTCCTGATTGTTTTTAATTAATTTGCTCAAAATCCTCCCTCACTTGCATCTAAATTTGAGCTGAGTTCCGCAAATTCATGCCCAATCAAGACTGAATCAAGTGAAGGAATCTCCTTAAGTTCTTCAATAGCGATGTTCCAGACATAGGACTTTTACTAGGGAGTCACTGAGAAACAGTAGCACCCTATTTTAACAGTAACTTTTCAATAAAAGTCCACTTTTTTTCATAAATGTTCTTTATCTCGCTTACTATCAGAGACTAGAATACACTTTACATTGTAATAGAGATTACAGTTTTAAAATTTCTAAATCAAAAAGTCAATAGTCAAAAAACTTTCTGCTTCTCACCTGACTAGAATTTTAAAGTGTGGGACCATATAGAATAGAATAGAACAGAACAGAACAGAATAGAACAGAACAGAACAGAATAGACTAGAATAGTTCAGTTGGACAGGACCTACAAAGATCATCAAGTCCAACTCCCTGACCACTTCAGAGCTAACCAAAAGTTAAAGCACATTAGTGAGGGCACTGTCCAAATGCCTCTTGAACACTGACCAGCATGGGGCATCAACCACCTCGCTAGGAAGCCTGTCCCAGTGCTTGACCGCCCTCAAAATAAAGCAGTTTTTCCCAATGTCCGCTCTGACCCTCCCCGATGCAGCTTTGTGCCGTTCCCGTGCAGCCTGTCATCGGTTACCAGGGAGAACCAGGAAAAAGGAGAACTGTCCCAGTTTACACACACCTTTTATTAACCAGCCAGTTCTACTGAAACAGAGCAAACCTCTGGAGCTCAGTTAACATGCATCTGCCAAGGTGGGGAAGAGCTGCCAAGGAGCTCTCCCATCACGGCCACGATTCCCATCCACAAAGTCACCTGAGCACAAAGACTTTCTGGACCACCAAAAAGGTGGGAAACGAAGCCGGCTCACTTCCTCGCCGAGGGCACGCACTCCACCAGAGGTCATGCCGTGTGTGGGGCACACGCAGTCCGTGGATGCCCAGTAGCCCTGGGGAAACGCCAGGCCCTGGGAGGAGGACTCGTCCCCTCCGAGGGTCCGGCTGTGCCCCGCGGGCAGCTTCGCCTCAGCCATTTGAGACGAGTGGCGTTCCCACTGCTCACCACTCGCGCTTCGGTATCGCTTACGTTTCCAGGGTAGCACCTTCACAGCCCATTCAGGAAAATGAACTGCTGTCACTGGAGCCAACTCTTCTTTTTTCCCCATTAACAAAAGTAATGAAATAATAAAGGCTGCTACAAATACCCAGATTAACTGGCAGAATGGAGCCACAGAAATCGAAAGAACCACAATTTGTTTTGCCATTTTAAAAATGTATTGAGGGGCTGAAGTACAATACACATCAGTCCAAAATGTGCAGAGAACTCCCTCTGCAGTGCGGGGAGTCCAGCCGTGCAGATGACAGAGTATGCAAAACATGAAGTGCACCACAGCTGATGACAAGGACTTCAGTAAATCAAGGAACTGCCCACTTAATCTATATTCTACAGGAGTTTCATTGCATTATCATTGCCACTATTATTTTATTAATGGTATGTTTTTTTTATCAGCTTACATTGAACCTTGCGCTGTATTCAGAGCCAGTGCTGGGTATCACAATGATTTTGATGAACATTCTCAGTGTTGAAGGGACACCAGGACAAAGTCACTGCAGCAACTCACATGAGTTCTATGAAGCAAATATTGAAGGTTAATAATTTACAGTGCAATGAAGTCAGTGACTGCTCACCAAAGAAATAATCTAAGGGGGCATCAAAGCTTTAGTTATTGATTGGTAGAGTCACCAGGAATTACAGCTCCTGTGCTGTATGTTACAGCTGGAGCTTACTGCCACTCCAGTCAAACAGTCCCAGCCCTGACCAAGATGCATTCCTACCTTTAATAAGCTACTGAATCTTGTGTTGTTTCTGCTAGGGACATAAACAAGAGAGGCTGGTCTGGCTTCCAGGCAGAACAAATCTAACCATAAAGCTGAAGCACAGGCTGTCAACCACAAACAGCAAGTTCAACACCCCACAACGCAGGGGCACCTGCAGCAGCACAGTCTGCCTGGGAGACAAGACGACTCTCACAAGACCTTCCAGATACCCAACCGCTCTCTGCCATTCCCTCCTTAAGGAAATTATTCAGCCACCGTGCACTACAGCCCTCTTCCCAAAAAAGGCTGTCAGGGTCCTTCAGAGAGGTAAGCGGATGGGGACAAAGTGTTTTTCTGCAGATCTGGAATTCAGCATTAAATCCTGGAAGTAAGGACTTTGTGAATCCTAGCTGGGAACGGCCTAATTGTCACTTGTGTAATCAAAAGATGCTAAAATTTCATCATACAGAACGGCATTTTGCCACCTACAAGCTAGTACAGACATTCAGAAAACAGACTGCTGCCTTTATTACACTCTTCAGCATAAATGCTTATTTTGTTCAGTGCCTCCAAGCTCAAGCTAAGTGAAGGGAATGCAGAAAGTGACTATGATGTGTCCAGGTTCCTCGCTCTTTGAGAAAGAGGGCTATCTACTCAGGAGATGGAAAAACAAGAAAATGATCCTTAACCTCCACAAAAGGAGGTTCTTGCCGTGTTAGGATACAGGCTGTAGCCCTTGTAAACTGGCCTCAGATCACAGCCCTCCTCCAAAGAAGGGAAGCAGCCGAGTTGAGCAAATGGATCACTGACTGATCGAACAGCTTCAAAGCCTTTGGACTTTACCTCCAGGCACAGCTTGGGCTTCTACATTTATTAATGTCAACTACTACTGCTCCATTTATGAGAAACCATGCTAGAACACAACTATGGAACCAAAACTCACTGAAGTCAGCAGATGACTTGAAATTTTGATGGGGACTTCGGATTCTGACAATAATTACTTTATTTCAAGCCCACAAAACCCTTAAGCACACGTGTAGTTTTACTCAGGTAGTAACTCAACCAAGGGGTCATGGTTGCTCCAAATCATACTGCATCTCTGCTTAAATATTTGCAGGACCACTTCAGCCCTGGCCATTTGGTCTCCAAATGAGACCATCAGTCACCTTGCTTCAAGGACACATGGGTCACACCCACCTGGGTTTTTGTCTCAAAAGCTTCACACAACTTTCTTTACTCCTCTTCTGATCCGACCTATCTAATGGCCAAACCACCAAGGATTCTTTGCTCAGCTTCTCCGTGAGACTGTTATCATTCATTTTATGAATACTTTGCCCCAGGGGGATGGTCACCAAGCTCAAAGGCATCTGTAGGTCTAACAAGCAGATGAAAATGAACTTGTTCTGCCGGTACCCAAAAGTGGCTACGCTGCGCTGGAAGCAGACAGTGGCTCGCTCCACGCTCTGCCTGAGCAGGGTGCGGGATCCTTACGAAGTTCCATGAGCACAAGTGCAAAGTCCTGCGCCCAGGAGGGGGCAATCCCATGCAGCAGCGCGGGCTGCGGACTGCCTGGCTGGGGAGCTGCTCTGCTGGGAAGGAGCTGCTAGCCCGGGCGGGCACGAGCCGAACAGGAGCCAGCTGCGTGCCCTGGCAGCGAGGGAAGCCAGCGGCACCCTGGCTAAACGGAGGGGAACAGCCAGCAGAACAAGGGAACGATTTGTCACCTTTACCTGGCCCTCGCTAGGCCCCACGCGCACTGCTGTGTCCGGATTCAGACGTTTGGAGGCCACTGGGACATAGGGATCCGGAGCACCTGCCCTGGGAGGGGAGGCTGAAGGCCAGGAGCAGCCCGGAGCAGCGGCAGCTCCGGGGAGACCCCCCCAGGGCCCAGGGAGCTGATGGAGGAGAGGGGCCCAGGCTTCCCACTGCCGTGCGCGGGGGAGGACGAGAGACCACGGATGCTGGTAGAAACACAAGAGGCGCAGAGAGGGTCTGACGGAAAAGCTTTTCCTCACGAGGACAGACACGGGGTGGAGAGGTCGCCCAGCGGGAGTGCTGTTTCCATCCTTGAGGTTTCCTGGATCAGTTAAAAGCATAAAGCAACCCGGCCTGGTCTCACCGCGTACGGCAGACTGGACTAGAGACCTCACGCGCTCTCCTCCAGCGTGCATTATTTTTTGATCCTATGAGTCATTTGGCAGCTGTACTAGGCTGGCATAGCTGTACAGTTTCTGGAAGGGAACCGCTTTACATCCAGTCTGTGAGGAGCAGGGGGAAAACCCACATGTGTCGGTTTGCCCCATCCACTTCAGCAAGCTCTCTGTAAGTCACAGCCTGGTAATTTTCACTGCTTTCAGTGTCAGATGCAGACTGCAGGTATTCCTTGACATAGCTGTGAACAGAACGCAATCAGCCACAACAGTTGTTTCCCAACTTGAATTAACAACAGACGCCATCCAGACTGCAAAAGTGCCATTTGCAGTAACTAGAGTGACACAATCTTCCAAGAATAAGATTCTAAGTATTTTGCTTGGAGTTCTATATATTTCTTCATAAAAGGGATTTTCACACATACCACCTTTTTCTAAGAATTTAAAATAAATCATGCTACAAGTTCTAATCTTGAACACAACTAGACATGGAATAGGGAGCTAAAGAACTCCTGTTGCGCAACAAATTGTTGCATGGCCTTGAGCAAGTTGTATTACGATTTCCTTTTTCAGAACATCGTCCACTAAAACAGAGCGTCTCAGATCCTGCCATGGAGATGGAGATCTGCAGAGGTCCTTGGTCACAAATATGGAGGAGCTCGCATCGAACTGGTGAAATCTGGAAACTCAGAAACTCACAGAGCTGAAGTCAGGCAACAAGGAGGAGAAATGCACAAAGCCAAAGGTGCCGCTCCCCGCGACTCCACGTGCCCGCTCGCAGAACAGGGCGACCGCCTTGGCAGGGGCTCGGGCCCAGGGATACGGAGCTCGCCGCCGCCCAGGCTGCCAGGGCGTCCGAGGCCGGCCTGTGGCAGGCATCGGGGCAGCCAGCTGCCTCACGAGCACGACATCCAAAACCACTGCTTCATCCGCGTTGGAGCGCAAGAAAATACCTTTAGGTCTTTTGAGTTGTCTGCGGCGCTTAGCTTTATGCCCTTACTCTTACAGAACTGAAAAGGCAAGCAATCGTTAAGAGCAGCCTACCAACTCGGACCACTTCAGGTAAGCTGTGCCACTGCCCGCAGGTAACAGTGCAGCAAGTGTATTTGCACGGCGACTCCCGCAAGCGATTCCCACCCGGTTCCTCGTGTCTCCCGGCAAAGCGGCCCAGCCGGGACGCTCCCGGTGCCGAGCCCGGCCGCGCTGTACCGCGGAGGAACCGGCGGGGACCGGAGCAGCGCGGGGCGCGGCGGGGAAGGGACGGGACGGGACCGGCGGCTCCGCAGCCCCAGCCGGCGC
>VXAA01002792.1:91547-104003 GCA_013399115.1 Anseranas semipalmata | reverse complement strand
GGGGCCGCCTCCCCCGCCCCGTGGCAGCCCCTCTGCTGTGCCAGGGTCTCCCCGGCTGTTGCCTGCCCGTGCTTCGGTCGGGCTCGTCTTTCGCAAAGGAAGCGACCACCAAGAACGCCAATGTCCTCCGGAGTGTTACCTCCCCTGCCCTGCTGTTAGGTCTCATTAACTGACTGCACCGTGCCGTGGCACGGAAAGACGGCAGGAATACGCGCAGGGCCGCCCGGGGGGGAACACCTGTAATCACCAGAAAGCAATGTGGACAGGCAGCATTTCTTTTGGGCACGAGACTAGCTCCCATCGGATGCTTTCCAGAACTCCACTCTTCTGCTGCAGAAACACTTGCAGCAGCAGTGTGCAGGCCGTGTCCCCACGTGTACGCAGCACGTGCGCACAAGCTGCTCACTCCGAACCTCAGGCCTTCTCCTCTGCCTAGGCCAAGGCCAGCGCCGAAGCGCGAGCGTCTGCAACCGCTCCCACCCCTCATGGCAGTGCCCAAGCCGCCTGCCGCTGGGAACCACTGCCTGTGAAATCGGGACAAGTTACTCTGGCACAAACAACCTGGCTGACAGGATTTCTCTGCCTCACTCAATTATCTGTGATCCTCATCCTCCTGCTCCATCCTTTTTGCCCCCACCAAGGGAGACAGCATCTGAACCAAGGATTCTGCACATCGATGGATTGTCTGGATGGGGTAGCACAGATCACATACACCTAAAAGATTAGGCAGAAATGTGACTAATGAGGGCTCTAACAAATTTTGCTGCAGCAGCTGAACAAGTTATCTAGCCAAGATGATTGTCCCTCCACTGGTCATTAGCGTCTCTCTGACAGGGAACACAGCCTGGAACAGCCATGAACATCTCAACCGGTCCCGCCTGCAGACCGCAATGAAGGTGGGCTTGCACTAATACCTGCAGTCCTAATATGGACTACTGTATCTGAGTCATGGGCACATTTGCGCCCCTCACCCTTGGCATGACAGAGGTGACAATGTCTTACACACCAGCTGGAGCCCAACCCGAGTGCTGCAACAACACCAGCAATACACATCAGGTCTCTCAAATACCTATCTCCTGCACACAGCACGAAAGCACCCACTACAGCTTCCTCACTCCCTCCTGCACTTTGTTCAGTGCTCTGCCATTATTTTTATTCGCTTTTTTTTTCGATATTAAAACACCCCCTTCTATTTGTGCAATACATCAAAAATGGACAAAAGAATTAAATGTTATTCTACATTTCTTCACAAAGCACTCTAAGTTATGTTTTCATACTCTGCTAGGCTACCTTTGCGCAGAGAAGCCAGCAGTGTAGTACCAACAGTAGAGCTACCCTGACACCTTCTGGTGAGAAAGCCCACAGCAGACACTACCCTCGTTAACAGCAGCGATGCACACACAGACAGGATAACTGCTCTGAAATTTCATCTCTCAACATTATCTGCCATACAGAAGCAGCACTAAGCAAGAAAGGGATAATTGTAACTCATAAACCTCTCCTATAACACCCCCTGACCAAGGGTCAAATTAAAGAGTATTTAAAAGCATACAGTATGTAAGGAAACTGGATATTATAGATATGTACATCATCTCCATCATCACACCCATCATTACTGTTATTCTTAACCTGCTATTTAGTAACTTGATATTAAGAGATGTTTTACTTTTTCTAACAGTGTTGTCGAGTGGAATCGCCAATTCCCTACATGCAATCACTACGTCAAACTGCATTCTGCCTGAACGAATAGGAATAATCAGCATCTTTTAGCTGAATAATCAAACAAAAAATTACTTACATAACTTACACTAGGTTAATCATTCTAAAACCTTCAAATTCAGACTAAGTAGAAGTGAAGCTCCCTACTCCTATGAGAAGTGTGAGGTACAGTTAAAACAGATTGTATTCCTTTGGTTATCTGCACAGCCTTAAGGCATAAAGCATCCTACTATACTTGCAGGGGACCAGGAGGCAGGGTACCAAGTCACCAGGTTATCACAGCTGAATCCTCCTAATCCTTCCTTTCTCTACCAACTACTTCCAAAAGCACTTATTGAAATATTAGTTCGAAATCATTAACTCTAGAAACACTTAATCTTCTCCCCGGTAAAAGAGTCCTATGTTTGATGTAAAGGTTTTAACACAGAAATGAAGAATGCTGTAAAAGTATGCACCAAAATTGTGGCAAGTCTCTTGTTCTGTTTTTATAAAACACAAGGATATCAATGAAACAAACTTAGTAAAAATAAAAGCTAAACGTACTAGTATACATAACTTGCCAGCAGGTTTTAAGAACAAGAAACAATTAGGTGACTCAATATAGCTAAACCACCTGTGATGCTCCAGTAGAGGGGTGTCCAGGATTTCTTTCAGATGCCAGGACCAAACAAGCAATCACTCATGGGAAACATAAATCAAGTAAAAACAGGGAGGAAAAAGGAAAAAAAGTTGGAAGAAAAGAAAGAAAAGTTTTATTCGGTTCTTTTCTCCTACAGCTAGATGTGCAGTTAAAACTAATAGTTTCTTTAAGGCCTTACTCCAAATAACACAGGTGCCTGACTTATCGCTCTCGCCCATCAGTCACCCCTCCAGAATGGGTTTCCCCCGAATGTCCTCACCACGCTCAAGCCACGCTGGGTTGAATCTCGCCTTCCCTGGGGGCTGGCACTGGGACGTCCCCCCAGCAGGTGGGCTGTTGGTGTGCAGGCAGTTGACCGCAAGTCCCAGCTCACACCGGGAAGAGGGGGCTCCTTCTTTTATGCCCTTCCTACAGACCTTGCTGAGTCCTTTCAAACCGGAATCTGGTGCTGATGATGATCTCTGCTCAGCTCATGTTTCAGGTAGTTGCTCGCATATATCCTTGAGTTTGTACAACGCTTGCATTTTTTCTCTCCCTTTATCTCTGTGTGGTCTCACAACAATGGTCCACTAAGCACTAAAACCAAATGTTAAGATCTGAGCAAGAGGCTTAAAGAGACTTAATACTTTAACAATGATCACAAACATAGAGGAGAAATCCAGGCACTTTAAAAGATTTTGCCAAATATTTTCTTAGTTTAGATTAAGCAGAACACCGGTAGAAATGAGTGCCTGTTCAGAGAAATCACAGCTTAGAAAATGGTAGTAAAGCTACCACCCTGCAGAGCTCCGAGGAAACTTCACATGGATTCAGAGAACATGTGCTGGTTTATGACATAATGACACCAAATGATTCCAAACCAAATGTTAGAAAGCAAGTAACACAGACAAAAGTCGTTCTAAAAAGTTTCTATTTAGAAAGGACTCACTTTTCCTCAAAGAAACAGAAAGATCATCCTAAAAGCCGAGAAAACTACTCTGTAAGTGATGATTTTGCTGCTCATTAGAGAATTATACCATTAAAAGGAAGCGCCTGTAAGACCAAACAGCATTTTTAGCGTAAAAACTGTCAACATTTCAAAGAAATCGTCCTTCTTTAATAGGATTGTATTTGGAACAAGTCAACAATGTAGACTTATTTATTTATGAAATAACATGAATTCCTGGTACCCATGAAAGCAGCGCAGCCTCTCTTTTCTTCTCATTACAGCCAGGGATTCACGTGACTTTAAATTTAATAAAGGTCGTGGGAAGAAATTTCATCCTTGCTACCCAGCCATTTACCATCAAGAAATCAGCTGTTTCTGCCAATATGATCAGTTGCAAAGTAGCAAATATTAGCATGCAGCTTCAGATTTACGTGTCCCTTTGGATTAACTGGGACACTTTCACCTCAAATACTAAGTCAGGTACACCAAAAATGAAACTGCCTCTGCTTTCAAATAGTTCATATTTGAGCCATCTTTTGAGTTGGAAAGTGAACTATTTTGACAATATAAGCTTTGATTCTGAGTAAATTCTGTGACAAAAGATGAATGAAACATTTTGTGTCTAAAGAATTTACAGTCCTAGTTACATGCATATAGCTAGTTACATACATTTGTCTATATTCTTAAGAAACAGGCTTCATTTTGCACTACCTACAGCTTCCCTGTATAGAGCATGATATCAAATTCCAGTTTAGATACTAGTTACCCAATCACTAGTTTTCCATCAGAAGGCCACATCAGCAGAGAAATTTATTATTTCCGTATCAGCCAAAAAAGTTACAAAAATTAAAGTATGCCCAACTCCATTCGTTACAAAAAGAAAACAGATTGTTAATGAATCAATGTAATTAATTAATGTAAGCTAGCATTTGCTGTTCCTCTCAAAAAATATATTTTATAAAATATATTCAATGAATCATGTAAGCAAAGGTGCAGTTAGAACAGCTAGAAAGTAAATGGAAAAGGACTTTACGGAAGGAGCACCATTTTTCCTCGAGCACCACTGCTATGAATAATGTCTTCATGAGCCTTAACTACTTTCTCCAGTGGATATTCAGAGCCTATAATTGGTTTCAGCCAGCCAGCTTCTATGCCATCAAGAAGTGCTGTTGCACATTCATGCCTCTCCTCCTACATAAAATAAAAGACAGCATTTACCACAAGGTGTTTACATTTTAGAAAAGTATTAACCATTTCAGCAAGTGTTAAACCGAATTTTAACCCAAAAATATTTTATGATGTTCTGAGATTAAATCAAAATGTAAAGGAACAAACAAGTTACTTACAGTCAAATTATGCTTTCATTCCTGCTTTTAAAATAGACAAACTATTTCAACAGGAAATACAGAGGTACTGGCATAGGTCAACAGAACATTCTTTAAAATAAAAATGTTATTTTCATACCTCAGTTGCAAGAAACAGACCAACTCCTATTATGCTAGATTCTTTACTCATTGTGTCTCTTGGATTTATCTCAATGGGACCTCTACAGCCCACAACCTGTTACAACCAAGTTAAAGGACAGTTTAAGTTATAACTGTTAAATTGCCCTGCTAAATATGCAAAACACAAGTCAGTGACAGAAAATACTTACCATCACCCTTCCTGCACAGGACAACAGATGCAAGTCAGTAGCAAGATTGATGTTGGAGAGCATTTCTATTATTATATCAACTCCTTGCATCTTCGTGTATTCCTATCCAGAATGCAATAATATGTTATTAAAGTCACCCCAGTTAGTGCTTGGGTGCTGTTGCATATTTCATATGTTACTGATAACATACATTTTACAGTTGATTATTTTATTTTTATATACAGGCTTTGTACTAAGGCTGATGGCTAATAATTTTAACTTTAGCAAATTTTCATATGCTGAATTATGATAAATTATCACATTGGGATTTGCTGAAATGCCTAAGTTTTTAAATGCCACTGCCTGCAAAGAAAGCTCAGCTTTTCTGACCTGGCAAATCTTTTCCTTTTGTAGAAATGAAAAAGGCAGTTCAGGCCTTGCTCCTAAATAGATCTATTTTTCTAAGCTTCCACAAACAACTGTTTATTGGAGTCACCGTCCCTGGGGGTGTTTAAGGAAAGGCTGGATGTGGTACTTAGGGACATGGTTTAGTGGGTAATATTGGTGGTAGGGGGACGGTTGGACTAGATGATCCTAGAGGTCTTTTCCAACCTTAATGATTCTATGATTCTATGATATATTTTTTTAAAGTTAGTATGAAAAATAGATGCTGCATCAGCTAGGCCGGATACATACATACCTTTATTTTATCAATGTAATTATCTTCTCTGTGATTAAATGCTTGGTGAGCACCATTTCTCAGAACAATGTTCATGCCTTCCTCAGTTCCTGCCGTGCCCAAAACCTTTAAACCACAAGCTCTGGCAATCTGACATGCTGCTATTCCCACCTGAGGGGGAAGGAAGGGAGGGAGGGAGGAAAAAAAAATTTTGCTTTCTCTCTTAGCATTTTAAATTTGATTTATTTTACCACTGGCTTGGAAATTAACCATTAAAAAGTTGGCCTGATAACATATTTTTTCAGCTACAGTAAGTAATTTGGATCTTAAGGATAGCCAAATAGTCTTTAATAAACAAAAAGATGTTTCCAGAGGCATAGTAAAGTTTTGTGTTTTGTTGTGATTTTTTTTAACAGCTATCAGCACTTGATATAAATCCACACAGAATGTTGCCTATCTGTTAAAGTTGGCCCATATATATTTGATATAAAGACAAGAAAATTATTCTCTTCACAGAATCATCTGATAATGATACCAGTATTATATATCACAAAGAAAATCTGCAAGCACAAATCTTATTAACACTACTTTTGCACCTTTCACAAACAGATTGAATATATCTTTAGAAACCAAATTTTCAGGATCTCGTATCAGCTTTACACTCCAGAGGATGTTTAGAGGTAAGGGATGTCTTCATGAAGACCTGACTTCGGAGCCTATGATCACTTGAGGCATACCAATGCCATCTCTTGGTTTGCTTTGCTTACATGGCAACAGAATGTGAAAACAAAATGAGGGAGAAACTGACAAGTACATTGCCTGGGATTAAATCCCAACTAGTCAGCTCTGCACCAACCACACTGCTGGATACAGCCTCCAGGATATGTATAAGATATGCATATTTGTATATTTGCTGAGTAAAAAAAACAACAACAACAACAACCACCAAAAACAAAAATATAAATACGCAAACAAAGAATACCATAAAGACTCCCTTCTATGACTCTCGTATGTATTTTTTTTAATCTATAAGTAACACACAAAATGGACACGCTTCTTGAAAAAATCTACCATGACCATCTCTCTGTCCAGGACCTATCCAAACTGTCAAATGCGAACTTGTTTCTCAGTAGCAGATCATCAGTTTTCAATTAAATGAAAAAACAAACATCATCAATTAAAACACATCACAGTCAGACTGATTTTCAGTGAAAAATTCAAAAGGAGGTACAATTTTAAGAATCCTTACAGAAGGCAGCATGACATGAAAGAAAAGACACAGCACAAACCATCTTTTCTCTTCAGCATGTGATTCATCCCTGTTTGTGTATCTCACAGCTTTTGTAAATATTCCCATAACAAAGCTTACAATTCCACAGAAAAACAGATTTGCATTATATGCTTCAGCAAACCAAAGCCAATACATCTTTTCAAGAAAGCATATAGAATATGCAACTACAGAAACACTACAATTAGCTTATGAAAAAAAAGAGGCTACAATGCTGAATGCCATTGTAGTATCTTAGAATGAGATCTGAATTCTTCCCCATATGAGATTGTCATAATTTGCTGCCTACCAAATTAAATCATAAAACTTTGCCAGTTTATAGCAGCCATTTGGCGCATCAGCAGAAGCTGAGCAAGAAAGTACAGAGTATGGGAGATGAATTAAACTCCAACGTTGTGTGATAGAGATCTAAAGTTAGCTTGTCATGTGAAACCAGAGAAAATTAGATGTGCAATTTCACATAGTATTCAGTCATGAATTTATACGTTCCGGTATCTCTCTGTGGTTAGGTAGCTGTTAGCTAGTAGTAGTAAGTAAAAATATCCCAGAAATGCATAGTTGATACATAGCAGTGACTGCTTCTCAGACAATTGAGAATATCTTGTACATATTTAAAAAATACAGCTTTTTGCTATTAGCTTTATCTGAAGACTGGTTATACAGCTTCCGGATCAACTTCCAACTGCAGCAATGTGTTTATTATGTGACTCTCTGTATTAGGGGCCTTATGCAATCACTCATGCAGTTTCATTGTTATTTGGGATAACAGGGCTTTTGCTTTAAGAAATAAATATCCTAAAGTGTCTGGAAGAAAAACCTACTTTGTTAATCCATTTATTGATATAGCTGTGACCATAAATCACAGCGCAGACAAAAGCAGATACAAGGACAGAAAACAGCATTTTTTATAACATGCCTTCTCAAAATACTTACACCGCCACTCGCACCATGCACTAGCACACTTTCCCCTGCTTTGGCATGGCCTCTGAAAGAAAAAAAAACATAAAATACTAACGTTATGATTATAATATACAATCATTAAATATCAGACTGCATACACTGACATCAAATATTATCCTTCACACAGTATTATTTTCAGTTTATGTTATGGCTAAACAGGTATAATCAGCTTCTTTGGAAAAACAATGAGACAAAATAAACCATATAATTTGTGAATTTAAGTAATGAGCAGTTATGTCAACGTGCAACTACCAGCAAGTAACAGTCTGGTACTGAACCTTGATTCACAATCTTCACCTGTTACAGACCTTAAAATAAACCACACTAGTTTTAATCATTTTTTCATTACACCAAACCAGACTTCCAGTTCTAAGTTCTCATCTAGCTGACATGGAAGTCTGGCTTTTACTCATTATACAGTCCCACAGACAGGCCTGCACATAGAGTCACTCTAGTAGAGAGGCTCATGAAGAAAAGAGATGGGTCTGCTCTACAGCACATTGTCAGTTTAGTTAAGAATTAGAACTATTCCTGTTTTTCCTCCCTAGCTAGAATACCAACGAGCACTGAAAAAACATGGCACATTTTATTACACGATACGTACTGACGAAGCCTTTCCAGGTCTGTTCTCTTAAGAAGAAACACTTAACAGGAAAATACAGTCACTAGCTTCTAGGTAATAATCATCTGACAATTCTCTCAGTATAACAACTTTAACTTAAGTCTTTTAAACATTTCCCACTCACTGATGTCTCCACATCCCCCCGTTTTACAGGGCAATGAAAACATGGACTTCAGTATTTTAAATGTTCAAAAGCAAAATGCACAAGCTTAGATTTGGCAACTTACTTTTGGAAAAGAGCACGATAAGCAGTGAAGTATGGTATTCCAATCGCTGCTCCTTGTCTGAAGTCCAATTTATCCGACAAAGGAAAGACTCTATTAGCTGCAGCAACTGCATAATCTGCATATCCTCCAGAGATCGTATCAATGCTAAAAACCTTGTCTCCTTTCTAGAAAGCAGGGAAAGCAAATAGAGAAATTAATAATTTCCCTTACCTCTTTCCGTAATATACATTAAGAACGAGTTTGGCCTATTTCTAACAGCTCTCCCGTTAAAAATGAACAGTTATCTTTGCCACAGAGAAGATTTTTATAAATGCTAATGCATACAATCAACGCAACACAAACCATATAATTTCGTATACTTAGATTTAAGTGTCATAATTACTGCTCTACACTGCTCTACAGTGTAACACACAAACCTACCGTCTCATTAATATTAACCTTAATGAATCTGAACATTAAAGAATCCCATCCACAGATTCCAAGTGAAAAAAAAAAAAAAGTTTTACAAGCACAAGAGAAACAGTTCTTAATTATTTTTGTTTAAACGTGGAAAAAAGATACGCTCTCAATGTACCCTAAGGTAACTAAACACTGCGGCTGC
Organism: Anseranas semipalmata; assembly: GCA_013399115.1. Taxonomy (NCBI): domain Eukaryota; kingdom Metazoa; phylum Chordata; class Aves; order Anseriformes; family Anseranatidae; genus Anseranas; species Anseranas semipalmata. The sequence continues at coordinate 94,706 of VXAA01002792.1, read as the reverse complement.
TCCTCAACAGCAATGCCCAAGCCGGCACCGCAGCAGGTCCCGCAGGAAGCAGCCCACCTGGCGGGGCATTGATGTGCGTGTGCCCAGGTGCCTCGGGCTGCCGGCGGACTGGAACACCAGCTGCCGGGGTCCAGGGACGCATCCAACCCTGTACGTACCTGCTCGCAGAACAACGTCGGCGTCCGTTAGAGTTCACAGTAACCGAGGTCTGGCTTTTCTACTGTTTGCATGTTGACCTCCATAAATATACAGCATGGAGACTACTTCAGTTTGGTTTGCAGACATCAGATACTAACTACTGTGCAGAGCTCTGCATAACAGCATAGATGTTTCTCAAGCTTTAGGCACATGCAAATGAACGAGCTCAGCTCTTCTATTCAGCATTTTCAGAATGCCTGTCTGCAGCACATATTGCTCGCATGTTCTCTCTCTTTTATTCAAGCAAAGAGCATCATGATTTCCATAAGAAAAAAAAAGCAAACACAGCAGATATAGCAAACTACTGATAAGAAAATAAGAATAAACATGATTCTTCTCTCTGGATAACCAAATCTCTCATCTCTCCCACAACAGTTACACAAATTTGAAGTTGGGAAATTCCAAAACAATTTTAACAGTAATTTATATGTTTGTCTGAGACCAACAGTCTACAGTGACTTGAAAGGAAGAACGGATGTAAAAACTACGTAAATTTCGTAGGTATCTTTTAGCAAACTGATAATTGCCTTCTCCTGTCCAAACAGTCCTCCCCGCTAAGAAAACCAGTAAAATTACCAGGATAGAGTAATAAAGTATTTGAAAAAAATTTGAACTGTCTTAACAACAAGTATGTAATTTACGCTGGTTTTTTTTTTTAGTCAGTAAAATAAGAGCTATTTCTATTTCCCCAAAAACTATACAGAAGTTTTGCAGTTCTGCATGAAATTATCAAATAATATAATATCCAACTTCAAATATTTCTGCGATGCCATAAAAGTACTTCTGAACCACAACTTTTGTACAGCTGGTATCATTGCTTTAAGCAGACAGACTGAAGTGCGTTGTCTGAGACCTTTTAACTCTTGGAGGTTCACAACAGCATAAAAGACTTCCCCACAAGTCAATCTGCAGACTCTGAATCACCAATATGACGCTGCTGCATGCTTTTACCGGTCAATGAAGATCATTTTTTCCCCCCAGATCAGATTAAATGATTATAAGCAATAAAACAGTAACAGTAGTACAGCAATCACACAAAGAAGATACAATAAACAACAATGAATTAAAACCCAATGTATAAATACCTTGAATGCAGTCACATGTTCCCCAACGCTTTCAATCACACCAGCCACATCTGACCCAGGAGTATAAGGTAAAGCCGGTTTTCTAGCATAATTCCCAGAACGAATATATGTCTCAACAGGATTTACCCCACAGGCGTGGACTTTAATTAATACCTAAAAGAAAATATGTTTGTTAAAGAATAATTAAGAAGGTTTAAAACTCAGAATTCACAGCACAGTATCAGAGCATTTTAACTAAACTCTTAAACAGTCAGCAAAAAATCAACACTGAACTGAACTAAATCAGTACCGAACTAAAGCTATTTTCAGGAAATCTGTTAAATGGAATATATAGAACAGTAAAAAAAAAATTTGCTGAATGGGATGTCTTGGGCAGTATGAACAGGCTGATCAATGACTACAGACTCAGGATGAAAAATGTTGCTTTGCATACTTCACCATTCACACTGTTCTCAAAGTGTAGCTATTCAGGCCACGGAAATCATATACCTGATTTTCTTTTGGAACAGGAATTAAAACATCTGACTGGAGTTTAAGCACTTCAGGGCCTCCAAATTCAAACACTCTGACAGCTTTCATTACATTTCTTGTGGTTGCCATGGCCATCAGAATATCTGAAAAAAGACAGAGAATAATGCGTTGCCTTCATTATTTATTTTACACTTTCAAAATAAACAAATCAAACAACCTCCTTTCACGCAACTGATTAAACCAACCCTCACTCCTGATTTAAATTTTGCCTTGAAAAAAAAAAATCCGCAAAAAGGCAGAAAATTAACCCTACCATTTGCAGGACTTTGTGGGTATTAAGAGAGTCACATGCAAACAATTTATCTGTAGAAGTATTTCTACAACAGCTCCTGTGAATGCTGCACTGGCTGTAACATGCAGAGATGCACGGTACTTTGGGGAAAAGCACCGGCAATGTACTATTACATTCTTGCAAAATAAACTTTGAGTTGTGGCGAAAAAGCCTGTCGTACACTGGCTGACTTGTTAATCTAACCAAGTAGCACTCCGGTCCCTGCTTCTGCTTACTATTAAATTTATGTACAAAAAGGCAACAAAAAATACTTACCAGCTTTCAAAACTGAAAGATACCATAGGATATTAAAATAAATCGGGAAAAAATAAAGTACAGACATTCAAGATTCCAGTTCATAATTCCAGCTGGATTTGGATTTAGCCACTGCAGCTGTATGCAGCAGAGATGATGGATCGCAGCCCCATGCACTAAGGTAATCGACGACAATTTATCAACATGTTAACCTGGAACTATCCCAATTGCATCCATTGGTAAAGTATTCTAACTAATACCATAAGCAAGGTACTTCTGCTATAGGAAAAGTTATATACAAATCCTTCAGGAATATGAACAATGCAGACAGAGGAGCTTTACTGGGCACAGGGCAAATCATCACGGGACTGCCAAGAGGCATATACGGAGCTTACAGAAACCTACAGGTCATCCCCTTGCTCAGCTCTGGCTAAGGCACTTCAGGACTGCAGCAAGAAGCAGACTTTTTGGCCAAAGACGATTTGAGCTTTTAAACGTACCTGACTTCCTCACTGCGTTTCTCTCCTAACCAGCACAGTCTATGCAAGGCTTGACAGTTCTGGTTGCCTGTTTGAGGATTAACCAGCATTAACCACGGGGGTGGACACCAGGAACGCTTCCCCTGGGACACGGCAGGAACCTACACCGCAACGCGACCCCTGAGGTGCCAATCGCGTTCACACACGGCGAGAACCGCTCACGTTAGAAGAAGGCTGCCGTGCTGCTGGGGAGCAAACCGGCCCCGCGGGGCACAGCTCGCGGCTCCGCGGGCCGGCAGCGGCCGGGCCCTCGCCGGGCTTCGTGCTTGCGACCAGGGCC
>VXAA01002792.1:21142-78351 GCA_013399115.1 Anseranas semipalmata | reverse complement strand
GCGCGCTGCGCGGCCGCCGGCTCGCTCGCCGAGGCCGAGCGCTCTGCCGGGCCCGCCGGCCAGAGGAAGCCGCCTTGCCTGCACGGCTGGGGCTCCAGCTCTGTCTCACCGTGCACTCCAACGCTAACTCGCCTTTCCCTAAGACACGAAATGCGCAGACGACTTCAGAAAAGGTGAAGTATCATGCGTACGGTGCTTGTCATTTTGATACTAGAAGTGTACGCAGTCTGATTCTCCGTTAAATAGTTTCACAAGTGATAGTGGAACTTTAAACTGAGGCACTCTGCATCTGCAACTCACTAACATCTGAATTAACAGATGATTTTTTTGTTTGGCGTATTCCTCTGAAATCGCCTTAATTCCCCACGTTCGTTACGCACGCAGGGCGTTCGATGTCCCTTGCTGTACACCAAGACGCCCGCGACACAGCCCCAGCCTGGCTGCAGACTGGACTGCATCGTACAGCCACGTAGCGATGTGGCATCTACGACAAATGAAAAAGACACCTTTCACGTCACAGAAGCTGTAAAGTCCCAAACCAAATAAACAGCTTATTACAGTTTCACTTAGGGCTTCCCGTAAAAAACAAATGCAGTATTTCAATTTCATAGCAAGTCGCTTGGCTATTCTTTTGCCTGACGATGTGTTTCGGAGGCTTTTTTACTCGCAGAACTATCTCTGAAGAGAAAAATCATTTCTCGTGATTTGTCTCCCTCGTGCTGCATTCTGGCACTGGGAGTCATTTAAACCCACGCTCTAGAAATACTGAACAGCTGCACTGGAAAAACCTGTTTTCCTTGGAGTGACCAGTGATTTTCTACTAAGAGAGATGTAAATGTATCCCACTGTGTTGTTAGGTTTTCTGTCCGTGATCAGTTGTGTATCAGTGTTACACTGACAGTAATGCTCTTTTATAACCAGCTAATTTAAATATTTTTGCATAACACTGCTGACAAAAATAAAGGAATATTTACAAGTGAAATGATCCCAGAGTTTATGCATATAATCTACTTTTTTCCATTATTTTTCACCCCTCAGTGGCATATTTTAGATTTCAATTCCACTGACACTGGATCAGGTTTTGTTTTCTCACTGAAAGTAGGCTCACCTCAAAATACTGCAGACATACAGCAGTGATGAGAAAGCAGAAGGCAGCAGAATTTTTAGCAGAGCTCTGTGCAAGATCTGTGTGTTTTCCCTGCCCCATCTTCACTTCAAAATGACAGACAGGACCCAAGGACATGCCACTTTGGGGAAAACATGTGGGAATGCCGTGGCTAGTTCTACATGGGATCAGAATTTGGCCCAAACTGTTCAATATTACAAATGGCCATTTTCCCCCTCATTCTTATTACCTAGATATGAGTGTTCAAATTCAAGAATGTGCTTTCAAATCCACAGCACTCTAGGGTAGTATTAAATGAACTCTGTTTAATAAAACACATTCCAAGTTGTTATTTTGATTGGAGCATTATAATTTTTGCCTTGCAATAAGTAGTTCAGATTTCACTGGGTCATTGAAAATTTTTGCATCAGTCTCTCTTCAAATCATATTTAAAGTACAGACTTAAATAACAACAGCATCAGATATCTTCACTACACAAACCGGAGATCAGGTGTATAAAGCTGCAGTAAAACTGTCACTGTGTTTATCTCCTGAGTCAGTGAATGAAATTTTGCCATCCTCCAAAATATACTGATCGTCCTTTTCATAAAACATATCACATCGTTTCACAGAGCTCATTCATCCAGGGAGATGATGACATCCCATTTTGTCTTCAATTCACTAAAATAAGAGGTATTTTGATCACAAATGCCTGGTATTATCAAAACACTATCGTGATTTCAACAGGACAAACTAATGCAGGTGAAGCTGTACACAGGTGCCCCTGGCTTTTTTGTTCTGTGACACACTGCATCTGTTTTTAAAAGCTTTGTCATTCAGAATAGAGACATCCCACGAGATCCTGTGTTCTGATCCTGGGCAATTGGGGTGCTCCCTGGATTCATGGCTAGAAGATGCATTATCTCAACCCTCTCATTCAGTGGTTTTTCCCTAGAAAATGCATATGTGAAAATGACAGCAGACTTGCAGAGGATGTTTGAATAAATATTTACATAAATACTGAAATATTTATACATTTACATAGGCAGTTCTCCATGCTTGAAACAGGAAAACAAGTGCAATAAATGCAATTAATATATCGGGGTTCTAAACTCACACATCCCGCATTTCCCGTCAAGATAACTTATCGGCTAAGCGATCGCTCTCCTCTCTCATCATGCTGCATCCAGGAGGCACTCGGGGCACGAGGACAGCGGGGCACCGGCCCGGTCGGGCTGGGCAGACCCCAACCCCAGCACCCACAAATGCCACGCACACAGGGATGCCCCACTGACGTATGCGGGTGCTCCAGCGCCCGGCAGCGCTGCCCCTTGCCTCGGCTCTCGTTCAGGAAGTTTCCGGCACATGAGGCTCCGATGCCCGCAGACCTGCTGGGGTGGGAGCAGCGGGCCCCACGCGAGGCTCCGGGCAGCGCTGCAGGAGCCACGGGAGAGCCTTTTCGCTCCTCTTTGGGTGCCTCCGTGCATGCTTCTCACACACCAAAGCCCTGCGAGCACAGTATCGCTCTCAGCTTTTCTTTCTCATATATTTTCACTTTACGTTACTTTCCTTCTGGTGTGACATCAATGAGCATCAGTGTGGTGGAAGTGGTAGAGCAGCAGCAGCAGGAAAAAATATCTGACAAACAGCAACAGCCTCCCAACACCCCTTTAAAATAATAACGATTTACCAAATGGTTGGGACGTTGTTATAATTCCTTTTCCAAATTATTGCTCGCCCTTTAGATTAGAAATGAGGCCAGGGTTAGCAATCAGCCATAAATGGTAGGATTTCTGAAGTAGAAGCACTTCTCTGATTGTGAAGTGGAGGCCATTATTGCCTTGATTGGGTCTTTTTTTTTTTTTTTAAGCTTGCTTGATTTGAGGCTGAGAGAGCACATTCACTACTGTACTAGCAGCAATCAGAGCTTTCCCGGCTCTTTTTTGCTCAGCGATTTAGGGTCCACTACTTTGGCACAGCTGCCACCTTTTAGCCTCCATCAAGCAGAGATATTTTTAAGTGAACAGCATTTTGTGTTTGTCTTTTCTCCTTCCACCCCTTTCCTTCCCCACCCTTTTACTTTTTTTCCCCATCCTTTTTTTCTTTTTTTTTTTTTTGAATGAAAATATTGTGTGAATTTTAATTCCAAGTATAAAGTTGAAAGAAGACTGCTGAAGCTGGCTGGGGTATCACCTGGACTCCATGGCACATAACAAATCAGCCGTTACACGAGAAATACGGACGAAGTGACTGGCTCACATGACTGAAGTCAACCAAATGCATGGATGGGCCAGCTGTCCAGGTGCTGCTTTTAGAGTTTTGTTCACCTGTAGACCAGAGTCTGGCCAAGAACTTGTATTTATACCACGTCTTTCCAGAAAGCATCCATTTTAGTGGCTCACTGTATTTTACGACTCCTCCCAATGTTGCTCTGGAGATGCACAGCTGTCATGGGTGCTGGCGAGGGCACAAATGCCCAGTGGAGCACTGGGGTTGGCCCCATTGCCTCCAGGCTCCTCCACTGCTGCCCTGCACACGCAGCAAGGAGGCAAAGCGGGCATTGGCAGAGCCATGCTCCAAGGGCAGCTTGCAGAGCCACAGAGCACACGGGCGCTTTTGGGTTCAGAAACACATCTGTAGGAAGCCACAAATACCTACTTTGTTTCTTCAATTACTATTGCTCTGATATAGCTGAATTTTGCTGCAGAGTACATTTGCAGGCAGAAACTCTGTGCCAACCAACCGTATAAAACATAGCTCCATGGTCCACTGGCATACCCCTAAAACTAGTAGTTTAGCATTGAAATGCTTCCAAACCCATGACTGTAACAGCACAATGGGCCCTGGGAATGCAGAAGCCAAATTGTGCTATGTAATGTAATGCTGCATGAGAAAGGTCTTACTTGCTACTGTGTGTAAAAACAGGAAGAGTAGAAATAACAAAACTAATATTTCCGGGTGCAAGAGACTGCAAATGCAGCAGAACAGATATTTTAATACACATTCGTAATTTGTTTTCCATTTAGTAGTCATTTGTTTTCCAAAGCTATCATTTTGGAGGGTCCAGTATATCAAGGGGAAAATTAGCTACACACTCAGGCCATAGTTTAGCCCAATTAGCGAGTTTATGCGAATGAGGTAATGGAAGATTCACTAAAAGAAATTACTTTAGAAAAGAGAAGAATCTGTTTCAGCATCACCCAGGAACAAAAGTCATTAGTCAGACTAAACAGGGAATCCTCAGCGAAGCCGAAATGCGATGACAGAACTTATTTGCTCTCTTAAACCTACATTCACCATGTGCCTTGTAGAGCCCCAGCATACACCTTTCCCTAGGAGCGGTATAGGACAGCGCTGGGGAGAGAGTTGGTGTAATTTGTATGAAATATTCACCTAAAGAAGCAGTGCGTTTCTGCTGGCCGTGCTCGCAGGAACGCTGCCCAAACGTGCGGGACAGGACCGCGGCGCAAAGCGACCAGCGCTGCACTTTGCAGCTCTCTCCCAGCTGGGAACACCAATGCTCTGCAAACAGTCGGGCACCCGCGTCTCCTTCCGAGGCCTCGCGGCGCTGCCCCCCGGCACATCCCAGCTTGTCGAGCTTGCTCGCACAGGGAGCCAGGCACCAGCCCCCCGTGGCGCGGGCCATCCCAAAGACAACGTGCCGTTCTCATTTACACAGGGTGGGCGAGGAGCCCCAGAGACTGCCCAAAGGTGAAGCCGTGCTGCAAATCCTTGCGAACAAATGGAGGAGCCGGCTCAGAAAAAGCCAACTGGATGCATCATTTACTAGTGATGGGAGAAAAAGGCCTTGTTCTGACCAATTGCATTATACACAATTAACAAACCACGCTTAGAACAAAAATACAGGCTCAGAAACACTGTGCTGCATTGCCGCAGAGGCCAGAGTGAACTGTGCAGGACTATAACGTGAAAATACCAAGGCAGGACAAAGGCAGACGAGCCTTTGGCTTTAATTCATCCATCATTTATGCTAGATACCACTAACATAACTCTCCACGTGATGACTGTTTTATTCCCAGTCGATCCCAGCACTAAGAACCAAGCCCATCCACCCAGTTTCCTTGTTTTAAGTTAAATGTGCCTAGCTGCACTTGCCCCGCTGAGCTGCTCACCTCATTTGCACAGTTAATTACAGATATTCTGAAGTGCACTGCGAGCAGCTTGACCCGATCCTCACTCCCACACTTGCAGGTGGGGTTTTTGCGCCCACTGAGGCAGTAGAGCAGCCGAGCTCCACGCCTGCTCTGGGGATGGAGGGCCAGACCCACGCAGTGGAGCAGAGCAGAGCAGGGTGGCGAGCTGCTGCCAGGCTTCCAGAGGTGGCCGTGGCCTGTTCTTTGCTACGCCTAAGGGCTTGGGAAATCGACAATGAGCTCTATCCATTACGAGCAGCCTTGTGAGCTGTGCTAACACATCCATTACATTCAGGCCAATGGAAACAGAGAAGAAAAAATGATGCAAAATGATGCAGAACACAACCCAGAAAAACTGCCCTTTGTCCATCTCTCCCATCTAAGCTAACAGAAATTGCAAGCACGTTTGGCATAACAAAAGCAAAGTGAGCGCAATCCAGAAGCGGAAGCCTGGCTGGGAAGAAGCCCCCGCCTGGACCCCCAGCTCGTGGCACCCCAGCGCTGGCGCCTGCCAGCAGTGGGGCCCCTCGGCCCCCGGCGCTGTGCAAGGACCATTTGAGAGGCTCACCCGCTGCCCGGCCATGTGCGGCAGGGCCAGGGCCATCACCACCCCGCTCCTGCCGCCCTGCCCCGCGCTGCGGGGTCCTGGATGTGCGCCCCGGGGGTGACCGCGCATTTTCCCCCCTGCCCGTCTCCGCTGATCTGGCTCGCCATTTCAGCCCTTTGGCTGCGGAGCAAGTCTCCGTTTTATTTGCAAGTAAATCTTAAAGTCATTTGTAAATTATTTTGGCCGTGCTAAGCAAGTACATTGACAAGTAACTGTGCCATGCAAAGGTTACATGCCACAGAAAACTTACTACAGGACGACTTAGACCTTTAAAAAGCTGTACTTAAATGAGGTTTCTCTTTCACATTGCCAGAGGCAAGATCAGATCTGAAAAGCCAGATTAAAAAAAGAAAAAAAATTTAGACTTAATCATGTAGAGTATCTTAGGGGCCCCCTAGAGAGAAACAGAGAGAAATTCTGGTTTCTCATCTTCCACAAAATGTAGCTTTCACTTATCTTCCTTTTTTCAGTGGTGCAAAGGCCAGTGAGGGGGATGAGATAATGGTTGGGAAAAGGCATGTTTTTCATAGCATGTACTAGAGATTGGCACAAGGCTGAACTTCCCCCTCGTGGACCTCATGTAAGTGCAGTTTTAGAGAAATGTGAATTCTGGGTGGGACAAGGAAGAAATCATTCTGACAGGTTTGTTGCTGTTTTTAAGAAAAGTCTTCCTGAAGTTGCTGAGTGGACAGGGGTGCTAAAACAAGCCGTGTGGGAAGGGTGTCAGAGGGCATAGAGTGGTAAGCGTCATATTTACAGACTGTTCCTGCATTGGTCACATACTGTCGTGTTCCCACAATGTGACATGATGTTACTGTGAAAAATGAAAAAGTGAAAAAATGTTAAATCTTGAACGATCGTTTGGTTAACATTGCAGCTCAAATGAAATCTTGGAAAAAGAAGCAGTTATTTATCTGGTACAATTATCTATCATTTTTCTAGGGATTTTTTTCAAAATGCATATTTCAGGAGAGATTTTGTTAAAATGCCAGCTAGTTACCGTCATCCAGCAGCGTACTCAAAAGTTTTGTCTGGGCCTATTTTGTCAGCTCTGAGAAAGGTTTGCCAGTCTGGTGACATGCAAAATCCATACATTTCTCTTGTATGTTTGCCAGTTTTATCTATTGCAGGGAGTTGCTATGCGAGGATTATCGAAGGGAAAGGAAATGATCCATTTTATACATGTGTAGCCATTTTCCTTGAATAGAAAAAACCCTTAACTTCCAGCAAGGCTTTGTGGCTCTAGTTACCATAGTGAGCTGGCAGGCAGAGGCCGGGTAAAGCTCTCTTGATCAGCCATGAGGTCCGTCGCATTAGAGAGGAATGCACGTTTTATTTCCTCCCTGAAGTCTAAAGCTGAACGCATTTGACTGCAAGGGTTCAGAACTGTCACTTAATATTATCAGCTACATCTACGGTATGTCCAAGCAACTCCCCAAGCCCCCTCCCAAAAAATAAGAGGGGGAGAGAGTGCGCGCTGCAGGGTGGTAGCATGTCACATGTCCTGTAACAGAAAGGGATAACCATCTTTGTACAAACTTGACATCTATAAATTGATTACATAAGTGGGCAGTGGTGGTCCTTTCAAGTATGCTCCTTTTGTTTCAGTTTTACAGTAAAATTACCAGCAGCAGTTTACAATTAAGGGAAATAATAATAACTGCATATGCTTTCATCTGCACATACAATTACAATAAACTGCATGCTTTAATAGGATTGTGAAAAATCTGTGTTTGACCCATACAAAAAAGTAAACATTCTTGTTCTGGATACTATATCATTATCACAACAAAGAGAAACTCCTGAAATCTGATGATTTAAACATCTGGAGAATGTTAATCACTTCAAAATGACGGATGTTTTTTATTTTAGCTTTTGACAGACACACTCCTTTCATAGATAGATGATTATTTACATAAATTACATCACCAATGGGGAAAAAAATCCAAAATAACTTCAAAGGATAAAGAGCTTAATTAAAAGGAGACTTTTATTTTTCTTCTCTTGTAGAGCTTAGAATAAACAGAAGAATTTGCAAAGTGAAAAGGTAACTCCAACGTTTTAAATATGACGCAGTTGTGCTTTAGTTTTTTTTCCCCACATGCAGGGCTTTGGAGGTGCGCTTTAAAAGAGAGTTACAGTGCAGTAACAAGCAATGCACCAGAGAAACAGGCTAAACCACTGCCTCAGTGGGCAGAGTATATTATAAGACAGGCATGGAGTCAAGCTTTAGCCTAGTTTTTTAGACACTTCTTCAAAATGCACAGGTTTTGATGTCATTCTGATCTCTACCTGCAGACCAGTTCTCTTACCATAAATTTCATATTAATATATCAAGCCAGTAGCTTCAGCAGAACTACTCTCAATCAACTCATATTTATTTTTTTATATATGTATTTCTGGAGCAGTACCAAGTTCACCAAAAGTAGGATTATGGGACCTGCATCAGGTCCTTCAGTCCTCTCCCCAGTGCTATACATCAGGAAACAAACCCCACGTCACAGCCACTGTGCAGCTGTGAGAGCAGACTCAGCTGCACTGTTTTCAGCACCCAACTCTGCAACACAGTAACTTCGAAGAAGGCTGCAGGAACAGAGGGGGGGAAGGTGCAGGGAAAATTGCATTGTGTAACATCTGCAGAGAAATATGACCGTTTTGGATACAGGCAGGCAATTGCTGGGTTTAATACAAGGAGTTTGGGGGACCACTGAACATCCTTACGCCAAAAGAACAGCTATGCTGATTTAATTCATTGTCACCACGCCAGCCAAATTCGTCAGACTCGAGAACAGCCTGAACTGGACAAACTATAGAAAAGAGAAAAGGGAAAAAAAAGGCAGCAAAAAGCCGTGCTTGGCCACGCAGGGGGCAGCGCTCCCACGGTGCGTGCCTCTGAGCGGCCGCGTGCTGCCTAATGCTGCCTGGCAGACCCGCCGCAATTTAGCTGATCCGCTACAATTTCCTCCTACACTCTGAGCTGATCTGCAAGCTGACCTTAGACAATTTGTCTTCTTTCTAGGAGAAATGTCATCCGAAAGGAAGCTATTAAGTCAAGAAGGTAATTCTGCAAGAACAGTCCACTGTATAAACAGAACTTGACCTAAGGTAATTTATTTCTAGTCCTTCACAAAGGACCTTAAGAGAGATGATCAATACATTTCAGGATCTAAATATGTCAATAAAAATGGGAGTGTAAGAATTTTAGATAATATTTGTGAGAGGCTGTCTTCAATATTAAAAACTGAGAAACTGAAGAGAACTCTAAAACAAATACTTCAAAATCTGAAAAGTTTGTGTCCGCATTTCACAGGATAAACATCTGTGGATAGTAGAGTTCAGCCTAAAGTTTTGCTGACCAAGTATCTGTCATTTCATTCCCTCCACAAATGCATTTAACTATTCTGATCCCCCCAACACAGCACTATGACAAAGGCTGACTACCTACTGCCCGCGTCCTGCACCTGGGATGGGGCAACCCTGGCTACACGTACAGACTGGGCGATGAGACGCTGGAGAGCAGCCCCGCAGAGAGGGATCTGGGGGTTCTGGTTGATAGCAAGCTGAATATGAGCCAGCAGTGTGCCCTGGCAGCCAGGAGGGCCGACCGTATCCTGGGGTGCATCAAGCACGGCATTGCTAGCCGGTCGAGGGAAGTGATTGTCCCGCTCTGCTCTGCGCTGGTGCGGCCTCACCTTGAGTACTGTGTGCAGTTCTGGGCACCACAGTACAAAAAGGATGTAAAACTGCTGGAGAGTGTCCAGAGGAGGGCGACGACGATGATGAAGGGCCTAGAGGGGAAGACGTATGAGGAGCGGCTGAGGTCACTTGGCCTGTTCAGCCTGGAGAAGAGGAGGCTGAGGGGAGACCTCATCGCGGCCTACAGCTTCCTTGCGAGGGGGAGCGGAGGGCCAGGCGCCGACCTATTCTCCTTAATCACCAGTGACAGAACCCGCGGCAATGGTGTCGAGCTGAGGCAGGGGAGGTTTAGGTTGGACATCAGGAAGAGGTTCTTCACTGAGAGGGTGGTTGCACACTGGAACAGGCTCCCCAGTGAAGTAGTCACTGCACCAAGCCTGTCTGAATTTAAGAGGCGTTTGGACTGTGCACTTAGTCACATGGTCTAAAATTTTGGGTAGACCTGTGCAGTGCCAGGAGTTGGACTCGATGATCCTTATGGGTCCCTTCCAACTCAGGATATTCTATGATTCTATGATTCTAATTCTTTAACACCCTTTAGAGGCTACTAAAGTTGGAAATAATTATGAGAGAGAGAGAGAGAGAGAGAGAATGCTGAAAGAAATATGAATTCCTGTTTTACAGTGTTAAAATCAACAAATCTGGAGTGCAGGAGGAAGCCTGTCTTCATTATTAATGCTGTGCTGGTACTTTGCTTAGCCCAAACTAAAGTCATTTCCTTATCTGCAACTGGTTCTCAACACATTCACTAACGTGAACCACCCACTTTTTCCTCACGGCAGCGTGCCGGGCACACCATGCTGACACCTCGGAGCGCACAGAACGAAGCCAAGTCCCTGCGCAAGGCGGGGAAGCCACCCCCACAGCAGTTCCCCGCGGCACAGCTACTGCTGTCCCTGCCAGGGTCACCTCCACCCAGCACTGGCCATCCCCAGTGCCTGTCCTGCAGGTCCCTTTGTCCTGCTCGGAAGCCGCCTGCCCATCCAGGCACGTCTTCAGAAGCACAGTGACAAAACTAACAAGCACCGTGCTTGGGGTGGCTCCCACAGCTGGCATGAAGAACTTGCCTCAGCATCCCAGGCCGTTTCTCATTTCCACTTCCCCAGTGCCGAACGTGGTCACCTGGAGCCCAGTGAGCTCACCCGGCAGCCTGGGGACTGGGGAGGTGCATTAAATGAATCCAATACTTTTCTAAGCTGATTCTGATAAAGAGTTCAGAGGTATGAAGGCAGGAAAATCAGCAATATAACTATGTTCTGCCAAGAGACACATGGGAACAGTCTCAGAAGTGGGTGTTTTATATTCTGTAGGAGGAAGACAGTTCAAATGTGCTTTTTGGTAAAACTATAGGTGGGCAATGTTGTCACAGTTTCAGCAGTGTGTAGAACCTGTAACATTATTCCTCTACATCAGATTCATTAAAACCCTCTTCTTGTGTGCTAAGTGTATGAAATGGTTAATTGCATTTAGAAAGCACATGACTTCCCAAGCTATAAAGAGCAGCTCCCTTTCTTGCCTGCTATTTACTCTTACATTAAATAACACACTTTCTAGAAGTACCAGCATTTGAAGTTCAAGGAACTTAGCAATATCAAATGTTTCCTTAATGGCTGCACCTGGATCTACATGAGCTCATTGTATACACCTACACCCAAGTTCAAAAGAACTGGCCGTTCTGTTTGTTTTCACCAGCAAAACATGAATATGTGTCTGACAAACTTAGAATCTGCTTTTTGTTCTTGCTCTTGTCATCCAGAAGGGATTTTACAACATACTGCAGGCTCTTCAAAATCTACTTGAAAACTACAAAACAGAATGAAAAGACAACTCAGTTTGCTAACTTCTGACCACCCTGTTGCTTCTGGGTTCCCCACCATCGACTGGAAAGACTTCTTTATATTTTGTGCCAAAGAAGTGAGTCTGTTTCTTGGCATTATTTGTACATTCTTCCCTCATTCCACATTTTCCACTTGAAATTGCAAATTTTTTTCACAAGGGGTTCGCTTTGTCTGCCTGAAGCCAAAAAAACTCTGTTTCCTGTCCAAACTTTATTCCTGACATAGTGCAATGAGCTTTTGGTAGTTTGGGGGTATATTTCTGGTGGAATGACTCATATCACGCAGATACTTCTGCAGTCTGGAACAGAGTGCAAAACTTCCTTTAGCAATATGTTGTTTGTTAATATGCTTTACTGGACCTAGCCCGAGGTAACTACTAGCCAGGTACTGCAAACTAACTTCTGGGCACTTCCCCAGAAATAAAATAAAATAAATTATTAATAATAATAATAAATAATAATAAATCACATCTTTGCATCATGGGTCTGGCTGCAAGACAACTTTTACATACTGTGTTAGGCAGTGTATGGGGCACAGGGGACAGATGGCAGGGCTGCCCCATGCACTGCCACACGCCCTTTTCAATGGGCAAAGAGCCAATTCCCATCCCGCCTTGTGACTCTGGTGCCTCTACACAGCATCAAAGCCAGGGACAGAGGGTGACTGCCAGCAATGCCTGCTTGCTGATGGTGAAGTGCTGACCCAGGGGACGCAGGCAGGTGAGCTTGGGACTTGCCCCCTCCTCCTCAGCACCAGCATGCTGGCTGCTGGCTCTGTTATAGCAGCAAAGTGCTGCCATGCAGGCTGGCTGTGGCTTGGTTTTGGTAAGTGTGCTCATAAAATGCCAGTCACATGAGACCCTAACAGCTCATCTGCGCAGCCTGCCCCAGATCCGAGCGGCCGGTGGGAGCAGCATGCCAACCATGCAGAGCACATGCTCTGTGTTTCATGTCCAGCAGGGATGTTGTGCTATATACAGAGCACAGCCTCTGTAGCTCCTGGGGAGCTTCATGCTCCCAAAGGAGAGACCCAGCAAGGCTGGAGCCCCCAGGCTCAGCCTAGCAGCTGCCCAGCAGAGGAATAGCTCCATTAAAGCCATTATAAACATCTTACCTCAGTTTCATTATAGTTTACCACAGTTTAAGCAAGTTAAGAGAAGTTATGGGATTTAAAGAGCTGCCCACAACAAGGAGCAGACCATCATCTCAAGCCTAGCAGACGGTAAGGGAAGCAGTCCCTTGTCGGGTTGCCCTCACACTGTTTTCAACCAGTTTCTTAAGTCTATTTTAAGACAACGCTTTTCTGTGTTCCAGTTAGAGATCTGGAGCTGCTTTTTCTAAAGACATTCCTTCAAAGGATCGGGCTACTCCCTCTCCAAATCAATTATTATCCTCCACTTTTTTCTCCATTGACAATGTTCTACATATTCAGGAAGCCCAATCCAGACATTTTTAGGCAACTCCATTACATAATTCATTTTTGTTGTAACAATAAGCTTCTCTTGTTCCAGTGTACAAGCATTCAAAGTTCAAAGACAGGAGAAGTGACAAACAAAAAAAAAAGTTAAAGTAACAAGCTTTTGGTCCCCCTAAGAATGAAAATCTGGTTTCCAACCAGCTCTTCTCATTCAGTGCTGTGATGTCAGGCCAGAAGCACAAGCACAGACCTTGATCCTGCTTTGCAGAGAAACAGAAATCCCAGGTCTATGTGAGTACACACAGAGGAGCGCTGCGGGGATGAGGTTATCAAGTCCTGCTGCACATTGGTATGATCATTGCTGTCTTTTGGTCCACAAAAAAAAAAAAAAAAGTCTCTGTTTCTGGGGTTCCACCTTTCTCCAGGACTATAAGACTTCAAGCAGCTACCCAGACTGTGTCATAGAACCCTGATGATCCCCAAGGTCACCTATGCTCATTAAGAACATGCACTGCACTCATGTTTTCCCCCATCAACCCTCATGTATTTGTTGTGTCATTGGCTAATTTATTGCCCTCAACCACAACAGTTTCCAGTGGGACTTCTCTGGCTGGTATGACTTAGGAAGGTTGTTATTTTATTTATCAACAAAAGTCAGCATTTAAAGAAGTTTGCCCACAGTAAGTCACAACAATATCACTCACAGGTCAGTGAGGCAGAGCTCACACAGGAAGGGTATAATCAAGTCTACAGATACTGGGCCCTTGCAACTTCTTGCAAGAGGCAGGTTACCCAAGGCTAACGGCTGGGAACATCACACAAAAATAACATCTAAAACAGACAGTGAAAATCACCCTTGCTGAAAAACAGTGCCGTAGCAAAGGGGCAAGTGCCCCCTGAGCAGACGAGCGCTGCCAGAGCCCACTCTGTGCAGCCTCCCTGCACAAAGCGCTCGCAGCAGGGGACGAGAACGCCAAGCCCCAGGACCGTGCAGCTTGTTTCAGAGGAGGGTTTACCTATGTGCAGCTGCCAGCACTGTAAACGTTATTTTCCAGGAAAGGCAGAACAGAGTCAGATCTCCTGGTTTGGTGCATTTGTTTGCACATTCTGGTGAACAATCTCAAAAACATGCAAGAAAAAGGAACAGAGCAGCAAAAAAGCACCCTGCCCTGCCCAGGCTCACTGGGGAGTCCTTCACCAGGACTCCTCCCTCCCTCCCCAGGTGTAGGGCAGGAGCCTGTTTCACCTGAGCCAGGTTTTGTTTCTCTACCCAGAGCCCCTTGGCCTCTCAGGGTACCCCCAGATCTCGAGAGGTGTCACCAGCATCATCTCTGGGCCTGGGGATTTAAGTGCATGTCAATTCTTGGTGGGCTCACAAGATCCCAGCAGATTTCTCTGTGGCTCGGGACTGCCTGACCCCCACACCAAAAGGCAGCACATGGGCTTTTAGGCACTCAGCCTGAAAAGAGGGAAAGAGAAGCAGTTAAATCACATGCTCACAAGGCCTGTGCAGGAGCCTTTTTGGCAGGCACCATGGAGAAGTAAGGGCTGCACCCCGGTCCCTGACAACGCAGTCACAACACAGGACTGAATCCAGGATAGTTACGGTCACAGAACTGGTGATGAAGCAGTGCCATGAATGGCTCAGCATCTGCAGGTGAGCATTCAACAAGAAGGACAACAAAATGAGTCCAGGACAGAAAAAAAGCACCACCAGAGAAAGTAACAAACTGCTTTGCAAGCTGTGAGGTCTTGCAGCGGGAGCAGAAGCAACACCGGGGCCAGTAACACCTCTGGCTGCTGCGCGGGACGCACAGGGCTGGCGCGGCCGTAGTGCGGCCGTCGGCCCAGGTCCCCGGCAGCGACTGCTGCATGCTCGCGCAGCAGCGCCCACTCCGGCTCCACCAAGCCTGAACCCAAAAACAGCTCCAGGATCCAGACGCGTTTAGAGCTAGCTTACAATGACATCCTCATTATGTTCTCCCTGAAGAAGACCTCACTGAGGCCACCAGGAGAAGAGCACTTGAGAAATAAACCCAGTGCTGGCGCACGGGGGCAGACCACTGGCGGCCGTGGCTGACTCTTCAGCACACGGTGAGGAGCCAGGGTGAGTCTGGCCACCATGGTCGGCAGCTGCGACAGGGCGGCGGGCACCGGCAGAGCAGTGCTCCCCCGGACAAATGCTGTGCCGAGCGCCCCGACCAAGCCAAAATGCTCACAGCTGGCAGCGCCGCTCCCAAACCCACACGGCTCCCGCTGTGCTCAGAACAGCAGCATGAGACACAGAGAGCAGCAGGAAAATTGCCAAAATGAGCTGGTACTAGGCCCTGTGGGGCAGAAAACAAGAATAACGACAAAAACAAACAAACAAGCAAACACAGTTCCTGCAGCTTGGAATTACAAATAGCAAATTACCAGTCCCCCAGCAGACCCAAGTCTCCTCCTCAGACCCTCCCCTCCACTGGCAGGGCTGCCAGAGTCTGGAAGAACACACAAGTGAAAAGCGAGTCTCTCAGAACTAAATAGTGAAAATGAAGTAGAAAGAATGAAAAAAAAAAATCACAAACTCAGTAAAAAATTAAGTGTACAAAAATTAAGAATTACAAAAAAGTTGAAAACATGTTCTTACTCAAATAGCTGAATCCAAAGCCAACCTCTTTTTATTTGGTTATTATATAGAGATATATTTTTAGTGAAGTGTGAATTACTATGGAGCTTCATATCAGGTATGCCTCATTCTTCCTCCAGTTGACAGCAACCACTGGTGGTTCTTACTATTGTAATAATTATTTGGAATTGCTATTACTATTGTGAATGTGGATGTCAGGAGATTAAACTAGCACACAAATTAAATGAAAAAAAGCATTGAAAAGATGAGAAGTCAAATCTGAAAAGACAGGCACAAGCAATACTACCTCTCTGTGGAAAAGATGTTGATCATCTTCACAGCTATGAATGTGGCATTTCAGAAACGTTTATTCAGCACTTTCTATTTTAAAACAAGTTTAAAATTTTATAATTAGAGCTGGGCAAAAATGCTGAGCCAAATGATTTCAGCTTGATGTCCATAAATTCCATTATAGTTAAGCAAAAGCATAAAAAATCCCAAACTAAACACTGTTTTTTCTTTTTTTTCCTCCAGTTTTTGAGTTCAATAAGAAAAAAAAAATCTCAACCTGAACCCAATTATTTTCTGGTTTGACACTGAAGCAAACGGGGCTCTGACTAGAACTGACAAATGTTTCGTATCGGGTAACGTGTTTGCCAACCTCGTGCATCACGGCTTCCTTCCCTGCAGCAGGTCCTACGCGGCCGCTGCCAGCCAGCCCCGCAGGGCACTCACAGGGCGCTCGCAGGGCACCCGGGGCCAGCGCAGGACGAGGAGGCACAGGCCCCGGGGAGAGCCCCTTGCCCATGCTCCCCGCTCGTTGGTGAGGGGCTCGTGGCAGCCGCCCCGCTCCCGCGCAACCCCGCCGCAGCACGACGGAAGACGTTTGCGCCTTTGCTGGGCCCCTGCGGCTGAATGCAGCGGTGGCGCGCCCCAGCATAGCAGCCAGGAACCCCCACGGGCACAGAGCCCGTCCTCGGAGACGGTTCTTTGCCTGGGGCACACCCTGGTGCCAGGGCATGTGTCCCAGAGAGCGTCCACACTCATTTCCTTCCCATCTCATCCCTCCTCTGTGGCCCACCTCGCACCTCATAAACAGCCAGCCTGGGAGAGCAAGAAAAAGAGCTAAAAGCTCACATTCGGTACTCTTGCTCACAAAATGGGAGTCCAAGTCAGATAAATGCGGTTTGCGTGGAGACGATGTCCAAACCTCTGGTGCTACAGCACAAGAGCGCCCACACATGCTTGCAGAAGCACCGCGGGCACTGTGGGGCACACACGCCCATGGAAGCTGGGCTCCTTCCAGTCCCACCCATCACTGCAAAGGCTGTACTTCAGCCAAATTAAGTACCATTTGCTCAGTCACGTTGATTTTGCATAGCACCAGCTCTTCTGTCCTCTTCTTGCTCTCCAGGCATCAATCGCAGCTGAGATGGAAATAATGAGCCTCCAGCAAAGGCCTGGTATGTTCCTGGAAAACATCTTTCGTCTCTATGACTAGCTACAATTCAGGCAGAACTTAAGCTGCCGAAGAAAAGTCTCAGTAAAGAAACCCTTCTGGACAAGCTTCCAGATCTACATCTGCCCTGGCTTACACAGACTTTTTACCTGGTGTAGAGGGTGTGTGGCTTGTCCTTCTGTCCTTCAGGAACATCAGTTGCGCAAAAGAAATATTCCACGTGGTCAGTTCCAAAATCTTTTCTGTGTAATGAGTAGATTGTTCCTTGCTTGTGCAAACTACATTTTAAAGATACTTTTGCTATTCAAGGAGGAATAAAAGCCAATTCCTCACATCTTCAGCATCTCGTGTTGTCATTAATTCCTATGCTGTTTCTGGCAACCTTCCCTCTTCCTTCCAGATCAGGTGAAAGAACAGCTCTTGAATTTTCCGTAAAATTAAAGAGGCGTATTTTCTCCTGCATCTGAACAGGTCACCCACTGTAATCAAGGTATATGAAAGCTGTGGCTGAAATAAGTAAAAATGTCAAGCAACAAAATCTTTTCTAAGTGCTTCAGAGCCTGAAACAGTGACTGGACTAAACTCTTGTGCAGTCTGACTTGGCAGTGGCCCTTCCAGCTTCTCCTGTTTCTTCTTCTCCAAGTTCACAAAGTGCTGAAAGGAAAAAAAGGAAACAGGTGACCTCCTAAGCAGCTATTAGGCAGAAAAATGCTGTAAAGTAGAGCAGAGTCCAAAGCTCCGTCGTCTGTATCTCTAGTGGGCATGCTGGCAAGTGTGAAACGCAGAGTGCCAGGTCTCTTGCTGCCTCCTTTAACCAGCAGAAAGGCAGGGCTAGAAGAAGTTTCCAGGTGGCAATCTCCAAAAAACACATGAAGACGTTTTTCATATCACATGCACTTCTGCTGGGGAACTCAGAGCCGCTGGAGCCACTTAGAGATGACAAATACCTTCACTTTGGTTCAAAAAGCAGTTACATGCTTACATACAAGAAGAATATATCACAAGCTGTCAAACTCAAGAGAGAGCTCTTAGTCCACAATTCTCCATCACCTGAGCACAGAATCCTTCTGAAGGGAAAAAATACAATTTCCTTCATAACCAGAAGAAGGATTAAAGGCAAAACCAAGAGTAGAACATTTCACGAACGTTTTTTTTCTCTGCAAGTACTGATCTTTCTGCCATGGCTCTGAATTGTTCCACTACTTTGGTAGCTCAGATCTGTGTGCCACAATCAACCAACACTCAATCCCAAAACTGCATGTCTCTCTGAGTTACCAAAACACAGTATGAAACTGAACCTGCAGCGTGGTATGCTTCCACAGGGACAGAGCCTGGAGTTTGTACCAAAACACTCCCCCTGCTTAGGTCATTGTTTGAGTAAATCGAGGATAGATGGTGGTTTCCAGTGGGATATCAAGGTTTAATTATTTGACTGAGAATGGACAACTGGAGCAAGCAAAAGTAAACTGTAAGAAGAGTTTCCTAGGTACATAAACAAACATAAATGCTAACACAAACAATTAGATTATGGCATATATGGCAGAAAACAGTTTGTTGTATTGTCTCATTCTTACTATAGGGAGCACTGTGACCTTCGGGGATTTTAATAAATCAGCTCCTGATGACAATACAAGTAAATGAGAGTAAAACAGATTTGCAATTATAGCTGAGGCCCAGTTCTTGGGAGATTTGACATCTTTCGCTTTCCTGTAGATTCTGTGTGACCTTAAATATATTACCCTTTTTTTCTGTGCTGTGCTTTTCCCATCTTTCAATACAGCAAATTACAGTTGCCCATTGTAAAATGAGCTTTAATCTCAAAGGGTGACTGGAATACACCCACAGCAGCAGGCAAAATACATGCTAATAACAACTGCGGTACCAGACACCCTACCTTATCCAGTTCTCTTGCACCAGCATGGAGCTTCGTGAAGGCATTTTCAGAACAGAGTTTGGTTAGCTGCTTTGCAAACATCAGGTATAAAAACTTCTCAGTGGTGCCTTTGAGGTAGGCTGAGCCCTTCACAAAGCATATCCAAATCCCAGTGTTACCCGAGGACTTGTTGTAGGTTTTATTTGCATCCATAGTCTTGGGAAGGGTGTTTGTGTATCTCGATGAACAGAACCAGCTCCAAGGTTGTGATTCAAGACCAATCTGAAGGATTTTGACAGGTCAATGAATAAAAACAAACTCTCCAACTCTCAACAGAGGTGAGGATGTCCTCTGCAAGAGGAATATCAGGATTAGGAAAGAACATAAGCAGATTTATTTTCTCATTAAAATGATGCTACCTTGAGAAAAAATTTAAGATGTGTCCATGGAGATGCAATATCCTGAAAGGACAGCTTATAAAGGGTTAGCCACAGAGGCTTGGTTCTGTCCCACTTGTGAGAAGTAATAGTCACCTGCAGTGAAATCTTTATCAAATACAGTTCACCAAAGTCCCCAAAAGGGGTCCATGAGAGACTGAGTTTACATTTTACTATGTCCCTCACAGGGAACAAGTAACTGAGACTCTTGCAACAGACTTACAAAATAAGAGTTCCTGAAGAGGGAAGGGGATGGTAAAGCAGCATATTATATGAGATCACCTCTGGCTTTTGGAAGGTTTCCTTTTTGGAAGCTGATGTGAGCCTGGCAGGCTCAGAGACATGGAGATAGCCTGCCCCCAAAGAGAAGCAAAGGCAAACTCAAAGGAGACGATGCAAGAAAGAAAAGGTGGCTGGGATAAGAGGGCACTGCTGAAGAGACGTTGCCATGAAATAACCTCAGCATCCATCTGTACTACTGAGGGTTGCATGGTCCCTCTTGCTGTCACACCACAGAGGAACTAGAGCCAGGTCCGCATCAGCTTTCCTGGTGCACAGACTCATTCAAGGGAAGACACCAGCAGGCCCAGAGACAGCAGGGAATATTGCCGTGGTGTTGCCCCAGAGAGCTAGGTGTTTGCGGGGGACCCTGGTGAGAGGGCGTCTCTTAGAGGACCAGATGCGGAGAATTGCCCTCGCTCAGCCCCAGGGAGCATCGGGGCAAGGAGACCACAACCTGTGTGTCAGCCTGAGCCGTGGGTCCCCAGTGCCAGCGGCTGGGATGGGGCACCGTGGGTACTGGCTGGGAAAGCCCACGGCAACCCCAGAGGAGATGGGGTGGCTTTGTCCTCTTACAGGCGCTCAGCACTGGTGCAACTCATGGCACTGCCTTTGCACCAGCAGAACCAAGCACCTGCAGACACAGGTATGAAATAGGGAATGGTCTGAGGTTTCTGCGACCTACCCAGGAAAATACCGCTGGAGTTGCAGACATTTCTGAAAAGCTTAGTGGGTAGCTATCTGTGCTTTCACAGACAAAACCTAGCCTGCAAAGATCTGGCAGTCAGACACTTGTAGATGGTATTTTTGAGCTGCAAACAGTGACTGATACTCAAAGGTAACAAACCTAACACTGCAATCCATTATTACCAGCTATTCAATGTAGATGTAAATAGTGTGAGCTTACACTTTTCACACCATATTTTTACTCAATACCTGCCAAAGATTGGAGCCAAGATACTGTCAAGACTCTGTTCTTTTCAGGTTTGCTTCTTTGATAGATAATCCAAGCGAAAAACATGAGTAGGACTCCTTTAAACAAACTAAAAAATATGCACCCTTGCAAATGAATAGAAGAGAAATAGACAGTGAAAGGAACTGTCATCAAGATCCCAGAATCCCAGCACTCACAATGATGTGAACAATCCTCCAGTAATCCTATAGCTGCATCAAAAGCAAGCAAGCTGCAGGCAATATCACTAAGATGATTACTCAGTTCCTCTTGGAAGTTTACATCCAATTAACGTCTCGCATGCCCTGCGCTCCATGTTCTGCAACAGGTAAAAGGAAACTCAGCCACGTGTTCCCTTTTTAATTACAAAACCAGCCCTTTCAAGCCATTCCTGGATGGCTTAATCAGACTGGGAGACTGAGCAAAGATGACAGATGAATGTGAGCATAAGAAATACACAGCTGTTAATTTGAACCTTTCCTCTGCGCTCCGTGACTGTGAACAATCAGCCAAAGCAAAACACCCAGGAGACCCAGTGGAGGTCCGATTGTGATCACAAGACTTGGGCAGCACTTTGCATTGCCATAGAAGCTGTACAGCTCACCATACTTGGTATATTTTTCCTTATAAAACCCCTAAGAGGTAACATTGTCCACCACTTTGCAGAACATGAATTAAGGCACAGCAACTGACCGAACGATTTACCTGAGGGCATACAGGAAGCCATGCCACAGCGGGAAATTGAACGTTGATGTCGAGTCTTTGGCTTGTTCTCCAAACACAAGACCATTCTCCACACCTAATCTGTGCTCAAAGG
Organism: Anseranas semipalmata; assembly: GCA_013399115.1. Lineage (NCBI taxonomy): Eukaryota > Metazoa > Chordata > Aves > Anseriformes > Anseranatidae > Anseranas > Anseranas semipalmata. The sequence goes on along the minus strand of VXAA01002792.1, from coordinate 57,110 downwards.
CATGTGCAATCCAGCAAGAAAGAGCAGAAAGCAGAGGCACAGGAATGTTTGAAGCTACCCTCTAGCTGTAACCATCAGTGATCCAGCTCAGATTACTCTGACACACAGCCCAGAGGTATCCTAGCTAAAAAACAGCTTCTTCTAAAGGACCGTGGCAAGAACAGCAAAGGGGAATTTTGCCCATGTTCAGAATAGTCCACCAAAGATCCATTAGCACCCGCATCACATCACCCAGTGTGAAATTGAGATCTCCTAACAGGTTGACAATGGAGTGTCCCAGGCCCTTCTCCACCAGATAACAGAAGACAGCTCTCTATTTCATCACTCAGTCCAAAGCCCGTGGGTTCAGATGCATTTAATCTCTTTGCAACGTGCCTCAGCTTTTTCTTTACCAATGATGACTATTCCATAAAATGTTATAACTGCAACTTCATATCCACAAAATAAATCAGTTCTGAACGGCACAGTCTAAGTATGTGAGTATTCTGGCAACCAACTGAAAACAGATAGGTTCCTACTCATAGCTCCGTGGCAGTGAAAAACCATAACAAACTGAGGAAGATATATTCAGAAAGTAAGATCTCACACCAATGCTCATATGGAAGTGATTTTTTCAAAACACTGTAGTATTGCAAAGCCATCCCAATAAACAGCAAGGTCACAATAGCAGTGTTAGTCATTGCATCCTCTGTAAAATTCAATTTATTCAACATTTTCTGCTGCCAGGTCCCTATTTGCCTTTCCATGTTAAAAGTTAACATTAACAGCTGAACAAAAGAAGTCATCCCCCATTACCACAAATCATTTCTATTGGTTCTAAACCCCAGGAATCAGGTATATACTCCTGAGTGCTGCAACCCTATCTATTGAATAATTGCCTACATACCAACACAGAACATTGCATACTTGCTACTTACAACATCAAAACATATTAGTTTTATTAGTTACTGAGGCTGTAACAGATTTGATCTGTGTGTTGTTTTTCAATGCAAACATAAAAGCTTAGCTTTGCTGTAGGATACTACAAAGAACAATGGAATTAACAGTGGGAAGAAAATAACTTTGTGTGGTTACCCAGAGTAGTGTGCACACACAACATTACAAAATCCATCTTAAAAGGTTGCTGCTCACACCTGAGCCCTGCAGAGATGAATTACAGGACTCAGCACATCTCTTCAACCTTCCCTGTTTGAGAGCAGAGTGATCCTGGAGAATTGGCAAGTGCTACTTTGAAGACGACAGTTCAGCCTATACAAGAAGAATTCCACTAATTTACACACAGGCGCACACACTTTTTCTTTTTGACTGTGCTCTTGAAAAAGCAAGGTATCCTTCAGCAAGAATTACATAGTGTCTTCATGGGAATTTTCTCCTTTTCTTGGCTCTGTTCAGACTCACTCACTCACAGAATGGTGATTTCTTTTCTAAGACTATCTGGAGACTGCATCATATTGCCAGGAAAGGAACACAGCCAGGTCAATAATGCTATCTCAGAGGCTCAGTATTTAGAGCAAACTTGGCTCCTCGTTCACTATCTTTAAAAGTTCTCTGTAAATGAACTGATAAATGATTCCTTTTGTGCATATAAAGCGCATTAAAGAGGTTTCTTGGTTTCTTATCTAACTCGCGTTCCTAAGACTTAAATAAAGCTGTGCTTAGATACTAGCTTACTAAAGTGATTTTTTGGATTATGATTCTCCATCAAAACCAACACCTTAAGTAATACAGTTTTGTGAAAAGCACCCGTGATAACTATTAAAAAAAATGCAAACTTTTCAGTTTAGAAAGACATATACTGATCTTCTTGAGAACCTCTTAGAGCTGCTTTGGATATTTCTCTGCCTAGAGACAAAGCCATGATCAAACACATAGGATTAACTTCATATACAGGAACAACTCCACAAAAAAATCCTGAGTGAAAGCTAAACTCTGTCCACTTGGAAATTACATAAATATGAGCAAAAGTGATGAAAAAAGAGACGCTCTGATGTACTTGTGGAACTAACTAACCATTCAGCCAGCATTGAGCAAGGTGTGACAGCTGACCACATTTAAGTGGTTTGGGGGGATCTAGAGGCTGTCTGAGGATGCCTGAAGCTATCAGCTAGACAAGCCAGTTGGGAAGAAGCATTCTGCTCCTCCTAGCACTCCAGCTTTTTGTACTAGGATCATTTTTCAGTTGTTGCCACGCCAACCATTCTTTAGTCTTGCTCACCCTCAGGCATTTTATCTGTTCTCAATGGCTCCTCATCCAGGAAAGGACATAGGTGCATGCTTAACCTTAAGCACATGCTTAAGTCCCACTGAAGCAAGAGGGAAGCATATGACCTGGCTTAAGAATCACTGCCAAAGCACGGAGATTGATTTGAGTGGTCTGGGAAATACCTTTGTGTTTTTGCACAGACATATAAGCACTGGCTGACTTCCTGGCAGGGAAGGGCACATGCTGTAGCCTCTCCACTGTCATCCTAGGAGCTCCAGCTGGCCATCCTGCTGGGCCAGTATGGCTAAGCACCACCACCAGGGCAGAGAGGTGGCTAAAACCCACTCCACAGTCCTTTGTGAGTGGCATCATGGTGTAACTTCAGAGCCTCATTACTCTTGTTGCGCTTTTAAACACAGATTGCAATGGCCCGCCTTGAGGAGAGTTCAGAAATATTCTGGGACAAGGACTGCACACAGGTTGAACACTGGGGATGTGTTATTTCCAGTGAATGGAACCTGCCAAAACCATCAAAGCTCCTTCTGTGTTAATCAGAAAAACTATGCTTTTTTCTATATTTTTCACTCGGTAAGCAACTTGCTGAGCAAGGGGAGGGGATGCTACCACACAGGGAGAAGACAAAGGAAAGCACCAGGAGCAAGATAAAACAGCTGTGTTTGGAGAGCAGGAGGCATCAGCTTCATCTGTAGCAAACAGAAATAAACTATTGCTGCTACCAAACAATTTGTATGTGTGACTGAGCAAAGGGCAGAGGCCTCCTTAGACATCTGGGCAGCCTTAGAATAAGGCAACGGTGACAGGTAAGTCCTGCGCTACCCTTTCACAGAGGTGCTAGCTCATCACAGCTCATCACACAACAAGCAGAATTTAGCTCGTTACAGCCCTGGTATCAGTGGGGGTCCTGGATATGCATTTTTTCCTCAAATGCACCTCTGCCATCTAATTAATTAGCAATAATTAGCCTAAATTTTGGCAGGTTTTCAAGTGCTAGCAGCTTTCTATAGCGAGTAGGGTTTTCTAACACTGCTGTCTGTGCTCTCACTGAAATTCATAGTAAAGCTATGGGCAAAGATAAGCAATGATTTAGGGACTGAATTATTCTGGCCACCAGGGGTGGGCCAGGGCTGAACACCCTCCAGAGACCCACCCCCTGACGCTGATGGTCAGGGATCCATCAGTGCTTCCCCACACATTGTGGCAAACACTTACATGCCCCACAAGGGGCCTTGGTCACTGATAAATACCAGATTACCTCAACATGACTGTTCTGGGGCTTAGATTTCCCGAAAAATGCAGCTTTTTTTCCCAAAAAAATGATGTTTTTTTTTTTTTTTTTTTTTTTTTTTTTTTTTTTTAAGATAATTAAGCATCGTTTTCTTTTGGGTGAGTCACTGAGCTGCATCATGCACGGCTTTCACATTTTTGGAAGATCAGTATGATGATAGCAGGGAAATAGTCATCTTGATTACCACAACAAGAAGCAAGGGATACAAATTCTGATCTTAAATTTTGCAGCAAGCATCTATTATTACGCCCATATTAACAAGGCAGAGCCTTGAACATGTTCAGATGTTACTCAGGGCTCCTTGGGAATACTGGAGTAAGCACTGTTCCATCCCACTTGCTAGATTTTACAGCTTTGCAGTTCATCAGTTCAAGACAAATTCATACTGACTTCAAGAAACTATTAGGTTATTTTAGCCAATTGTCTCATAGCAAGAAGTAATCACTTGTGAACAGCAAGGATTAAATTCCATCCTCACCGAGGTCTAAACATCTTTTTATGCACTTTTTCAGAAACACCACATTGGAGAAGCCAAGATTCATAAGCAGTCTTGTTAAAAAAAAAAAGCCTGTTGAAATTAATTTTGCTGCAGACTTTGCTGCTATTTATTCAACAGATCCAAAGCTTTGCCACCTCTTCAGCAGCAAGGGCAGGATAGGTTCACCTTTAGCCATGCAGAGGAAGGAGACACTGCTAACTTAGGGCACATCTACCTCGAAGACAGTTCTACAGGGTTATAGTTCATATCTGAAATGCTTCTGGAACAGTGATGTGAAGATGTTATGGCAAAGCAAAAGCATAAATAATTTGGCTTTCATTTCAGTTAAGAGAATGCTAGCTAATTCACTGGCAGATGTAGGCACTATAGGTTATAGGTATACTAGAGTCCACCTCCCTCAGTTCAGAAGCTGCAATGTCAATGAAATAAGCTAATTAACAGCATTTGAAGATCTGGCCCTCAATTCTTCATTTCTGTCTTTAGTTTTACTTGGTTGAATTTCTATTCACTTCAAAGATCTTGTGAAGGCTCTGCTGGAACAATTTATTGTAATTCATTAAGACATATTTCACTCCCTGAGAAGGAAGTCTCTCACTTTGGTGCCTAAATGTAGATCAGACCTATAAAACCTGCAAAAAATGAGCTAAATCCAAAATAATAAAGCAGATTCAATTTCAGTTGCATTCAGATTTTCTGAAAGTTCCATGGCCTGTTCTCCAGCTGATAAGATAGGACTATGACCATCTGTTTGAGAAGAATCTGCCCCAGAACATGAAAATTAGCTGTAGTTCAGAAAAGACTGAACCTCAAGACTAGAATTCTATTTTACAACGTGTAGCAGCTCACAACTCGCAGCAGAACAAAACTTCTGAGCTTATCTGTTTCCAGGTTGAAGAAGCTATTACAGGGTTGTTGTGGAAAGCTAGATTCTTGGTTCCTTCTTGAATATTTAGATTTCAGAGGACTTCATAACTTTATAATTCATTGAAATAATTGACTGCTTCTTTTTCTTTAAGGTAGCTAGAGAATGGAAGAGTGAAGGATCTTTGAGAAATATAATTATAGTTGTTCTTAATGATTATAAAATTATGAAGACAACAAAGACATTTTCTTGTGGAAAAAAAAACGCTAAAACTTGAGCAACTACAAAATATATCTACATTTGCGACAAAGCTTTTCAAATGAGTCCAATTGGTTTCTGCAAGCTGAAATCACAAGAATTTCTCAAGGTGTTGGTTTCTAAAGCTAATTTTGATTCCTAATATTTACAATAAATTATCTTGACCACTTTCCGAGTTCCAGGCTGCCAAATTATCCCAACCACACTAGTGGGATAAAACACTTCATAACTTATTATTCCTACAGAGTGTTTTGATGACTTTATTCAACTAAATGTAAACAGAAAAAAAAAAATCACAAGCAAAACTCTTGTGTGGTTTAAAGCCACATAGTCTGGTTTCAGCTCTTTTCTTTGTCTTGAGTTAAAGTCATACTCATGAACTTGAAAAAACTCAAACTTCGATGTATTTGGGTCAAATTTGACTCAGAGCATTGGCAGCATCACTTAGTAGGGTATTATCTACAGCCTCATTTGGCTTTCACAGATGTACAGTGACTTGAAGCTCCATGGGCAATGCTAGCGTCTTTGTGATAGCCCAGATATATTTAATTTTATATGAAAGCACAAACAGTAAGCTGCCACAACCTTAAGCACGTCACGACAGTGTCAGCACTTACATTCAAGCCCCAGCTGAAATGCTGGGAAGTCCTTCTGTCACGAAGGAAGGTGCAAAAAGAAAGGACAAACGGGTCATGAATTCCCAAGTAAAATTATAGATTTTCTTGAAGATGCAGTAGTAGGCAAAGGACATCCATCAGCAGGAGGGACTGTGTAAAAGCATGCTTCTTGCTGCTACCTCATCTAAGTATGAATTTTGCAGACCTTCAATGTATGCTACAGAGCCTCTGCCTGTTGAGAAAAGAAACAAGTCCTTCCCACTAGCGTTACCCTCATCAGCAAATAGGGGTTACATGACTACCTTGGCACTGCCTGGTGTTGCCTCAGTCACACACATCACTGCAGTAAAAGAAGCATTTACTAACAGTTACCATACAGCAATGTCCAAGGCAGTGCCATACTCCCATGAATCTAAAGGAGGAAATTATTTCTGAAGTGTTGTGGTATCTCTCAAAAGCAATTCAATGTTGCCAGCATTGGATACTCCATTGTATTTTCCAAACCGTGAAAAGAGTCCCAATAGCTTCAGTGAAAATTTCCTGGAGTACATGTGTGAAAGGAGAGAAATGTAATTTCTATGCTGTTAGCTGATAACATCTCATCTGTGAGAGAGCTCTAGATTAAGTGATAGGGCACTACATGCTAAATGAAAGCAAACTTCTGCCAATAACCATAGAAATGTGGTTGTGTAAGCATACAGTACAGGTCCCAGTAGCTGAAGAAAAAAAAAAAAGAAAACGAACAGACCGTGACCCCATTGCAAAGACAAGGTGGAGGCACACTCTACAGACCGGCAAGCAGAGTTGCTGCTAGGATGATGCACCATCCACCTGAGACCATGTCCCATCACTGCAAACTCATCACAGCCAACACTACTCTGAGCATCTCCATGTTATACCTGGGTACTGCAGACAGCAACTGCTGGAAACCTGCCTGCAGAAGTGTCTGGGACAGATGTACAGAAGCTGAGGCCAGTTATTAACAGCTGAAAAGACTGCAGCATCCTCAGAAAAACATGCATCGAGCCCTCACCCCTGCACCACACAAACCCCGCTGCCCCGTCCCCTGCTCCCGCAGCCCTGCACGCCAGCACCAGTGACGGAGTGTGGCCCTTCTCTACCAGGGTCACAGGGGTCCCGCAGCCCCCAGGGAGAGCCAGAACCCCCCGCAGCTGCTCACATCTCATGGGGAAACCGGCACCTCACCCCTTCTCACACTGTGCCTCTCTGCAGTGTGCTTGCTACCCAAATGCTATATAATTTCACAACAGCAGGGATCATAGACACAGCAGCTTTTATGCAAGCATTAGGCAAGGTGCACCTAACACCTGAACTTGCAAATGCAAAGGTCTTAATCTAAAACACTAGTTTGAGTTATGTTGTTGACTTGGCAAAAAACACAATAGTATGCAACACACGAAGGCAGCCAAAACAAGTATCTACAGAAGAGATTTGCAAAACAATTTTCAATCATGACAAAACTGAAGAAAATCCCAACTCCTACCATACGCATATAGAACAGTTCCAGTAATAAATGACTATCTCTGCTTGCCTGCTCTGTTTACTTATATTGCTTGCCAAGACTTTTTCGATAAATGTTTATTTAATAAATATGCTGATTCATCAACGCTGATTTTTTATGTGGGGGAAAAGGCCAGTTATGACAAATTGCCAGACCATCCAGTTTCAATATTTTAAATGAAAAGTTCCAATTTTTGGTTCAGAACAAATTTTCATTTTGTTTTGTTTTTTATACTATGAGACTATGATTACTTATAATGAAAATGTAAAAGAAAAATGTCAAATTCAGAACAAAATATTTAAAAATATCCTAAGTGGTTAAAATTGACTGCCCTAAATGGTTTCTTTTCCAGCGGTTCTTTTTTTCCCCATTTCATTTTTTCCATTCTGATTCCAGAAAGTGAAGTTTGCAGAATCTGAAAAAGCCTCCCCAGGCACAACATTTCCTGCGCCGCTCTGCCGGCTCCCGCAGACGGACAGGGATGGACTGTGGCCCATGCATGCGAGTTGTAGGAGAGCATCTTGCTCCCCAGTACGCACCTCAAAGCTGAAGCTCCTCAGCGGCAGCCCAGGCGCTCCTCTGCCCTGGGAAGGGCACCGAGCCCTCGCCCCTCCGCCTCCAGACCCGTCCACCCAGCTCCGCCGCCCCGTGTCCGCGCCGGCCAGGCTGGAGGGGCTGCAAAGGGACGGCAGGCAGGGGCCTGGCTCCCACCAGCACCTGCCCTGTCAGGCGTGTGGGAGAGCTCTCGGCTGCAACCTCAGTGAAGACTACGTGAGCTAACACATCTAATACATACATTCTCACTCACTCTCTCCCTTCGTCTTCCTGCCTCTGCTGCTTTCAACAAGTTTCCTTCACCTACTCTAATCAGCACTACCCACACACCTCTCTCCTGCCCAGGCAGGACTGCCCGGCCCCAGCTGCGCTCCCCCCACGTTCCCCCCAGCTCCAGTGACCCGCTGCAGGACAGCCACATTGGGTGGAGGATGTCGCCAGCTGGAGCTGCCAGCCCGGCCAGGAGAGCGCAGCCTGCCAGGGAGCCACGCAGATGGGCACCAGGGCCGAGGAGCACCGGACCACCCCAGCGGGACCAGGAAGGCTCCTGCACAGGGCCCCCCACAAGATGCTTCATGCCCCTCCCTGTCCCTGGTGCCAGGGTCCTGTCCGGGGCCACTCTGACGTGGTGCCTCGGGGACCTTTGCGTTTCATCCCGTTTGGGATAGGAAACGGCCAATCTACAGAGGTGCCCAGAGAAAAGAAAACACAGCCCAGCCAGGAGCCTAGGAGAAGCACTCGGCATGCGCCCACCAAAACAGTAGAACTGCATTTAACCTGGTCCCCACTGAGTTGTGCATCCACGGGGACACAACCAAGACAAAGTCTTCCTCGGGGACAGAGGAAAGCTGCATGTCCAAACACCTGCAGGCGAAGGCAGGGAGCAGGTTCCAAGGACCATGAGAAAGCATTAGCAGACCAAAGGCTCAGAAAGCTCTTGCAGGATCCAGCTAGGTTGCCTTACCCCACCTACAGTCATTCACAGAGGATTCAAGCTGGAAAAGGAGGGCAAGCAGCCTGTGAAACTGCCCAGGCGTAAGCACATAGGCTTATTCATCTGCCTACCAAGGCCATCGTACCTTGGAGAGAAAAATCAGCCAGGCAGGTCCACCACAGAAAGCCACATGGAACAAGACACCTTGCAACACATGAGGTAGGAAATGGATTTACTGAAGGTACTTTTAGCAAAGTCTGATGACATTTCAGGACAAAAATACACAACTGGGAGCTCAGAGCTCTATCTTGTACTGCTTTCTGGACAGCTGGAAACAGTCTGAGGGAATTTTGTACTGGGAATGCTGGGGTGATTCTACGATATCAAAGTGCCAGTCATGAGGGATAAAGCACTTGCAGAAGTCAGTTCCTCACATCCTAGCCATACATCCAGAGATCTGGACAGTGGTCTTAAATCTTTTCTCATCATTTTTTCCCCTCCAGCATTCTCCTAAGTACCATCAATAGCTGTCAAAACTTCCTATGAGCACAGCTGAGACTCAGGTGGGCAGTCCCATCACCTCCCTCCCGCGGGCAGCCAGCCCTGTGGGGCTGCCAGCCCCATGGGCCACCAGCCCTGTGGGCCACAGGGGAGGCTTGGCTCCTCTCCTCTGCTTGCCTGCCACGGGCTGGGAGCGGTGGCGCAAGGCAGCTCTCCCTGTCAGGGCAGACACTTGCATGGTACCGCAGCACTTTTTGGCTCCTTGCTAGCAGTGAAATTGGTACCTTCAGGACATTTGAAACACTGGAGTGATTGTACAAAGTGTTTTATAGCTTTGTAAAATTACGCTGTGTTATTAAACACTGTGCAGCATGTGTTGTCCCAATCCACCAGCGGTAGCAGCCCAAGGACAGAAGCCTAGACTAGACTGTAATTTGCTTCTACATTTTAATCAAGAGGTAAGACCTAATCAGCCTTTCTTATAACTACCCTCTAAAATAGTGTCATGGAGGCTCCAGGAGCATTCTCCAAAGGTTCTTTCTACTACTTTTCAAAAAAAAAAAAAAAGGGGGGGGGGGGGGGGCAAAACAGAAAAAACACACACCACAGACTTAGTCAGCTGAGCTGGGAAGATCCCATTCTTCATGAGAAAAATGACAACTAGGATTTAGTTATTTGTTTCCACTGTCTGTGAGGCATCCCACTGACAAAGCACACCTACCTACCCTGAATATGTGCACCTGGGAAATACTCTCCCATACCACACACACTAAAACACACACTTCGCTATCCGCAATGATCAATACCAAATGTTAGAACAAAATACATGAAAGAATTAAATTAGAAAAAGGCAATAGAACAGAAAGGGTTTCTAGTCCACGAGATATACTTTCACGCTCTAACATTTTACTTTCAAAGTACGGCAATCTGGAAAGCTCAGAACACTATATAAGGGACATAGCCAGCAGAAGGATCATAAAGTTAAAAAGTCTCTGTTAATCAATGACAAATTTAGTACTTGTTGCTACAATTACAAAGATAATAGTTCCTTTATGTCAGTGCCTTTGGTTTTGCAGCTGTAAAATAGCTTTGAAATTCAGCATTTCAAGTAACAGAAATTAATAGGAGGTCATTTCTACCAGAGAAATTTTAGGGGCCCATCCTCTCTAATCATCATTAAAAACTAAATCCACAGGAGAAGAGGCACTTTACTGATTGTCAAGTGGAAGCTATTATTCATTTGATGAAGCTCTTGGCACAGTGCCATTTATTCTGCTGTAGAGCCTGCTGGTTGCTCTACTTCATCTCATGCAATCAAGGTTGTTTCTGCCTGCCAAGAGTTATTTATAGAGTGGGGAGGAAAAAAAAAAAAAAAAAAAAAGCTCACTTGCTTCAAAAACAACTTTCAAACTTTCTAACTGAACAACTGTTTCCCTACTCCCCAAGTGACATTCTTTTATTTTGAGCCCCAAATGTATAAAAAATAAAAGCACATTCCTAGATTTCATCTTACTTAAAACATGGAAACAATGCCAGTGCCATGCACATCTTCATTGAGAAATCATCCGATTTTCTTGAGTTGACTTTGATACAGCCACGTACCTCTGACAGCATGCAGCCAGTTTCCCAGTACATCGGTCCTCTTGGCCCCCATCAATGTCCAAATGGGATACGAAAAAGAAATACCTCCTTTGAGAATCACCTTCACTGATGCAACTCACCTGCACATAAAGGGTGTGGAAATTTGTTAGTGTTGAGGATACCATGACTGTCCTCACTAAGCTGCCAGGATGAGGAGATGGATGAGGTGTTCGGGCTGAAGGAGGATGAATTTCTGTCCCAAAGCCTGGTTCCCCAGTGCCCAGGTCAGGTGCGATCGTCACACCCACATAGAATCTGCCATCCTGTTGTGGAAGGGCATTATGTCCCCTCTGTTGCACAAAGGACCATAAATTCCTAAACAAAAGTTTAAAGCCTGTTTCTAACCTGAAGGCCAGTTTCAATCCGGAATCCTGACACTCTTGTGCTGAAATATATGAAATCAGAAACAGTCTTTAAAGTGAATGTAGTAGAACACCACTGGTGTAAAGTTTATGCATGAACCCAGAACTAGCCCTTTAGCCTCTATAATTTTGAATAGCAGTCCCATCCCACATAAAGCTCAGACTAAATGCTCTAATAAGGGGAAAGCGAATTTTACACACTGTAATCGTAGAAGCATCACAAATGCTCAAAAAGCAGAACTATCAGCATGCAACTGAGCAACTTTACAATTTAATTCTAGTTTATTCAGCTCAGTGAAACTGAAAGTAAACCATGGCCATTTCACTCTAAAAATATTGTTAAACCTCCATTTTCAGAACAATTGTCCAGTCTGTTTAAAGAGATGGTGTTGTTTTGAGTTTACTCATTGCAGTTCTGATACCTTTACTCACACAGAATAGCACCTTGTTCCACTAGTGTTTTCCCTGATTTCACACAATTACTCCCTGAACAAACTATCCATCTGTTACTGGTATGCCTTCCCTCTTCACCTTAGGACTTCATACATAATAAACAAAGCACAACCCCTGCACAAATCTCCTTCACCCAAAAAGCAAAATTCTATATACAGAGGACTAGGGAACAGTCAGAGTCTCTCTCTAGTGTCTGATTTACTGATTTGAATGGGTAATAGAGCAAAGACAGCGACAGACTCAGACATGTACAAGCAGCGATGGGATCAATGCAGTAGCTCTTCAGGTAATCACATCTCAGATATTTCTTGTTTGGTTTTGCAAACTTCATGTGGTGTGTAACAAAGATGATTAAACTGGTCCTGTTTCTAAGCTTCTTTCACTATTAAAGAACCTCATAGACAATAAGCAGAGAGCTGACTCCAGAACATCATTTGCTAAATAAAATGCCAACCAAATGCAGAAATGCTCTATTTTAATGGGTTCTATTCCTTTCTTTTTGACCAATATAAAATTTGATATGGTTTAATGGATCTTTGGTTAAATAGAATTCATAAGACAGAGAGAGCTACTAATGAGCAACTGCTATTGCAAGACTGACAGGAAATCCCTTCAGTAAAGAAAATGTTAAGCAATTGTTAGCCAATTTCCTAGGGGTTTTATACATAATAAGCAAAGTACACTAGGAGCTCTTGATTTAACAAAAACCCCTGAATTATGCATTTGTGTAATGACAAGTACGGCAGGCAACATTTACACAAGTATGCAGATTTTATGTAGAACCTAGTTTGCATATGGTGAAACACCCATCCCCCATGTAAGAGACAGGATAATTCCAGGGAAGAATTTTCAGCAGGTATTACATTCTGCCACACGGTAAGCACCATACAGCTTGATCAAAAAACACATTTCTAAAACAACCAGCAAAACTATTGTTCTAACTGGTATGGGAGAAAAAAAAAAAAAAAAAAAAAAAGTTGTATAAATCACTGGAAAATCATATGTGGTTTGAGGATTATGTCTCCAAGCTGGTTTTCCCACTGGATGACATGCCAAACCCTGGACACCAAAATGGGTTATGCTGAAGAGCAAATACCAATCATTAACTTTCCTGTGGTTTAATAATTACACCTCCTCCTGGGGATGTGATTAAACCACACACAGCATTAGAAAAGAGGGAATTAAGTCAATATGCCTCAGAGCTGAAGAGTAAGTGAATGTGGATAGTGAAAAAAGCTGTATCAGATGGCTGGATGTATATTTTCAAGGTCTGTACAGCAGTGCAACACACGAATGCAATAAGAATAACATCATTACCAGATGTAACGGCAGTCTCCCCCTCCACAAGGGAAATGCAGCATTGCATTACAGAAAGGCATGAGAGGCACCAACAGCAGCAGAGACTTGACCCCCCACCATGAGCCCTGGCTCTTTGGATGGAAGGATGACTCCTTGCCAAGACATTTTAGGCCGCTGTTTGTTTCAGCACTGGTGCTGTGTTTTTATATTCCTTCCTGGAACCAGCCGAATGCTCAGCCATTAGTATTATTTTCCACTTTACTTTGACTTTAACATTACAGTCTTAGAAACATTTCCAATCAATATAGCATTACTACAATATATAATGATTCATACAGTGTGGCACTGTAAGGTGACATAAGTCCCAAGAAATGGCTTTTTGAAGAACAGCACTATGCAGAGACTCTCCTATTTTCTCCTATTTTTAAACCAGAGTAACTCCAGGAAATTCAGTGGAGTTACTTCGGGGTGATACTGTAAAAGGGGAAGCAAATCAGCATCTCCATTTCTCTCCCTTCCTGTAAGGAAAATTTTTACAGCACCTTCTCATTGGGACACTGATGCTAACCAAAGCATCTACAATTGAAACAATAAATTCAAAGTGCAATACCAGCAAGGAGAGCTGTCCACCTCTGCTGTGAGGCTTTCCTAATCCTCCCATTATTCTCTCAGCCCACGGCCTTGCCTTTGAGACTGAAGATTAGTTTCGCACCAGCGGAGGTTGTAGATAGAAGGACCACATGTTCTCCAACAGCACTCAGCTTGCCAGGTAGCTACACCACATTCCGCCAGAGAGAGCAGCTGGTCATTATCGATCTGGTCTGGATCTGAACTGGTGACCCAGAGAGAATGGGCTGTCATTTGCTGAGCCATCCAGTGCTTCTTAATCTGAGCAGAAGTTTTGCTGTCAAAGGCTTATTGACCTCAGTGAGTATGACCCTTAATTTTTTAGAACACTGGAATTACTGAAGAGAGAACTGTTCTAGCAGCAGCATGTAAAACTGTTTCTCAGTGTGCTGGTTTAGTCTTCTCACGATATTATTTTCCTTTCTCTGGAGAAGAGAGCATTCATAATGGCTGGCAGACTGATGCAATCAGAGTAGCAAATTCAAACAGGCAAAAATTAAATATTTGTCTCTGCAAGACATCCAACTTTTCAGAGCCACTGTTAAAACATAATAAAAGGCATCTTCAAGCTCTGTGCAACTTCCTAGGCAGGAGTAGCTTTTCCCAATAACAAGTCTTTGTTCATTGACAATGCTGCTCTGAATGCATGTCGGGAAGAGATGGGAAAAGGACTGGTTCTAAAACCATTTGTGAGTAACAGTAACAAGCCAAAGAGGTTTGGCAAAGTTTAGGAGGATGTTGGCTCAGGAGGCCAAATTAATTGGCTTTGATGGAGTAACATCAGGGAGGAATTTAAGACTACAGCATTTCAGTTGCAAGTCATTTAGGCTCCGATGCCACCATCTGGTTTTGGACATTCTTGTAACCATCACTGCTCAAGGCTGTGCTTCTGGGAAGAGTGTGGCAGTGCTGTGCCAGAGCAGGCAATGGCTGAGTCCTATGGCTGGCTAAGGATTGTTTTCAGCTCCCGGGAAAAACATGGACAAGTGACAGAGTTTTTGTTTTCCTTCAACATTTTTCTTCAGTTTTGGGGTTTACTTTGAAATATCCGAAGAGAAGACATTCCATCTTTCAATCATTTTAGAAATAATTTTCCACTCAGTGGTAACATTCCCCCTAGAACTTAACTGTGATTATTCCCTGTGCAAACTTCTGCTTTAGGAGAGGAAAAATGTAAAAGTTGTTTCCCAAAAAAAGGAACTATCTTGAACAAATCACTTCAAAGAATTTCAGCTAATTTCTTGCTCCACTTTCATAAAAGTGCTCAGATACACACTTGGGTTATGAACTCGGCCATGCCCAGCACCTCCTGGCACCTGGGGTGGAAGGGGCCGTGCATGCCACGCACCTACAGGCACAGCCAGGATGAACTGACGCAACAGGCCTGCAGTTCACCCAGATGCTCCAATGCTATCGGCTGGATCACCAAAAGCCTCTGGAACAGCAAGTGCTTGCCTGAACCGAGGCATTACCCCTCACAGCCCTCTAGGAAATTGCTGGTGTAGGTGGTAACCCCAGATACAGGCTGCAGGAGGCTGGCTGCCCCTTCCTGGTTACACAATACCATTACAGCCCTGCATTTCCTGGAGCAACCTGTCCCTCTGGGAGATCTCCTAGAGGGTAGCACAGCCTGCAGAAGAGGCCACAGTGCATCTAGCCTAGTGACCATCTCACTTCCTTACCCTGGGCACGTTCCTTCTCAGTCTCCTTGCAGGGAGACAGCTCTAGGACCTGGTTCTTTCTTGGACCTTCTGCTGTTTCCCACCACGCCGTGCCTGTTCTTGTGATCATATTTTCCTACAGCCTGAACAGTTATTTCTCCAGTGGCACTTACAGGGCACAGTCACCCTGCACTTCTCACAACATTTTCTTGGTTGCTGAGCTGAACACATTGGTCTGTTTTAGCCTCCCTGTTACCCCATTTATGCTGGCAGCTTGGTTTGAGCTCAGCTGGTCACTGCTTGAGCAGATCAGCACTACTGACAATGGCATTAACATCTCCTGTCCCAGAAATGACTTCACGCAACACATTTCCCTTTCTCACTATGCCTCACAAGTAGCTCATGTTCAGCCAAAGTTTTCACCATTTTCACTCTTCCAGTTACTGAACTCCCTGCTTACTGCAGAACAACTAATTATTCATCCTGAAATACAAGAACAACTACTACATTGGACTACTATGTTACAAAAACTCCCATTGTTCCAGTCCTGAAGATCACTATTTTTTTCCTGCATGACATTGTTGTACTTCTCTGTTCTGGTACTGTCTCCAGATTTTCTAGCACACTTTTTGGTGCTTTTTGCCAGCACAAGTACTACAAATATTAAATGTGACTGATCCCATAAATTAAGTTTTGAGAAATCTATCTTTATCCTCCCTGCAATTCAATAATTCACCTTCTACTGGTTATCTCCTATTACGCCAGTCCCTCACTATGTTACACATAGTAGAGATGATGAATGCAGAACCATCATCAGGTGAAGTCATACTTTAAAGTGAAACTAATACTGGTTTAACCAGTAAGTTTTCACATGGCACTGTAGCAAATGCCTGGTGACAAACAGGTTCATTGCATTTCCTTTTTCTAGGCAGAGGTTTTTATTTTATTTTTTTTTAAGCAAAAGATACCATATTAGTCTGGGATGACCAGTCTTTGCTAAATTCATGCTGTATTTTAACACGTTTGTCATTTACCTCCACACCTTTCATCATCCTTTCCTAAGTAAAACTATTTCTGCTCTCTTGGCCTGGTTGACAAGCCAGTAGCTGTCAGCCCAGAGGTTACATTTCCACTGGTGTCTAATCATACAGTAGCACCTCAACCAGACAGTTTCACTAAAACTCACTGCAGTTTCACATACAAGTTCTTCCAGAGGTGGAGATAACATGATCTACTCAGCTCCACCAAGATCTTTGAGATTGTGCACTGGGTCTGATGGGGATGGAGTTAATATTCTTCACAGTAGCCCATATGGTAGTATGGTAGAATATAGCCCATATGGTAGTAGCCCCAAAGGGATCCTCCATACCATTTGACATCATGCAACAAAACCAGGGGACGGTCTTTCTAAGGTGACTACTGCTCAGAGACTGACCGGGCACAGGTCTACTGGTGGGAGGTGGCAAGTGATTGCCTTTGCATCACCTTTTTTTTTTTTTTTTTAAATCTCATCATTTATTAAACTGTCTTTATCTCTACTGACTGATTCTTCTCACTTTTGCCCTCTGATCCTTTCCTCCATCCCACTGGGGGTGGGGAAGAGCAAGCAAGAGGCTGGCGGGTGCTTAACTGTTGGCTAGGGTTAGTCCAACACAGACTGTCTCTAATTCAGGTCTTCTTCCCTATTCTTTTGACTCATTAGCCATCCAGCTCATGATGCTGAAATCACATTTATGGGAAACTTGGACATAGCATTAGCTTATTATTAGGATGTGTTATATTTTAAAACGCCTTTTACTTTTTTTTCCGACCTCCATGCACACTTTGTTGAAGAATCTTTGAAATTCCCTCATAAAAATATAGTTTACATAGCCTTTGGTAATCTTCACTTCATCTTGCACTTTTTCTCTTTAAGGCACAACTTTTTGTTGAATTATTATTTTTTTCTTTTCATTATATGCTCTTTACTTGCTCATAGTGTCCTTTTGAGGCATTTATCCAGCTCAGTCTGGAATCATTCCATACAACATTTATTTGTCTGCCACACAGATTCCAAATAGTTTTTACACCTTGGGTTTAAAGAAATTCCAAAGCTCTTCCACATCCAAAGAAACCTGGAGACCAACACAAGTAGAAATATCTTGACCTTGTTATTGTTAGTAGCATTTGTTCTCCAATCTATATATGGAAAGTTAGAGTGTCCCGTAATGATCCAATTAATGGTACTACTTATCTCTCTAATAACATTGCAGAGATCTCTCTCCATTTCCAAATGCAACCCTGAGGGCCTACAGCAGACACCCGTCACTGCCCCAGTAAAGCTTCTCATATCATCCTTTCCCTAAGCAATTTCATCTCAGACAGATTCTGGTTTCTAAACACATTAGACCTTCTTTGTTCTTTACAGTCACCAGGTCATTAGTGCAGAATACTATTCCAGATAAACACATGCACACTCACTCCTCAGGGGATAAGAGCTTGCTACCACATCCATCCCAAGCCAACTGCTCCTGTTTGTGGCTCCTCGACTTCTGCTTTGAATTTGCTGTCTCTCCTGACCACAGAAAACCACTGATTTCAAGACCAATTTCTAGGAGAGAATATAGCAGGAGGAAGGATGAGAGGTGTCTCACTGGTCCAGTTGGTACTTCCCCCCCAGCTGGCACTGCAACACCACTTCTGGCAATATCATGACTATCTATAAAACTCAAGGCCCTATTTATGTGACATGTAAGTAGGACTTAGATCTCTTTCAATATTCAGAAACTGTTTCCTAGCTGGGCTATTTCCATTTACAAAGTTCTCCTACTACGGAAAGACTTTATTGAGTTTTGATGTGTGCAGACACTAGTCACAAAAGAATCATAATATGGAAATGGAAGAAAATATGGACAGTGAAAGGACCTAGGGAAAAGCAAAAAAAGGGCTAATCACCCAGGAAGCTGCCCGGTGCAGACCACAACTAGCAAATTACCCTTCACAGCTAAGCACATGGTCCTGGATGACAAGGATACTGTCAATCAATATATTGCCTGCTCAAGGATACATTGTAGAGAGGTCTTCACAGATACTGAAGGCAAACAGGTCTTCTTTCTCAATATTTCCTTTGTTTAAAGAAAAAGGAGTTGAACCTTCAGTCACACAGAATTAGAGAATTTTATAAACATAGAGCTTTATGCCTTCTTTAAATTCCAAAGGTATGATGTGCCCCCTTTGTGCAGAGGGCTATGAAGCGCTCTCCCCAATAAACCCTCACACACCCAGTACTTACTGAGGATAACGAAGCTCAGCTGGACAGGAAGGCTTGCCTTGCTTCAAACCAAATCCCCTCCCTTATAACTAGCCTAAGGGCAGGCACTGATGTCAGCCATAGGACACAATTCCAATCATTGCTTTCCCTCCCAGCCCCAGAAGAGAGTCATTTCTCATGTAAACTCATATTTAAATTAAAAAAAAAAAAAAAAAAGTCATCTATCTCTCATCTGCTTTCTCTCTGTTTCTGCTGCTCCTCTGGTGAGTCATCCCAGAACTCCTTGCCAAAGCCTCCAGCAACCACAGCAGATAGGAATAAAGCTCACTTCCAAGACAAGGCAAAGGGAAGCCAGAGAGAGCCTAAAGTAATGACATGTTGCACTGGCAACTGACATTCACTTCATTATTAGCAACTCAGTATCACTCCTCAGCCCTAACAGTAACATAAAAAACTAACAAGTACAGATGGCATTTGTAGGGCATTGCATCTTAAAGCCAAAAGGAAAATTTTTCATTTTTCAGAAATGGAAAAGAGAGCAAATTTTGGAAGGAGAGGAAAAGATGATCTCAAGAACTCCCTGCAGTCTCCCTTGCTATGCACAGTAAGGTTTTTGGAACAATGAAATCTTTTTTATACCTTATATTCACTCAAGTGCGTAGTGCAATAAGCCCTAGGCCTTGTTTGAATCTTAAAATGCTACCAACCATATATATCAGAAACAATAATCATATTGTTAAGTGACTACGAGAATAGCATTACAGAGTCAGAAGAGCCACCCTATGCTACAGCAAAATTGGAAACATAGGAATAATTCTGTCCTGACAGTCTAGAATTCCCTGGTATTGCTGAATTGTGCAGAAAATGAAGGTACGGGTGTTGCCTTGGTCTCTAGCTCCCTGGCAGAAAGCTGTGGATTTGCAGCTCTTGCTGCAGGAAGTCCAGGCTGCATTCTCTGGAGCGCCACAGCAGAGCAGCACAACACAAGCTCATGTGCATGCACGTGGAAGTGCAAGGGAGTTCTCCAGCAGAAGGAAAAGGGAAGCAGGAGGAGATGGCCACACAGCTCAACAGAACTAATCCCTTAAACTTCAAAAATGATACAGCCAAAATCAGTCCATTAGATTTACTTGGCAGCAAGTAAGACAGCAAGGTCTTACAATGGGCAGCTTTAAACAAGTGAGCTGTCCCAGTTAGCAGAATTCTTACTTCTTTTTGACTGATTTTAAACAAGAATAAATATCACACACAACTTGAATTCACGGGCTGTCAATTGAAAGGAATAACAGCAAACATAAAAATTTAGGAACTATCTGGTTATTCCTCCCAGAAGTATAACGTGACCCAAAGCAGAAATAAACACAAAAGGAATTGTCTGTTATGATCAGTAGCTTAAACATTCAAAGGGCTCTTTAGAGTAGGCAGTACAGACTCAGTTAAGCTGCATCTCAATTTTAATATGCCACTTTCTACATTCTGACACTCCTTACAGCACACAGAAGATCGGCATAGGACCAAAAACTGAAACCTTTCCTGTCAAATCCTAACATTTTACTCCAGCTACACCATATTTCCCTGACAATCACTCTATTCCAGTGTTTTATGCTTTTAATTTATATTGCTGTTATTTTCATCTTGTGATTACTTCTATGCAATATCAGTTCCCGCTAAACATGGGATTTAAGTCCCTAATAGGGAATTACAAATCAGACTTTATATGAAAGTTCTATTTATGAGTAGTTCCTAAAAGATGGTGAACGAAAACATTTCTATAAACCATTAACAAATTCTTACAGACTATTAAGGAGTCCTTCGGGGCAGTAGGTTACTTATAGCTTTCTGTAAATGTTCACCTGGTGTGACTGACAGTACCTGCAACACATGCTGCTCAAACTTAGTCTTTTAACCTTCAATGACATTTTATCAACAGCTAAACAGATACAGAATTCCTAAGAGAGAACACAGGAACTTCAGCATAATCATTAACAATCCCCCACTACAACAAGACCCAAAGGCACAACAGTTTTGTCTTTTTGACAGAACCTTAATAAATACATCATTTTAATGAAGGTACAGCTCTCTAAAGTTCCTCTAACCACTGAAGTAGAAANCGTACAGCTATTTCACTGACTACGAGAGTAATTTAACACCCCTTACTAAGTCAAGGTCATATGTACTTTACTCAAGGCATAACCAAGAAAGAATACATAGCTAAAATGCTTTGACTATAATAAGTGGGTTACATGTTATATTGTCTTAATCTGAAAAAGACTAGAGAATGAAATGCAATAACCATCTCTTTCTAACTCGGTCTGCAAACAGCAACAAAAAAGTAAGGCGATAAGATGATTAACTTCTGAAAGATTGTATTTTTGGGATTTCACACCACTCATTTTCCTTCTTTCTTCCACACTCTGCTTTCAAAAATGTCAAAGACCTGATCCCACAGGCAGCGTGCTGACAGGACCATGGCCCGAGAGCCAGCCGCACTTCTGCCCCCAGGGGCTGCGAGCCCCAGGGGGTTCCACTGCCAGGGGCCCTGCTGGCACTCTGGTACCCGCACTGAGGAGCCCGCAGTCCCAGCGCCAGGGAGGGTCAGGCTGGTGGCAAAATTTAGACATCTAAACAACAAAAAGCACTTACATGGCAAATATTTAACTCTTGTGAAAAGTTTTTAATCCTTCTTGTGCAGCATTCTAAAGCTATTCCCATTCTGCAAGCAATGTCAAGCAGAAACACTGATTCTGCTTCTTTGTCTTGGAGTAAAACAAAGAAAAATTCAGGCTTCAGGAAAAGCAGTGTTTGGGGCTACTTCCACAGCTACATTTCACCACATGTATTGCACATATTCATTTTCTCCTGAGGTTTAAGGAACTATGCAGCATGTGTGCATGGATACTCTCATTTTGAGCAAAGCCACACTATTCAGAAAGACCTGTGAATGCAAAGTTTAAGTGATAAATTTTACTGAGTTCTACTGTGAACCCTATTAAAACAAGTTGGGATTTACCATGTATTCTCTACAAGAAGGGATTTTTCTAGCAAATTCTGGGATTAGCCTAAGGGAAGTGTGAGACAATAGATTTTAACATTTTAATAAACATGTGATTCCTTGGGGAAATTAAAAATGAAATAGAGATTAGTTGTTGCGGTCTGTGTGCCAGATTGTTGGTTTTCTTCTGCACCGTTACTCCGTCTCACTGTTCTTGCAATGTTTACCAAGATAAACGTGCACCTCCTCCTGCAGCTCTCTGTATTTGCAGTGCTGCAGCTCCAGCTAACCTTAATGAATCCCTCTGAAGTACCAGCCACAAGGGTAACCCGGGGAAAACACCAGCATATGCTCAAGTAGGGGCAGCCGTGCCCCACAGGGTGCCCCATACCCTGTTCAGGAAAACCCAGGGCACGGCAGTGGGGCAGGCATCGCAGCCCTGCCCTCCGCCCGTGCCGAGTAAGCCGGCCTCACCACCGGCAGCCCTGCAGCAGGGCTGGCCATGGCAGGCACCGTGCACACCAGCAGCTCCACGTGTGGTCCCCACAGCCATGGGCCAGGGGACAGACAGGAAGAGACCCAGGGCACAAGCAGAGCAACATGTGCTCGGGCAGCCCCTCCACACCAGGAAGGGTTTCGATAACCATGCTGCAGTCTGTCCAGGAACAGAGACACAAAGAGCCAGCTATGCTCCATTCACCTGTGAAAGACTTTGCATTTTACTGCTCTCCATTTCATCAGGCTCTTTAGATTGCTACAAATGCGTGCTAGTTTTTTCCTTTGGAGTCAGGTATAGGTTCAAGAATTCCTTCCTGCCACTGTAATTTCTCCTGCAGCTACCTGGGGGGTTCAGTTATATAGATATTGACAGAGAATGATACATAATAAAAATATTTGTCATTTTTGTTTCCATTGGCACTAGGACTGCTGCAGGGCATGAGGTGCCTGCTTCAGTGAATATGCTCATTGGTAGACAAAAACAGGATTAGTAGATATGCTTTTAAATAGGATTGGTGATGCAACTCCTTATTTAAAAACAGTTCCCCATATCATGCCGATATCCATGCGCAAGGAGTCACTGAGCAGAATAAGACACCTGCCCAGGGACCAGCTAAGAGCAGCGTCCTGAATCCCTGCTCCCTAGGACCACTGCCATCTGCGCAGGAAGACCTGACCGCTCTGCTTATTGCATAAAGCTCAACGAGAGTGCTTACCAGGGTAGGTGCAAGGTTATAAATGCATTTGTAAATATCTTGTTCTGACTATGTCTAAACAAAAAGCAGTTTTTCCTGAGCTATGCTGCCTAGGGGGTTGCGCACAGACTGAAGTTTGAGTAAACATTAAAATACATACAGGGAGTCTCAGAATAGCACCACAGAAGCAGCATTCCCATTTCCAGTCAGAGGAAATCTGTTAATAACTGCTCACGCAGCACAACACATGGAAGCACCAAAACACCCAAGTCAGAGTGACTGGAGTCGCGTAGAGCCCTAAGCAAGACATCAGTCTGTCCTGTAACAGGCTGCAGCTGAAATGACAGCAAACACACTGAGAACAGCTTTAATCTCAAATATCTGCTGTTGCACCATTGTAGGATACCATTTCTCATCACCAAGAGCCCAGCAAACAGTTCCAGGTGTCGAGATGGACTGATGTGTCCAGTTCTTAAGAATCTGAAACAGCAGCATGGCTTACTAAGTTGGTTTTGTATCATTTGCCATAGGAAAATAAGGAGAGACATACTGTATTTATGCGAGGTGGCTCAATTCATATATCATCTAGGCAAAACAGAAGCCTATGTTATTTCTGTCATTAGCTATAATTAGAGAACTCTAATCAACCCCCTGCCTGCCCCAGTACTCAAAAGTGTTTGAATCTGCAATTTTACCTGTGTTCTTCATTAAAGAATAGGAAAAAAGGAAGAGAAAGTCATTCATGAAATTCCCATCCATATCAAGGATTTTTAATTTTGAAGGGTTTTTATTTTAGAAGCTTTTACCTTCAACATACGTGTCTTTAGATCTTTTAAATAGGAATGCAGTTCTCCTCCTGTACCATCTCCAATAATAATTCATACTATGCATAAATTTATATAATACCTTATAAAGATAATACTCCGTCCTCTTCAGCAATAATTATAGGATTTTGGTGCAGAGAGAGAAGAAATACAGATCTTTATCGTTGCTCAGTAAGACAACTGCAGGGGGTATTCACTGCATACACTTTCTGGTGCAGAAGGGCAAAATTACTCAAAAAGCTTCAGCATCTTGAGTCTCAACTATTTCCAACAGATGGTGCTGATGACATAATTACTAATGATTAAATTTCTACTTTTATTAGTGAAGGATTTTTAAAGGCACAGGTAAACAGAGTCAAGCCCAGACCAATCTCTTCAGTGGGGTCACCCTGATGCCATGACACCGCATTTCACTTCCACCCATTCCACAGCTTGCTTTCTGCATTTCCAGTAGGTTTCCTAGAAACACCAAACAAGACCCTGTTCCCATTCACACCACTGAAGTCTAGAGTGTTTCCTCGCAGGGGTTGTTGATTTCAGAGGATGCTAGGTTTAATAGGTTCATAGAAACACCAGGACAATCTTTTTTTTTTTTTTTTTTTAAACTCTGTGATATCACAGCCCAAAAAGGTACCATCCATATGTGCTATAACATGAACAAAGACTTGATTTAAGCCAAATGTTTCACACTTACAATCAATATGTCTGCTGTTAACAGAGAACCAAGGAGATCGTGCTGCCTTTGCCTGTTACTTCTACACTTGTAGGAAATCAATCTAAGAGATTTACACAGCTGATCTCAGAAGCCAACCTGCATAACAAAGGATGAGAAAGAAGGAAGAAAAAAAAAAGCAAAGACAAAGTGTGCTTTGAGACACCCCAGATCTGCTGATTGCTGGGATCATGAGTCTGTGGCAACACTTGCTAGTCAAACATCTGAGGGGAATATCCTTGTTTTCCCCAGAAGCCCAGTACCGTTTACTGAGAATTTTGTCTCAGATACAGCTAATTACCTACATGCTTCAAAGAATCAGTGAGGTTTAATTGTTTTTCACCCCCATGAAAATTTAAAGTCTCCATGAACCTAGAATGTAATAGGCAGAAGCCCCAGAGCAGAATATGTTTGGCTTTCTTGATAAATAACCACATGTCAAACACATGGCCCAATTGCCAGCTCTAAAATACCCCAAGCATGTGCTGAGCTCAAGCTGTAATCAGGCCAGGATGTAATAGGTGCTTGAATCCCAGGGGTTTCAGTGTTACTGAAGCATGCATGCAAGAATCTGTCCTAAGGCTTTCTGAACTGGAATCAGAGAGTGTAATGTTCATTGACCTAGACAAACCTGTCTCAATTTTATCAGATTTCCATCATCCTGCTTCCTAGAAAGGAGCTATGAGATAGTGTAACATGAGACAGCACAGCACATGTGCCATTCCCACCAGACAGTATGCCACATCAAGTCCAGTCAGGTGAGCTACAGGAGCAAAAGAGCAATGACAATAGGAATCAGTTGCAACCTGTTTGTTCAGCTTATCTGGAATGAGATGTTTGGTGACTCTCATAGATCCACGCTCTCAGAAATGTAATTAACCCAGAACTATTTAACCCAGGACGATTATTGATATAAGCCAAATCAGTGAACTAGGCAAACAGACAAACCAACAGCTTCTAGAGGTGCAGTGATACCAGCCCCCTTACAAGCCCATTATTCACATGGCCAAGGATCCAGGCATTCCCCTGCAATCCAGGGAGTTCACAGCCTGACTCATCACCCACCAGCAACCCCTGTGTGCAGGGCTGGGCCTCAGATGCTGAGCAGCACAGCTCTACCGGATGAAACAGCAAAGTAGCTGGAAAACTGTTAAAGGGCTTCTTGTGCACCAACACCCACTTGGCACAAGGACAAAAAGGACACATGTACCAAATACAACCAAATGAGTTTTTGTAACAGGCAAATCAAAGCCCCCACAGTCACCTTAGCTCAGCCCAACATACTAAAGGATATATCAACACTCTAGTGCTCTCAGAACTGAGGACAGAAGAAGATACAAAAGCACTGCACATGCAAGTTAAAAAAAAAAAAAAAAAAGCACAACTCAGGCTCAAAAACTGGTAAAATATTGAATTTACTACAGTTCTTCCTATGTTTTCCACCTCCCAGTAACCCACAGAAACTGTCCCACACTACATGGATTCTGATCTCCTACACAGTCCATGGGCATCTCTCTGTGCCTAAAAAATCCCTTCCCAGCGTGCAAAGTGCAAGGTCCTTCTGCCTCGGCAGGTGGACAACACCCCCATTGTGCACTGGGTTGCATGGAGGTAACCAGAGCTCCAGAATTCAGAGCCAAGTTTTCCAGTAGCATACTCTTCTCCATCACCATCCACAGACACCTCTGCCTGTTTATCTACACTGAACAGCCTGGCCCATCCCCAGCAGCTGCCTGTGCAGCCGTCTGTACAGACTGACAGGTCTGATGGAGTTGCTCAAGCAACCACCTCGTATGCCAGAGGCCTCTCACATGCAATGTTTCAGTTCTAAGAGGTTTAGAGAGCCTACCATAAGCAACAAGCATGTTAATTCATACTGGTTTCCCATATCAGCATTTTCCAGCAAAATTAGGAATAAAAACAATTAATGATCAATCATCAAGACAGAATTTCAAGAACATGTAATCTACCTGCAAATTAAAACTAAAGGCAGAGTTAAAAAAGCCTCTGAGGATACCCTACACTGTTGCGTGGGCATGATTTTCACTGCTGTCAAGCAACAGCTGATCACGTCCATTCCGGCTGTGTCAATACTCTTCTGGGAACTTCATTTAGCACTGAGAGTACAGGTAATTCAGACACAGTGGTGCACTCTACCAGTTTCTCAAACACTTCATTGAGTGAGGACAGCTTTACACAGTAGTTCTCACAGCAGCCAGATCAAAGACACCCGTTTTCCTGTAGTCCTCACTGTATATCTTGGTATCTCTTTCATTGATACCATATATCAGCAAGTCTCACCCTTTCAGAGTCTGCTGTGTTCACATCTATCCCAGGTCTACTATTTCACTTACATAAAATTGCATGTTACTTGCACAGCTTTAGCCAGAGCTGTGGCTCTTCCTCAACACCATCAAAAGCCTGTTCCATTTCAGGGGGAAATATCTCAGGTACCAAGCACAAGTGGTTGTGTGCAGAAACCACCTCCCAGAAGAACCACTGAGCATGCACAAATATGTGACCTGGTTGTCTAACAGCACCTAGCAGAACCTGAAACACCATGCAGACAAAAATATTTTTTAGCATTGGCCATCTCTCCCGAATGTCTCCCACTGCAGGAAATGGAAAGCATTCCCTCTGCAAAGTTATACAGGAAAAAAAATGGACCAAGTATGTAGCTGTTTCCTAACAAATAAGGCTAACTTGCAAAGTACAGCTATGTACAGTCATACCTGCACAGCCTCTCAGCCAGTTCACACTTAGCCAGCTTGTAACCCCTCACCAATTTCAGCTAGCTCTGACAGAGGAATAGAAAGCCACCTCCCAAACTCTTAATGAAAACAGCTGGTCAAATAGCAGAGAGATCTTACTAATATTCTTACTGATGGAGAAAATGCAACAAAAGCCTACCTGCAGTATTTGAGGGTTCATGCGAGGAAGAGATTGTGGAGGCATCGGTGAAAATCTGTACCCAGCTGAGGCACAAGAGAGCACCAAGTAAGGGAAATTTTCACTCCTATGGAGAGCCTCTTGGATCTATTAAGTGTTGAGCTCTTGCTATAACTGTAGTAGTTACATTAAAAATCTGATCAATCATATATTACAGACAGATTGGAAGTGAGGATTTTTGGAAAATGTGTTGAATTTTCCCCATGGTAGCACCTAGTCCTGCTGTAGCTCTTCTGCCCACCACCTGACCTCTAGCCAATCAGGCAAAGTATCTTCACATGTGGGCTCTGCCTTTGGGTGAGGCAACTTTTAGGAGTATGATTTAGGAGTCTTGTTCCCTGCCAAAAAAAAAGGGTATGTCCTGAAACTGCTGCCTTTTCACTGGATGTATCTGATGCATAGGACATAATCAGCAGTGCATATCTGTTAAAAATTGACTTTTCCTGCAACCCAGAACAGGAGACATCAGCCCTGTGAGCACCGAGCTGCAGCTGCTCTCCTTCTGCTGCTGGAATTGTCTCCAGCTACTGCGTCTGGAAACACACCACAGCCTGCAGCGGCCTCCAGCTCACCACCGAGTCCCACCAGCCTCCGGGTCACCATTCTCCTTGTCTGCTGTTCCTCTCATCCCCCCCATCTGTGCCACTCTCTCTCTCCAGCACCTACACAGTCCTGCCCAGACGCAACCTGTAGCCATTTCCAGATGACAGCCGTTGCCTTGGGCTGTGTTATTTTCCACAGGGTGCGTCATTCTTGGCACTGTCTCCTGAGACGGCAGCTTTGAGCTCCATGTTGCTCAGCCTCTTCTCACCACATCCTCAGACAGAGTACACAGCTCACCCTGCCCAGCCTCACTGGCTTGTCAAATGCTTGTGGTTTTCTTGAGGCCAAGCCCAGGTCTCCCATAGTTGTTTGTCATCTCTGTATCTTGTCCCCAGATTTGGCCACAGCAGCTTTCACTGCCTCTGCACCAGGAAAACCTGTGCCAGGGCAGAGCTGCTGGGAGCAGCAGGCATGTACCAGGGATGAGCTGAGGGTGACCCTGGTGTGGGCAATGCCCTCACTGATGGGTGCAATCCCACAGCACCTGAGCAGAGCAGGCGGAGCTGGGTGCTGGTACTGCATCTATTGATAGTCCCAGATAAAGCAGGGAGATTAATCAAGTCCAGGGTCCGCCCAGGGAGTCCAGTTAGGATCAAAAGGAGATGAACCAAGAGATAGGACTGGAAACAAGATTACCATGTGGGTTCAAGCCTATTCAGGAGATAGCGCCAAGGACTGGACTGGAGATAAGCCACAATTTACATGTGAGGTCCATCCAGGAAACAAGCTACCTACAGCATAGCTTTAAGGTCTATCTAGTAGAGGCAACCCCGCAACATCACTCGGGCAAGGACTGAACGACAGGGCCTGAGCTTAAGGGGGGCGCCTGGGCCTGTGGGCAGACAGGTGGCTGGAAGCCCCAGGTGAGGCTGGTCAGAGCCATCAGGGCCTATTAGCACTCACGGGGCCCTAACGTTGGCCTCTGTCCTGTGCTGGGGTAATGCTGCTTACCCTTGTTTCCCACCTCACGGCTGCACGCAGCTCTCTGCACTGCCAACAGCTGCCTCTGCCCAACCACATGGGGACACCAAGTGACCTAAGAGGGTGTCTGACTGAGCAGCATCACCTAGCAGAGCTGCCACCCCAGTGTGTGGAGCCAGGATTGTGTCTCTCTAGCCCACTCCTAATGGGGCGGTTAAATCTTGTTTTCAGAAATTAAGCTTGAAGAAACCAGCTCTTTTAATAGAAACTAACCCCAAAGCCCCATCCCTGTCCCAAGGTTTTTATTTGCATGCCTCAAATAAAAACAATGTATGTGGTTTTGTGTTTTAGTAGGCTAGATCTCAAACATTACGTCTGCAATGAAGAAAACTTCCAAAAAGGCTCATGGCTAGCATGGTGCTTGCAGAGGCAGGTACCAAGATGTTACAAGGCAGAGGTCTGGGGGGTCAGGGCTTGGAACCAGGTAACAGCTCAGCCACTTCTCCCAAGACTAAGGCTTTTGGGAGGAGGCCTAGGAGAGCTCTCTGAAAGTGCTCACCGTATGAGTAGGCAATAACTTGAGGAGAACTCAAGTTCCTTGGAGGAAAGTCTATGTCCTGAGCCCCAGAGACTTCAGCAGGAGGCTTCACAGTCCCAGAGTGGAACTACCAACAGACGGAAATTGACTCCAAAAACTGCTGAAAATTAGAGAGAAACTGTTTGAGAAGTATCGACAGAATAACTAGCTTTCCTAAAAACACTGCAGATAGGATTGCTCTGGAAAGAAGCTAATTTTATTATGTATGTATCATGTGATAATATTTGGTGGTACACCGTGTCTGGAATACATTGACCAGTACAAAGGAGAATCAACAGAAATAGCGATCACAACCTAAGCTGTAGTTCTTACTTATGTTGTAAATATACTTACTTCAGCCTTATTTAGGCAGATTTCAAATTACATCCCTAAGTGGATCATGTCCAGGTTTGTGAAAGAGGCTGTGAGGGTAACTTTGCACCCACAAATCAAGATCCACTTCCTGTAAAGAAGCCATTTTGCCCTTCCTGCCAGGAGTGGAGGAGTCATTTTACAAGGATCAACAATAATTGCTACAAGGCTTAGTGGAGTTTATGCAGAAGCTCCCAATTGCCTATCACGAACTGTGAGATGTACGACAGTGCAAAACAGAAGGAATCATAAAAATAACTCTAGTGCAGCTTCTAAATATAAAACTCATGAGAATGTTTGTGAACATTTTTAAAAACACACAAAATGACAAGGTTGCTGCTGAAGCTACAGAAGTGTTCTGTATTTGCTAGTATAGATTACAGCAAATCCAATAGTATTATTTTCCAGTAGACAAATCTTGCTGGGGAAACCAGTTTCGTGCATTCTGAACAGCATACTAGCTCCTTTTTGCATTGGAAAGTGATTACAAATTGATTGAGAGGTCCTCCACCCCCCACCCCCCCCACTCCCCGCATGGCCACTGATGCTTCAGTAATTATTGAAGGGGGAAATGATCCATTATCTATTCAGTACTTTTCAAGATGACAACAAACTGAATGCTTTGAACTTTGGCAATGCACCGCCATTTGCTGTTGGTAATATTAGGCTTAACTTCATGGGATACTGCTCTTGTTTATGGATTAATGAAAAATGAAAATGACTTTGCTTCCAGCTAAATGTCTAGGTCCCAGGCTGCAAAATATGGCAGAGAAAGCTATAAGTAGATGAGAATTTCACCTTAGAAGTTGTGTAAAAGAAGTTTTAAATCATTTTTTTCATTAGCAAGAAAACCTGAAAGCTTTAGGGTTGAACATTTCATTTTATTAACCCTGAAAAAAAAGGATGTTGAGGAATATCCCCCAAGTCAGGAATACGGACAGGTATATGAGGTCAGGATTATCCAAGGATAAAAGCTGTAAATGGAGGTTATAGAAGGTGCATTTCAGAGATGAAAGTTTAAACTTCCACAAAGTACAGAAAAAATGTTCTGTGTTACAATCTTCAAATTAAAAGTGAATGTGTGCACAGTCAAGTTTATCATGATGCAATAAGGAAATGGTAGGTTAGAAAGAAAGGTTAATGAGGAATTGTCTGGTTATAAATATAGCTAATGTAAAAAGTACATCCGAGAATAGAAGAAAATAGAATGATATTTCAGCTAGTGATACATTTTGATTTTAAAGTAGCTGATTTCAGCAAACAAACTTAACCTGATTCAGTCACTTTCCCTAGGGAAAAAAAAATGTTGACTTTTCAGGAAATCCTAAGCATTACTGAATGACTGAAACTTGACAAAAGACTGATTATTGATTGTTTGTCTGAAGATTTTTTAGTGAGAGACTCAGCACAGCTCATGCCTCAGTAGTCTTATATTAAAGCTAAGAGTCTGTCTTCAAATACTGTTACTCCTCAATTTCTTAAAACTTGTGGCATTTATCATGTTCTTAAATGAAGTAGTGGAAAGAACATTTTCCTGTGTAAATAGACTTCAACAGACTGCAAAAAACTTCTAAACATTGATTTTGCTAGGACTGAGCTTAAGATAAAGTTGAAGTCAAAAAATATGCAAAAAAAAAAAATCTGATTTGATTTAAAACAGCCAAGATGTATCAAAATGGAATGCAATAGTCTGAATAATAATAATAATGAAACAGAGTTGTATATTTGAAGATAGTGGAAATATACACCAGAGGGAAAAATACATGTTGCACTGCTCTTTCCCTAAGACATTCCTTCAAGCAGCGAATTTTCCTTTGTTTTTCATGTGGTCTCTTACTTTCATCCAAGAAAGACAGATGAACTAACCAAGTGCCAGAGCTAGCAATGATGTTGCAGTGCTCCTGGACACACATGGGCCAGGCAAGCCCACACAAGAAGGAGGAGGTGAAGAGGCAGGGAATTTCAGGTGAGAAATACTGGAGGGCAGAGTGGTGACTACTGGCACGTGCTTTTCCTACACTTTTGTGTTTACTTCAAAGTCCTCTCCAGAATGCTAGTTGCAACAATTTCCCTAGAAGCCATTTTCTGTGCCAAAGAAATACCACTGACCATTACTCATTTTAGGAAAAATAATCTGCCTTTTTACAGAGGACCTATAAAAATAAGTACAATTAAAAGAAAAAATAAGCAGTCATGGATCATGTCTGACACAAAGCCCTAATCCATCACAGTCACCTGATTGTTAGCCATCTCCTACTTCCAGCTGTTCGTCGCCACGACATCTCTGGCTCTCAGCTGGTGGCACCAGGAGCCAGTGCTGTCCCTGATGGTGCCCCAGTGCCAGGAGGTGCTCCAAACATGGAGCCGGGCCGAGCCTGGCTGAAGCAGTGACTGCACTGCTCCTCTGCTGTGCTCGGTGCACCAGCCTGGCCATGGCACAGCTGCTACGGGTGGCCAGCTCTGCCCGGAGCAGACAAGGGCGTACGTGCATCGCCCCGTCCGCGGGAGAGCCTGCTGCGGAGTAGGGTCGGGACCCACGCCGCCTGGGCAGGCTGGCACCACGCCGCGGCCGTGCCTGCTATGATCTTGGCCAAGTGAGGTGAGGGACATGGCTGTTGGGAAGGGATTGGCTGCAGAAGTTTTAGTTTTGGATTAGGGGAGACCTTTGCCACCACCGTTAGCCCCATGCTCCCAGTTGCTCCTGCATTAGTTAGTGTTTGGGCTGCCTGGCTAATTGTGGCATGCGAACGGCAGGCTGCACAGATGTCAGATGTCACGCTCTATCTGATGAAGAGGTCTCTGCCTCGGGCTGTTTATATATGACCTACCAGAATTTCCTGCTGCATGATGAAATAATTAGGGGGCCCTCATGCAGGGAATAATGTTGCGAGTAGGTTGCAAAGGCATTAGATACAAGAAGAAAATCCTAAGCATTTTCCTTATCTGCAATATAATCTTCCAAGACTCCTTATATACATTCAACTTGTTTGTATTATTTCTTTTAAAGTTCTTCATGCAGATGCTAAATGAAGGCTTCAGAAAGTTTAGCAGCATGCTTTCCTTTATGCTCAGATTACATAGTGGGAATAGTGGCATAAGCAAACAGGAAAAAAGGGAGATTTATTTGTTTGTTTTAAATCAAGATTGTCTTTTGCCTCTTAAGGCAGCAAACTCTAAACTGTGGATAGTTTAATAGAAGTTGATCCTGTCATCAAAAAGAATCTTATTTTTGTGGCTCTTCTTTTTTCTAATCAGTTTTAATTTGCAACATTTTAGTACATAAAGAGACTGTCCACATCCCCACACACACTCTATGTCCTGATTGATCTCTCCCCTCCCAGCTCACTATGCCGGAAAACTGGCTAAAGCATACTCTTGGTTTCAGTCTGGAACAGTTTACCCATGACTATCAAACTTTCAGGTGAAACTTAGAAAAGTGAGGTAAGATTCTGACCTCACATGTCCTGAATATGTGCAAGGCAGACGAACCAGGTTGAGCTGAGCTTCTCCTGTCTGGCAGCGGTGGATAAGCTGGTCCAGGCAGGAGCACGGAGGGGAGCACTGTCCAGAAACAGCCCAGTGGAGACTGGCTGAGCCACTTGCTTGTGCCAGGGCCCCTGCCCCTGCAGCCCCAAGGACAGTGCACCAGGAGGGCTGCAGACAGCAAGTGTGGCTGTAGGCACACAGAGCCCTCCAAGAAACTCCCTGGTGTTTCACAAACTGAGTTTCAACAAGGTGGTAAATTTGAGATGAGAGATGGAAATCATCTTACAGGAACAAGCTTGTTGCACCTTCTGCACAGGGGAGCTGCTTTCCTAGTCTGGACAATAAGCAGAGTTTGAGAGAGATGGGACTTTTCAGTCTGGAGGAGAGAGGGCTCAGGATGGTGTATACCGTGTATATACTGTGTATTACCATGTGTATAAATACCTGGTGGGAGTGAATGAAGAAGAGGGACCCAGACCCTTCTCAAAGGTGCCCAGTGACAGGACAAGTGGCAATGAGCACAAACTGAGACACAGGAGGCTCCACCTGGACATAAGGAAACACTTTTCCACTGCGAAGGTGGTCAAACACTGGCAGAGGTTGCCCAGAGAGGTTGTGGAGTCTCCATCTGCGGAGATTCTCAAAACTCAGCTGGACGTGGTCCTGGGCTGCTTGCTGTAGCTGAGCCTGCTTGAGCAGGAGGGTTGTACTGACTAATCTCCAGAGGTCCCAGTGAACCACGGGTATTCTGTGATTCTATGATTCTGTGAAAATAGTAGTAAGATTGTTTGTTAGCTCAAAAAATACTGACGTGCCTAGAAAGTCTTCCTGGAAGCCTATTTAATTTGCACTTATTCTATTAACTATTTACACTGCAGTGAAAAATGTTACACTAAATTCTTTCAGTTTAGAGACAGTGACAGTTCTTACCCTTCCCTGCCATTCTTACTGCTCAGGTGACTACATGGAGTGCTGCAAGCCTCAGGACATCCCCTCTGTCTTTCTCAGAACGATTACCTGCTTGGATAGATATTTTGTTTAGAAATGTAAATATTTTCTTTCTCTTTTTCCTGTTTTCAAAGCACATTATTATTATTCTGCTAAGGGAGGCTTAGAAATGGCATTCTCATTGTTTTTGAGAAGACAAAAATATTAGATAATTCCGCAGTTCAGATTAAAAAAATAAACAAAAATGATTTTTTTTTAACTGGCTGCATAACTCATAGCCTGGTAGCCTGGATTTTGATTGTTTCATCACTCATCCAGAGGGAGAATGAATTAGTCATAAACATATCATGAAAAAATCAGAAATCTTTCTACATAGTTACTCAAAATGCGGTATTCGCACAGAAATGCAGTAGTAACAGAGGATAAATGAATGTCAACTTTTTTTCTAAAATCCTCTTATCATGAATTGTAAAATAATTTTGGTTGGAAGAAACCTTAGAAGGCAATCTGGCAACCCTTGCTCAAAGCAGGGAAACTCTGACAGTAGATCAGGTTTGAATGTCTCCAAGGATGGTGGCAGATGAAGGCTAGCCAACCGCCACATCATCTACCTTTGCTTCTTAGTCTTTCCAACAAAGCTACTATCTGAACCCCTGTAGCCTACATTTGTGCAGAATGTCAGTAACAACAACAAAAAAGAGGTAAATGCATGCTCCCATCAGCAACTGTGTATTAGCTGCTAACCAAGCAGACCTTATTTGAGGGAATCAGTGGGTGTGAATCCAAGAATATTTTAATCTCTCAGCAAGGTGCAACCGGTAGTTTTGGATCATATCACTACACATCTTTTTTCTGGCATCTTGACTTCCCGTTAACTCTTCTTTTTAACTTTGATGCATCATTACACACCCCAGTGTGGAACAGACTGGCCTGAACCATACTCATTTATTTGCTTCTTACATAGTCTCAAATAATACACCCAGACATACTAAAATACATTTCAAAGAATGAACTCCACAGATCTGCCAAATTATTCCAACAACTGACATAAGTTTGCCTCATTTTAAGACTTCACTTAGCGCAAGTGACCTCAAATGATCAGAAATAGGATAATAGGTGACCAAAATTTGAGAAAGAAGAGTTTGCAGTGTGGTGGCCATATATATTTTCATGGTTAGGAAAGCTTGATCATTGCTTTTGTTAAAGCACAATGTGGAAAAGAGATCCACTTTTCCCAAATGTGAAAAAGTATATATGTCACTGCTCTACAGATGTGGAATATAAATCCATTTCTAAATTATCATTGCAGTCCTTCTCAGCAGTCTTTCTTTCCATTTCTAAATTATCTCAGCAGTCTTTCTTTCCATTTCTAAATGGATCCTGTCTTTCACCAACTAAAAGGTCAAGCACAATAAACTGATATTTCTTCTAGTGTATGCTGTGCGTACAAATTTCAGTTCAAATTAGAGTTTCTTAAGTTAGGTTTGTACATAACACTGTATACAGTACTACTAAGGAAGTCAGACTGAAAGCCTGGAATAAAATTTAACATTTCTTTGATCTTAGTCCTCCATTTGGCTCACTACATAATAGCTTCTTTAGCTATATCAAAAAGATATAGAATCTCTTGTTCCCCACCATTAAAAGCATACAAGGATTCAGCAGGAGTTAAGTCTCTGGGTGGGGAGAACAGCTGGTGGGATAGGGGTGCATCTCACATCAAGAGCAGCAGTATTCTGCCCTCCTGAATAAGACAGAATGGTATTCCAGTGTGCTGATATCACAAAGAAACCACTGCCAGCTCAATTTAAGCTCCTTATTCTCTGTGTACCAGTGCACCT
>VXAA01002792.1:6253-21119 GCA_013399115.1 Anseranas semipalmata | reverse complement strand
AAAAAAAAAAAAAGACCAAAAGACAAGAAAATTTCTCTTGCTCATGTATTTGAAGACTACAACCATAACAGACATCAAGCCACCTATCATCAAGGCTAGTACCCCCTTGACAGCAGCTACTCCTTTCTGCAAGGGAAAATCAGCAATGATATGTGATGAGGGAAGGCACCGCCTTCCTCAAGGACCAATTTAACACAGCAGGGGAAAAGTAGCTAAGGCAATATGCATCTCAAAGCAGTAGAAAAATTAAAGGCAGGAAGAGGAAGAGTGGATTTGGGAGGGAATGTAAGGGAGGAAAGTAGCAGTAGTAACCACAGGAAGGATAACTATGATAAGGACAGTGGATAAAGAAGAGCAAATGGGTTTGAGAAAAAAAAAAAAAAAAAAAAAAGGGAGAAAAAGCACCATAACAGAAGAGCTAAGGACATGATTAGATGAAGAACATTAACTGAGTGGCAAGGGAAAGTCGGCTTGTCTCCATACACTCACAGATGTTTTTTCAACAGTTAGTGCAAATAAGAGAATCTTCCTATTCTTCCCACTGACCGTGGGTCAGGACCCCAGTCTCTTTACAGACCCTGCAAGAGTTCAGTCTGTCCTTCCCCAGCTCGGAGCCAAGGCTGTGTAGCTCTGCAGGGGCTGTGGCAGTATGGAGGAGCCCCAGTCGGCCCCCACTAGCCAGCCCAGGCTGACGCAGACAGGTAGCTCTGGCTGCACAGAGCATTGCGCACAGTGTGGACTTCCAAGAGGAATGAAATGCAGCCTGCCTCAAGCACCGGTCCTCTCTGGCTGTGTTCAACAGATACCCAGGCTAGCTGTTTACTGCTAGTGGGGACAGGGCTGCAGGAGCTGCAGTCCCAGCAGTGTCCAGACATCCCTGAGCATCTCCGTTCACAGAGAAATTAAACGAAAGTAGCTGAAAAGTTCTTTCAGCCTTCCCTCCTTACCTCCCTGGTACCCCAGGATACCAATCATACAAACAGTTGTCTTCTTCAGGCAGCTTCTGTGAGGCTGGAAGAAGGCAAAACTGTTTCCCTGCATGCACTTTCAAGGACAACAGCAGCATCGGGAGAACTCCAGGAGACTGCTGAGCCCCTCTTCCAGAGCAGTGATACTACACATTAATTGGACAGCAAGTGGTCAGTCCTTGCAATTCATTAGTGGAGGGGACATCTGGTCTGGGAAAACTGGGACGCCATAAGCTGAGTTGAAGCCTGGAAAAATGCAGGTTTACTGGGATTACTGCTGCTTTGTATAACTTCTTTCTACCAAAAGGTAACAAGCCTGTGAGATGCCCACACCTGCATGTCAAGTACCACACAGTAGGATTGCAGTGGTACTGCTCTTGCTGTGGGCCCAGACTTCATCCTTCACCTCTGACCACTCCACCAGGGTGAATAAGTGGAGCTTCTTCTGCATCAGCATGTCTGAACCCCCACCTCAACCCAGCTGAGAAACTGAAAGGATGTCTCCCTGGCCGTCCCCTCCACCTTCCTGACGGGATGCTTGACACAGTCTGTCCACACAGTGCCACCCCTTCACCTCCTGGAGGGAGCTCGGCGTGGGGTCCCAAGCCAAAGGGGCAGCATGCTCCACACCTCACTGCCCGTGCCCCTGCAGCAGGACATACTGCTGGCAGCAAGCACAGCAGCGCACCTGATCCAGCGCAACCTTCGGCAAGTCATTCATTTCCCTCTGCCTCTGTTTCTGTAGCTTTTAAATTTTACTGACTTACCTCACATAGCTGAGAAGAAAAATTATTAAATTAGGAGTATATAAAAAGTTGTGGAAAATTCCCTTCACATCCTGCTGCTGACAGAGCTGCAGAACTGTCTCCAAAACGATTTACAGACCACAGGAATGGGTGATGTTTGCATAAAGTATCTGTTGACTCATCCTTATCTTTTGACCTCTTATTTTTTTCACAATACCAACTCACAACTTCTGTCTAAATGTGCGTGTTAAACCAAAAATCAGTAGTAAAAATGTAAAGAAACAACCCTTTACTTAAACCAAGTATGATCACTGAAAGTTGACAAAATTTTCTACTGTGGTGCTCACTCCTCCAAGCCAAAACTCCCATTAACTTACACTCAGGACTCTTTCTCAAAGTGGTCATAGGTGCAGGCAGTGCATCTTAAGATACTCCTCTCTAGTCCCTGCTCTGCAGCCAAGGGACACCGGCCATGTCCAGCCAGCTTCCCGCCTTAACGGGCACCCCGGGCGGCCTCAGCACCACGAGGCCAGGGCCAGCGGCCCGGCCCTGCTGGCCCACGCCCCAGTGCTCCACGGCTGGCATCCGTGCCCTTGGACCAGTGCGTCCCCAGGCGGCTGGGCCGTGAAGGGAAACCCGCCAGCGGTTACCAGGCGGTCTGCAGCGGTGCCAGAGACCCGTGGGGCCTTCCAGAGGCCACGTTTCCTTCCAGACAGTGTGGTGCTATGGCAGTTGCTGCTTTGGGTCGGGGGCTGCCCTTTTTCCTCTCTTTGCCTGCTTCCCTGGCCTTTAGCTCCCACCTCAGAACAAATATGTAGTCATGACTGACATTGTAACCACTAATAATGGACACCCCATATAAAGCTACACAAAACGGAGGTAACAGAGGTACAGTTTTACAGGTTCACAGGAATTTTTTCTTGGTGGTCCACTAGATCACATATATTTGAAGGATAACGCTGAAGTTCCCAGAGTGTGAAAAGGACTCTAGTCTAGGGGAAACCTGAGCTCCCTTGCTGCCTGCCCCCATGATTTCTGTGATTGATTATACATATCCTCATCTTAGTAAGCTATTCTTCTTTTATTTCATTTGCAACATTTCTAAGTCTTTTCCTGATAATCATTTTATTCCCTGGTCTTCCTTTCATTTGGCAACAGCTGACCTGGCAGCCAGCCCAAAACATGGTAAATGACAAATCACTACCAGATGAAGCTATGAGTTTTACATAGAGCATTTCCTCCAGCCACGGAAAACTTTGAGGCCCAATAAAATTAGCAAAGTGACTGAGAATTACACCAAGATCAAGCTTTACATGAAGTCCTCACAGTTACAGAAAACTATGCTAATTCTCCAAGCTGTGAATCAAGTAACTGAGCTAATGAAGCCTCAGATAAGCTGTAGATTCAGAAGCAGTGATAGAAATGCAAATCCATAGCAACGCCCCCAGTCATTGTCTAATACTTGCTGCCATACCTGGGAGCAGGAAAGGTCCTTTGTTCCCCTGGGGAGACAGCAGCCACAGACAGAAATGCTCCACAAGAAGCAGTAATCCCCGTTGTATCCTCTCTTATCCCTGCTAGACCAAGGCAGCTGTGGCAAGTTACCTCCCTGGGGATGGGGCTCGGAGTGAGTGGTGCTTTTCAAACACAGTCACAGAAAGTTTCCCAGCAATCCAGCATTTCAGGCCAGGGAATAGAGCAATACCAGAACTTACTGCTGCTAACAGCCATGGTAGATCCTTCTCTGCAGAGTGCATCCCCTCTGCACAGTGAAAGAAAAGAGGGATGAAGTTACAGTCAGGGAGAAATTTGCCTCTCTTGAGTGCCCACCAAGCAGGACAAGGTTGCCGTTTCTTTGGGGTTCTCCTCTGGGAAGCCAGCACTGAAGCCACAAGGCTCTGCAACGTGAATGTTTTCCTGAACCTTGTTTCATCCTCCCAGGGCCGATGACAAAAGACAGTCCTTTTGTTACTCAAAGTTATCAGACAAGAATTGAGACACTCCATTTTGCAAAAAGGCTTCCCTATTTTTTCCTAGATAGACATTATGAATCAAGGCTGTGGCATTTACATTGCCCTTGGAACTCATGCATAGAGTTATAGTGCTTTATCTAATTGTACAGAGGTCTAAAAATCCGTGTATAGTAATTTTATAGGAGATACAGAATGATAAAGTGGATGTAAACTGAAACCATTGTGAGTCACATAACACAGGCTAAACAATGCCTGGCTGTGGACACAGCCAAAAGACATAAAGTGAGGCCAGCAGAGTCCTAAAGAGAGCAAACACTCCCAAGGTATACCCTTCAGAAATTTTCAAGATAAATGATATGGCCCTGCAATGAATGTTTAAAAGTAAAATCAGAGGGAAAGGAAAAGACTCAATAACAAAGTGTTTTTTGGCTGTAGTTCTATATATCCCAGATGCCACACAACTTGTTTTTCATAAGCGCTGAAAAACCACTCCCTTAAGAGGGGTGTTGTTTGATTTTGTGAGAAAGTTCATAAGATATTGAAAAGTTATGTATACAAACACAGAATACACAGCACATATCAGGCTTACTTATCTGTTTCCAAATTCAGCCTTCATTCACCAAGGACTTAATTCAGTGTTCACAGGGAATGGTTATGACAATTTGTTGCCCCCAAATAAGCTAGTACACATTTAGGCATGCCTGTCTCTGAGGTGCTATGGGAGTGAGCGGCACTGAGGTTATCCAGGCTGCACATGCAACAAGCCACCCTGTGGGCAGCAAATTCCCACCTCTCCCCATCGTTCTCGCTGCTGGAGCGTGCCGCTGGGGAGCAGGAGGATCAGCATCGTGCTGCATGCCCCAGCGCAGCAGAGCCTGGAGCGCTGTACAGCCAGAGAGCACTGCTCCGCCTGCTGTAAAAAATACATGAATGAGATCGCATGCAGTCATTCCAAGAAGAGTTTGATTTGACTGTTTTATGAACAATCCCATACACCTTTTTTCTTTCAAAAAGGTCAAAAGCCTGGGTTCATCCTCACAAGCCTGCCATGGGGCAGTGCTACATCTCCATCAGACAGAATATTTGGAATGAGGACATTCAGGCACAGAGGCCACACGTAACTGGATCTCAACAAACCAGCAAGACATGGGACAGGCACCAGGGACCCAGCCCCAGGCCCGATTCGGCCGTGCCGCACAGCAGCAGTGCTCACCCAAACGTCCCACCGTGCCGACACCGTGCTTCGTGTGCCGCACAAAGCCAAGAGGGGGACGGGGTGGCCCTGCACCCCTGGTGCCCAGCTCTGCAGAGCTACCAGGGTTCAGGCCAAGGGCCATCAAGGGAAGTCTGGTGGTGGGGGTGGCAGCAGGACAAGCACCAGGACAAACACCAGGTCCCCTCAGCCAGGGTTGGGTGCTAGCTGGTGAGCAAGAAGCCAGTGGAAGTAACCATGAAAGCTTGAATCTGGCACGTCGCTAAGATATTTATTTATTACCACTGGAGTGGCCGTTCTTTTTGGACACGTTCATCTTTCTTTAAACAGTTTTGAATTTAAGCATTGCCTGAGAAGTAATTGCACGGCATCCCTTCAGCCTTCTCAGCTTGCAGACCCACATACCTCCTCAGTGGAGCCAGAGGCCAGCCCAGACACCCAGGACTGGGCAGGGAGGGTGATGGGGACCCCCCCATGCGATCTCCCACCCCAGGCTCCCACGGGGTGGGCTCCCCACGGGCACCCATGGCACCTGGCTGTAACAACCACAGCAGCATCTGCATTCTGCGAGTGCACGGGACAGGGGAACACAGCACTGAAATTGCAGCAAGCTTGTAGGTGGAGGTGAGGGAAACTTCAAAGGGTCAAGTCTAGACAATACTTTCCTGTCTCAAGCAATCGCACGCAGTTTGGTAGAGGAGAGAGGAGGGAGGCCTGTCAACCTTCATTGGCCACAGGTAATGGCACATGGTAATTTCTTCTGATAATGTCACCAGAAGAGGAAATCCTGCAGACTAAACTCATTAAGGTCTGAGGGGAACATCGCGAGGGGCTCTCTTTCTGCAGGAAGGAGGACCACAGCCTGAGTTGTATGAGTGGGGGAGCATCTGTGGTGGCACACAAACTGAAAGCTCTCGGTGGTTCCCTTTTTGATATATTTTAGTTCTTAAAGCTGAACTTCTCACTTTCCAGTCGAAACATATCTGTCCTTCCAAAAAGAAAAAGAAAAAAAAAAAAAAAGAAGTTGTCACATTGATGTTTAAGAGACAGTAATTTGGAGGCATTTGAACAACTTTGTTGTTGCGGTTGTATCGAGCAGGTCAATAAGTAAGACATTACATTTCCATAACTGCTTGTTCCAGAGGCCATTAAATGCAATGCAGGATACCTGACGTGTGTACAGATTTAGCACCCAACTCTCCCATCCTTCACGTGCCTGCAAGCCTGCAGTACGTCCCTTGTGGCATGGGCAGGAGGTGGCACCAAGACACAGGGCTGCCTGTTGGAAGAGTAGTCTGTGCCCCCGGGGCACCAGTGGCATTGCCAGCCCTGCCAGCCCCGTGACCGCCACGTGCATCAACACTGATAAACCGTCCATGCCACAATGTTCAATGGTTTGTCCCACATGTGCTGTCTGACTTTTAGGTTGCTGCAGTTGCTTTTCTGCACATTGGTAACAGATTTGGAGAAAATGTGCAAGTTTCTCCTCTTCTCAGTCCATAGCCCAGCAGCAAAGCTTAGCCCACTCAACTAGATAGAAAAAGGTCTTTGATTTC
This sequence comes from Anseranas semipalmata, assembly GCA_013399115.1. NCBI lineage: Eukaryota > Metazoa > Chordata > Aves > Anseriformes > Anseranatidae > Anseranas > Anseranas semipalmata. Next base: position 14,663 of record VXAA01002792.1, on the reverse strand, counting down.
AGAAGTAATGCAGTCTGATTCCTGATATTTTATTTCAACAGTACAACAGCTAAAATTAGATAAAGTAAGGATGACTAACATTTAATCTGCTAATCCTTCCAGAAGAGGTTAACTTGAAAATATAAAATATAATTTTTTAATGTCTCCACTTTGACAGTGCGGATGGAACTGGCCTACAGCTCTGACCTGGCCTCCCACTGAGGCGGTGATTTGCTGGGGACGGCATCTTGGCCACAGCTCCTCTCCTGCGTTAGCAAAGCCATCCCACCCCATCCTCCACAACATAGCTGGATCCCACCCATGTTTAGGGAGAAACTTGTGTATGGAACTTCACACAGGCAAAACTCAACTAACTGATTAAAGAAATTGGGCCTCATCTTGAAACAAAAAAAAATAAAAAAAAAGACTTTATACCAACATCAGTCAGAATTTTCTGATGGACACATTTACCTCGTAACATATCAGCCTGTCAAAAGCAAAACATCTTGGAGAAAAATATGTCACTTTTGAGGAACATTAGTTTTAAGATAAAGATGGAGAGAAAGTATTTCCAGTAAAACAAAGCATTCTACTTCTAACTCTTGGGAAATATTTTTTTTCACTTTTTGAAACTAATATTGTCCAATAAACTGTTAAATAAAAGATCGACATTTCAATAAAGAGTTTTGATTTTGTTAATCAGACTGTTTGACCTTTTTCTTAGAATTTGAGATCACAGGAAATGTAGAAGAAAAAAAAAATTATTTTCCAGAATGAAAGGCTGAAATCATAAACTTCACTACAAAATTAAAAATCTGCTACCTGCACTGCTGCACTTTATTTACCCATATTTATGGATTATACTGTTTCTATCAACATGTCTAAAGTATCAGTGTAACCATTCATTTTCAGACAAACATATGTATTTCATCTGTGTACAAGCATACTTCCATGAGAAACTTAAAATCCACAGACAGGAGACCAAATCTTGCAGCCATTATTCAGACTAAAGGCAGCAGGCACTTTGACAGAGTATGGAACATAGGATTTGTTACTCGAACAGCGCTGCAATTTCATTTTTTAAACACTGAACATCTATGCTTGTCATCACTAAATACGCAAGTAGTTTTTGCATCCAAAAATGTAAATAACACATTATATGAACTAAACCATTTGTCTAAGGTGGTCTTTCTTAGAAACTAAAGATTTGATATTAAGAGGAATATAAACAACCTGAAAATGCAGTCAATCAAATCACTGTGACTCCAATCCAGGAGGTGCAGTTGAACTCAAAACTGGTCTGTTCTGTACAGAGTAAGTCAAAAAGCCTCAAAATATCCTAGAGGCTAAGCTCTGCCTAGCCAAGTAAAACAGGCACAATTTCTCTGCAGAACAGGTTTTTACACACACTGTAAAAACAGCGCAAATACAGATCTATACTGTAGCGTTAGGCACCCCATGTCTCTTTGCAGCAGGAGCCAGCCCCGGGCCGCGCTCTGGCTCGCTGCCACCGCTAGGTCACTGCTCTGGCACACACAGGGAGCCCGGGCAGGACCCACGCAGGACCCGCGCACAAGCGCAGGCCCTCGGTGCCCCGCAGCGCCCACCTGGCAGAGGGGCTGGAGGAGCTGTCGCTGCCAGGAGGCCAGGGCTCCCTGTGAGCAGAGGCGCTGGGCTCGCCAGCCCGCGGGCAGGACAGCGTGGAGCTTCTGGAAATCCGGCTGCAGCGTGCCTTGGATATTAGAGCACATTTTCCATTCAAAACTCTGGAACTGGATATTGTGCTAAACCTCCCATCACCGAATACCCACATATGAGGCAAGTGGCTGAAACAGCCATTGGAGGCACTGCAAGCTATTTACGCTGGGACCTGTTAGTTTAGATAATGTCCTCTGCCGATGGCAGTGGGCCCAGACCTGCCCCTGTTGAAGTCAATAGATTCATTGTCTTAACCCTGAGAGCAGGGTAAGCCTCATGTGAGGCCAACCTGGGTCTAAATTACATCTTTCAGATGCACGTTGCAGATTGTTGAACTCCTACATGAGGAGCAGAGGCACTGCTGCTGGAATCCACAGTTTCAGATTGCAGGGCAGAGCGCTGAATATACAGTGAAAAACCGACATGAAACCTACTCTTAAATGCATGTGTGTTTACATAATCTATCCCCGGGACTGTTTATTAGTGTTGCGAACTGTACGCATATAACCTTAAAATAACCTCTTCCTCCAGTATCCTATTTGAAGAGGAAGATATTACACCCCTTCACTGGATCCATTACTCTTCCAATGCTTCCCTAAAATAACTGTTTTGATTTGGGAATTTAAATGGAAGGAAGCATATGTATGTAGGCCAGCATATATTTAAAGCATCACTTCTGTTCACTGAGCTGGTCTAATTCTTCTTCCTTCTTCCATCTTGATCATGGTCTTTAAAGTACTTTGTGTCAGCTCCATTAGCTTGTGCTTTCACCTGGATATTGCCTCTCTTCTAAAACAATGGAAAGAGGGTCATGAACGGACAAATCCTGCACCAGTATGGCCCACGGGCTCTCATTGTAGGAGGACTATGCTTCAGATGATCACAGAAAAGGTGAGAGCTCGCCTCTCCACGGGACCAAGATGAATGGAGTCTCCTTGCACATCTTTACGTGTACCTTGCTAAAGACTAACACAAACCCTAATACACTTTGTGTGAGCACCTGATCTCAACTGATCTTCAACATGATGAATTTTCTGTTGCCAGTGTATAGCGGTTCTCTGAAAGTGAGGCAGAAGGAATTACCTGCCACATCCCCTGTGACAAAGTGGGAGATGCTGTGCTCAGTGAAACGATGGAGATACACTCAGAGAGCAGGCTGCCCTACACTGATTAACTATTCTTATTACCATAACGCAACTGGTGCTTACACACAATGGATAAAAACAAGTCCATTTGCCAAGTCAGACCAATGAAAACACACTTTCTTTGTTCTAATTTTCACTTATAGTAAAAATAGTGCAATTACTACAGCATCTCTACAAACCCTGAAAGACAGCAGAACTAGAAAGAAGAGATGCTCCTGTTCCACTGAGCAGAATTTCTTCAGTGATTTGAACTGCAGAAAAAGCAGGATCCGGGAATATACATAATGTTATTTTTAAGAATGATCCTGAGAATAAGTTATGTTTCTTTTACATGCCTATTTCTAAATATACATTTTTGTACTCAAATAAAAATGTTATTGTATTTGAGGTCTTAATCATATCATTAGTGACAACAACAAATTAAGATTGCTGAATCCCATTCTGATTTATTTTGCTGACGGTGTTAAATAAGAAGTACATAAAACACAATTGCATCACTTTAAGTCCTCTCTTCAAATCCTAATTATGAATTGCTGCATCTAGATAAAACCAAAACAGAACAAAGCTTTTTCTTTGGTGTAAGCTGAGAGAGGTGCAGAGCAGAGTCCTCATAGACTCCAATGGAGGTAAATAGCTTCACTGTGTCTTAGGATTTCTAGTTTGAAATTTGCTCAGCAATGTTGGGACTGTGCACGGATGATTAGAAAGGATCTGCTATTTGGAATAATTAGTGCAAAGAAACTATAACGACAATGCACAGTATATAGGAAGAGACTAGCCTAAGGATAAGGAAGGTCTGAAGGTTGCCAAAACAGAAAGAAAGGTAGAAATGCTTTGTTTACCTGTGCTGACAGTTCCCTCTTGGCTGGTAGTGACACTTCTGAAGGGCACCCTGGGTCAATCAGCCCTTGCACTCCAAGGCAGGTTACTTTGTTCGTTTTCAAGCACCTGTGTAGAAGCCAGACTGAATTCTCTAGCTAAGGCATTGCACATGCCCAGGTAACGTTTAGACTCTTGGCCCAAAGACCCCATTTGAGGAGGGTCACAAAACTCTCACTCAAGAGATGCTAGCAAGAGACAAATACAAGCGCTGCTGTGTGCCTAGCCGTAGCAGTGCAGCATGGCCAGGCTGGGGTTTCAGCCCTTCTGGCACTGAGTATGGCACTGCAGTGAGGGGCGCCTGCTGATGGAGAGCCGGAGCTCGCCCGCATACGGGAGGGCACTGCGACCGTGTGGGAAGGGCAGGACAGCAGTGCGAGCGGCCGCGCAGGAGAGGTACGCGCATCCCTGCTGTTCCGGCCACACCTGAGCTGCAAGTGATGTGACAGTGCAGGACGGCTGAGCCTTGGCATGGTCTTTCTGCCATCACACACCATATTACATGCACACCACAAGTAGAGGTTGGAGAGTCATTAATCCTTGTTAGGCCTGCCAAATTAGCCCCACTCTGCACACATACATAGGACCCTGTAACTACCTGCCTGCTGATCTACACAACTCCATATGCCTGTTGCCAGTCATAGGGTGTCCTGGCCTGGAAGTCATGATCCTGCCACAAAGCAGATCTGAAACGTAGCAAGAAGCAGAGGATTTGTTGGGTGGTCCAGCTGCTCTCCCACCACTAAATGTGGTTCATGGGTCTCTGATCTCATCTCACTTTTCCCCGAGTGGTGCCCAGGTGTCTTCCCCTGCATGGACAAGCCTTTCATCCTGAGCAAGCACACGAGCCCACACAGCAGGGCTGTGCTCCTTGAGCCTGACAAGAGATGGAGCCTGCAGCTGCATGCAGTGCACACGAGAGGGAGGAAGTCCAAGAGAGGTCATCTGCCACACAGCCACTGATCTTCAGCTAGCCTGATACCTGAGCACCAGAGAGCAAAGGTTGCTATGCTGGGATGCACCAGAGCAGCAGCCAAAGTTAACCTCAAACTCTTCAAATAGCCAATGATAGCATAAATGAAGAAACATTGCAGGGAGAGCTCTTTACTATATGCAGGACAGCAGGCAGTAAGGAAGTTGCCCTGTCTGTCAGTATGGCAAGCATATCAGCAAGCTCCGTGTCCACTCAAGAAGTGCTGTCATGGACCAGACCCATCACTATCTTGCTGGAGGGATGAGTCCTAACTAGTGCCTCTGCCTGTTCCAGAGGACGTATTTGTGGTTAGACAAGCTCTGCACATTTGATCATTTCATGTATCTGCTGCAGCAGTCATTCTAAACCTACTTTCATTATTCATTCATTATGGGAAGGAGTCCTTCATTATAATGACACCTTTGTTGGTCTCTAGATGCAAGAGCTGTCTGGTCAGATGCCATTCTTCTCGTACATAACATCTAGTCATACATATTGTAGCTGAACAGTACTTTCATAGTTTCTAGCACAGAATAGAATCCATATGTTCTCCTTTTGTGCCTCTGCAGAGATTTAGCTGTCTGAGATGCTTGCTGTGGGATCCTGCACATCCCATTTAACGCCAACACTGGGACATAAAGCAGCATCATATGCCCTGGCCTGTTCCTATATGAGGACTCAGGGCATGATTGGCCTTTATGAAAATTCCCCCCAAACCCTGGCATGAACTGCATATACACCAGATGGGATGCAGTGAAGACAGGATAGATGTAATTTCCATTTCTGAACTATGATTTTGTCTTACCAGGAAACCCAGGCTCCCAAAATAACAGTGCAAAGTAGGGATGGAAACATAGCAAAAGTCACTGCAGAGCATAAACAGTAAAATAAGACAGAAAGGTGCCATGTCTCCCCACTCTGCTCACATCCATGTGGGAGGCAAAAGCAAACAGACCTTGGCAACAGCACAGCTGTCGTGACGGGCACAAGGCAGGCTGGCTTTCAGGGAGTCATCTTTCCACTTAATAAAAATCATGAATTTCGGCCCTGACTGGGCTCCACATACTGAGAGCCTTTCAGCGGTTAGGAGCAGGACAATATGAAGTCCGCAGTTCTGTGGTTCTCTGGTATGGTGTGCTGAGCACAGGCCCATTGGATTCTCCATTTTGTAATCTTGTTTCTCAATGCCCATCAGGGGCTAGTGGCTGACAATCTAAATATTTGGGTATGTATAACACAGCAGAAGAAGAGCACCGATGTTACGGTCTGTGTAACCCTAAGTGCAAGTCAGTGCTCCACTGAATTCTCAGTTTTCTTTCATCCTATTAGCCCCTTTCTCCCTGAAAGTTAGCTAAATAATTTTTCTCCTGGTCAAGCACCAACATTCAGATGGTATTAAGGAACAGCAAAACATCAGACAGTGAAGTGCTGCTTTATGTACAGCCTTTTTCAGGTAGCCAGCCAGAGCTGACTCATTTTTGAATGTTTATTTGCAGAGATTAAAACAAACAGTTGCCTTTAAAATCTCCAGTGATTCCCTCTGTCACTCTCTTCTCCTTGTAATCCGAAGTTGAAGCAATGAAAAGAAAGTTATCATTAGATCATCTGTAAAACATCATCTTCTGTCAAACTTTTATTGTGGGGCACAAGGAGTCTTAAGAGTATCATATAGAGAGTACAATGGCTCTTGGGCCCTGCAAAGCAGACAAGCAGTTTTGCATAGAGCAGTGAGGACAACTCCTGTATACACAAACAGTAAATTTAAGGCTCGCGCATGCAAAGTAAAATGTGCTCTTTAAGTTATTGATCTCTCCTGTTACTTCTTTTAATTTTATTTTTGTTCGTTTGATGGTTTGTTTTACTTATGCTCAGTGAAACACTTCCTTCCTGCCCTACAAAAGCGGAATAGCCAGGGGTCCTGCTGGCCACAGTAGGAATAGGGCTGGATCGAGATGCCCAGCAGTTGTAGCCAAAGTGCTGTATAGCACAATCCTTTCTCCTAGAGCTGCAATGTGCTCACAGATCAAAGATGTGTTTTAAATCCTGACCAGTGTGCTTTTATGCATGAACAGATTAATTAATATCAGAAAACTAGGAACAAGCAGGCAGCCAAAAGGAGTTGTGTTAAACTTACGTAACATTTCCCATACCTTGTCCCCTGTCCAGAAGTATCTTTTTTGTCCAAGCACAAAATTCAATAAAAGTAGATGTCCGGGCAGAAATACACTCTATCTAGGTATTTCATTCTCCTCTAGAGCAACATCACTCTGGTGCCAAGTAAAATTTCCCCACTTAGTTATATGAGCGTCAGTCAAGAGTTAATGAAGCCACATCAGCGTAACAATGACAAACACAAAGAGGAATAAGATTCCTTATTTCTACTTAAAACACTAAACTGAATACCTTCAGTCTCTGCACTTTCAAAAGAAATGTATTTTATTTCAGAGAATTACAGTAGCACTTTGTACATACCAGTCACAAAATTATAAATCTTGTATAAATCTTGATTCCCTACTTGTAGATACTTGCAAACATTTTGGCAATTGTAACCTGTGGGTAGCAAACTGGGACCTTGTTTCTGGAGGTTCTCTGTGGTTTTCAGATCTGGTACAAATGAATCACCTTTTTTCATGAGCTTCCTTCCCAACTTGTCAATTTAGTAAACAAAACATCTCTAGCAAGGGAGTCCCAAATGTGCCGTTTTTCAACAGACGTTTCCATTTTAATACACATATGCTGAACATTATATCAATGTGCAAAGTCATAAATTAGCTGGGGAAGGCTTTGAAAGCTTACATCTTGAAATAGGGTGAATCTGTCCTTTAATTCACATCACAAAGAACAGTCCTTTGTACTGACACGCTTTAAGAAAGTCCCACCACCGAGTATGCAACGAGGCACTCATTGTAACGTGCTCTAAGTGTCACTACCTTAATCCTGCAGTAGCCAAAGTCATTCGAAGTTCTATGTAGCAGCCAAAATGTCCATCCATCACTAGTTTGAGAGACTTAAGTATTAGTGTCAGAGGTAGTACTCCTCTTTGAATCCTGCTTTTCTCCAAGCTAAGCACTACTTGAGGTGAAGTCCCCTGAATGTCTGCAGCTGAGGTCTGAAAAACTGAAATCTGCGAATAATTAGCCACTTAGAAATCCCTGAATAAATTCAGAGCAAAAGCAAGCACATTTTAAAGGTTCTGTTGTGCTCAGTGCATGATATGTGGATGAGAAGATGGGACTGAGGATCACTTCATGCACCCTGCCTAACAGAGCATGGCTTTGGACATTGGAAAGAGGTGGGATCTGATCCCAAGGTAGCAAATATGATTTTGCTCTGAAAACCATTTGCTCTCGTGTGGGGGAGGGAAGTTTTCGTTCGTTAAAACAGGTAACTTCCTTTGCTTGCCCCGGGCTGAGTTGTGCTTGGCATTCAGAGGCATGACTCAAATGAAGGAGAGGGTCCTGTGAAAGACAAAGGCAGCTGCCTACTCTGCAAGTCAGTTCATGCAAGGAGATCCGCTGGCATTTGGTGCTGACCCTATTTGCTGTCTGTAATTTGTATTCGCCCCCACATCCTGTGCCACCTCTAAACGCCCCTTCTCTCCAGGGAGCTATTACCAGTGAGGCAAACGGAGGAAAGGTGGGCGCCGGACCCTGCCGGCCGTCCCGGGCCGAAACCGGCCGCAGCCCAGATCCTGCCGCCCCGGGAGCCCCCGGGGGGCGGGAGGGACCCCGCAGCG
>VXAA01002791.1:89414-263523 GCA_013399115.1 Anseranas semipalmata | reverse complement strand
GGGCGTCGCGGTGGGGCTGGCTTCGCCTCGGCCCGGGGACGCGGCGCCGCGAGCACCGCTCCCCAGGACGGCGTGCCGCGGGGCTGTGCGTGCGGGGCTCCGGTGCGGCACCGGCACCGGCGGGGGGGAATGCTGCCTCGCGCGGCGCCTCGTTAAAGCTGGTTCTGGTTGCCACAGGAAGCTGCCGGGGCCGAGGGCTCCGCTGCAGCTCAGCGCGGCCCCGCGCTCGTACGGGCGCAGGGGTTTGTGGCGGTCGGTGCCGGCCCGCGGCGGGACTCCAGCGCCGGTCGCTCATCTCGTGTTCCTTCTGTTCCAGAGCACGCCGGCGGCTCCGTCTGTGAAAAGCAGAAGCGTTTGGGCCGCGCGGCGTGATGCTGCTCCGCAGCAGAGCTGGACCAAAAGTGCAGTTTCAGGAAAGCCTTTGGGCTGGGGAAGAGGCGGCCTGGCTGAGAGTTTCAGTGTGGTTTCTGAGCGGTGTCTGATCGCGCGGCGTCTCTTTGTCGTTATCTCAGGCGCGTTCCCCCGGCGCTGCAGCATCCTCTGTATGGGGCAGGGACGGAGGAGCTGCTTCGCCCCGGCCTCCTCGGGCTGCCCCCCGGCTGGCCGCGTGTGCCGTGAGACCCACGGTGAGCTGGGAAGGCCGGGGCGGCGGTGTGAGGCTGTGCGGCCTCCAGGCATTGCCCCCTGCATCGTTCTGCACACCTCGGCCTCCCTCGTGGGTGGCAGCTCGCGGTGGCAGCGTAGAAGTGGCTGTAGTGCGGCTGCCGGGTGTGGGGGGCTTGTGGAACAGGCCAGCGTTGCGGCCGTCTGCTCCTTGCCTGAGTTCTGGAAGCCAGAGTTTCGGAAGGGAAAAATAAATGCCTTGCGTCCTCGTGGTGTTGTCTGGGACTTGTCTGGGGAAGGTGGACAGTGTTCCGCAGTGACGTGGTTAATGTCAGCAGGACGTTACAAAGGAGACCTCGCAATTAACGAGCCATGTTCTTCTGACCTAAATGTTCACTTTTTTCTTTTAAATCTCATCTGTAGGCTACAGCACTGTGCTGCACTCGCTTGAGTCTGCGCTAGCACGGATCTTGGCAAAACATCCAGCCTTGACTTGAAAACCATTAGCAGTTTTTGGTGGTATGAAAAGCCACCGCCAGCTGAGGCGCCTGGCCCAGTAGGAGCGGTGCCTCGTGCCGGGCCCCAGCTTGCCCGACCTCGGCTCCTGGCCTCGCGTTTCAGAGGCCCTCAGACCAGAAGGCGTCGGTGCCGTACCATTAGAGCTGATCCCAGCGAGGAACGTTTAGGCTCTGGTCAGGTTTTAATTAGTGCTGTAGCGGAAGGCCGCAGGACGCTTCCTGGTTGCGTGCAGCTGAGCGGAGCCGCTAGTGGAGCGGGGTGGAGGCGCGTGGGGTCCTCGGGCACTGCCCGCCTGGGTGGCTTCGTGGCCGGGCTGTTTGTCCGCAATGTACGTGGCTGTTGCCCGCTCCGCGTTACCCAAGGCAGCTCTGCTGCGTGCCTGGGGCTGCTGGTAGTGTCTGAGCATCGCCCCTAGCCACAGCGCATGCGGCCGTCTGCTCGGGACGGGCAGACAGAGGCTGCCTTCCCTGAGCGTGGCAAAGCTGCGCGGCAGGAGGGGACAGCATGCAGGACGTGGCGAGGAGCTTCCACTGCAGAGCCTGAGCCTTGTGCTCTTGGGGTGGCCGCGTCGAAGGCGACCTCGGCTGGGCAGTGTGCCGGGAGTCCGGGCGCTCGCGCGTCCTCAGCCAGGGGACAGGAGCGGTGCTGGTGGCACCTTGTGGGCGCCTGCCCTGCCAGTGGCAGCGAAGGCAGGAACCTCTCCCATCCCGGTCTGCGAGCGCCCAGGCGCGCTCCCACGCAGCGTGGCGGCAGTTTGGAGCAAGCCGTGTGCCGGAGCGACCCGCCGAGCCTTTGCGAGAAGCCCTGAGGAATCCGCCAAGGAAGTGGAGACTGACTGGGATCTCTGTGACCGGCTGTCTGATTTTGGGGGTCAGTTTGCCAATACTTATTTGCCATTTGTTGTCCTGGTTCCACACACCCCCTCCCTGAAGGGAGCTTAGATAATGTTTGGAGGAAGGGCATGCCGCTCTCCTCTGCCAGTGACTAATTGCCTTACAGGTCGGGTTGGTCTCGGCAGGGCCACAACCCGCGCGGCACCTCCCTGCTGCCCCAGCAAACCGGGGCCGGTGCCAGGAGGGGGAGCTGGTGCAGGCGGGCTCCGGGGGTCCCGCTGCGGCCGAGCCAGATGCGGGCCCCTTGAGCAGACAGGGAAGGGGCTCGGCTCTGCCCGCGGCCACGGACGCCACGAGACCTCTGTGCGCCGGTGGGGTTAGCGGGGCCGGGGCAGGTTTGTGGATGGTGACAGTGAAAGGGGGAGGCCGGGATGCGGGACCCCGGGCGGCTCTGCGCCGTCCCCAGGTGCCGCGCAGCACGCCTTGGCGGGAGCAAAACCGAAAGCAAGCGAGGCCGGCTGCGAGGGCCGGGGAGAGGCAGGAAATGGGGTTTGGCGGGGCCGGCGTGGGTGCTGCGTGTGAGCCCGGCACGTCCTCGCAGGGTTACGGTCGGCATCTCCTGCTGGCGGGGAGCGGCGCGCTGCAGGAGGGTCCTGGCCTCGCGCCGTGCGGGATCGCGATGGCCTGCCCGCGGTCGCTGCTGTCCTGCCGGCGCCCTGCTCCGCTGGAAGTACGAGGAAGGGGTCGCTCACTGACACTGGCGGAGGCTGTGGTCGCGCACCGGGCGCGGGTCCGGCCGCTCTCCCCCCCAGCCCGGCGGGGGCTCGGGGCTGCCACGTGCCGAGCCGCGGCACCGCACCATGCAGCGCACGCAGCAGAGGGGCTGTGTGCCTCGGGGGCTGCGCGCGGAGCCAGCGCCCCGCAGAGGGAACGGCTCTCGGCACACGGGAGCGTTTGTCCCGTCCTGCCGCGGTAGCTCGCGCTGCTCTCTGCAGATGGCTGGTTTGGATCTCTCGGCTCTCGCGGCACTGTCGGCGCGGAGGAATGGCCGCGCTGGCTTCGTTCTGCCCTCCGGAGCCGGGAGGTTTCGCTCTGTCCCCTGTGGCCTCTGCGAGTCCGGATCTGGGGAAGAACAGCGCAGCTTCAAAACATGCCTAGCGCTGACGAAGGGCTTGTCCTCGGGTTTTCTGTGTGGAGCGCTGAGTGAGGCACGGCCCCTTCCCTGGGGGGAGCTGGAAAACAACAGTAAAAATGGGGGGGTTTAGGAAACGCACGTTTCAGATTAAACCATCGTGACCGTACTGCTGTTTCTAGCTGTGTCCAAATTTGCAGCTGCCCTTCTGAACCTCCTGCCCTAACGCCCTCCGTGTGCAGCGTTCCTCATCGGGCCATCGGCCTCGTTGGTGGGGAGGTCTTCAGCTGTCGCAGCGCGAAAGCAAAACTCTGATTTTAGGGCTTGGCAGCAGAGGGGAGAAAAATCTTCATTNACCCGCCGGGCTCCTGCGGCTGCGGGCGTCCGTGCGGCGCTCGCCGGCGGTGGCACTGCCAGCTGGCAGCACGGGCGCGCTTCGCTCTGCCGCGCGTGGCCCCGGCCGAGTGACTCATCGGTTTGACTCAGGCTCGGTTACTGCGGTGCGCGCGCATTTAGCGCGAGCCCCGTGCGCTGAGCCACCTCCAGCGGTTGCTAACGGCGAGCTGTTTGCTACACAAACGTTTGGAGAGGGGACTGCGGGAGGAGAGGACGTAATCCTCCTCCNTTAAAGGCCTAGTTCTGGAGTGGGGTCGTTAGTGGATGTGTATTTGTTCCTGTCTGTCCTAGTAGTTTTTCCGCGTGAGTTTTGTAGGCTGCTGTTTTAGGTGTAGGCAAGAATTAATGCAAGTTCAGAGCACTCAAATATTTCGTGTCATTCTCCTTCACAAAAGTCACTCTGGAGTAAGCGTGTCGGGCCGTCCGTGTGCGAAGGACGGGCAGAGATNCTGGCGAGGGGCCGGCCCGTGCAGGAGCGTCCCGGCCGCGCTGGGAGCCGCGACCCCTCCGTCCCGCGTGCGGGGCTCGCGCTCCTCCCGGTCCCTTTTGCTGGACTCGTGCGGGAGGAGAGGCTCTGTGTGCAGGTCAAAGCCCGGGGAGGCAGATGCCCGACAGCCGCGTGTTCCCCTCTCCTCAGCGCGGGATTAGGTCAGCTTTCAGCCCGCAGCTGTAGCGGGTCCAGTCGGGAGTGCTCTGCCTGGCACCGGTCTTGGTGCTGCTCGTTCCCCGAGGTGCTTGTGGCCAGCAGGGCAAGGGGGGGGGATTGTCCCCCTCTGCCCCGCTCTCTGAGGCCCCCCTGCAGCGCCACGTCCAGCTCTGGGCCCAGCACGAGGCCATGGAGCTGCTGGAGCGGGCCCAGAGGAGGCCGCGGGGGTGCTCAGAGGCTGGAGCAGCTCTGTGTGGGGACCGGCTGAGAGCTGGGGGTGCTGGGCCTGGGGGGAGAAGGCCCCGGGGAGACCTCCCTGCAGCCTTCCCGTGCCTCCAGGGGCTGCAGGACAGCTGGGGAGGGGCTCTGTGCCAGGGCATGTAGTGATGGGGCAAGGGGTAACGGCTTTAAACCGAAAGAGGAGGTTTAGATCAGATATATGGAGGAAGTTCTTCCCCATGAGGGCGGCGAGGCCCTGGCCCAGGCTGCCCAGAAGCTGTGGGTGCCCCATCGCTGGCCGTGCCCATGGCCAGGCTGGATGGGGCTGGGGCAGCCTGGGCTGGTGGCAGGGGGCCCTGCCCATGGCAGGGGTGGGACTGGGGGGGCTCTGAGGTCCCTTCCAGCCCCTTGTGGGATTCATTCTGCGATTCTGCCCCTGTCGATCAGAAGGGAGAAATCCTGCGGTCACCCTCACGTTCGTGAGGCCGCGGGCTCTGAGAGCCATCGCTTGTGAGCTGCGGGCTCCGCTGCCATTTCTGCGGTGCGAGCCGCTCCCTCTCGCACCGTCTGCGGGACGGCCCGGCTGGCACATCGCGTGGCCGCGCAGCCGCAGCCTGTCCTCTGCCGCCGGGGCTCCCCTCTGCGCGGGCACTGCCCCGCGTGCTCGGCGCGCTGAGCGGGACGGTGCTTTGAAGCGGTCTCGGTACGGCGCAAGAAGCATCTCAGGGTGAAACTTTCCACCCGCTCACCTCCGCAGCTTCCAACCCCGCAGCATCGCTCAAGGCGAGATGGAAAAGTCCCTGCCCCGCCGTGGGCGGCCCTCCGCCCCGCGGGGAGTGGGTTCTTGCGTGTCAGCGTGGGGGGCTGGATAGCCGCGGGGTGGCCGTGCGTGGAAGCTCCAGCGCTGCGCTGGCCCTGCCTCGCGGGGAGCGCCCGTGGACGGCCGGGCTGCGCCTGTGTCACGGTTTCGGCCGAGCGGATGAACGTGAGGAGGAAGCGCCAACTTGACACGCGTGCTGTAACCAAATTCTTTCGCTGTTAGTAATATTTTGTTTGCTGCCAGTGAGAATTTTGTGTATTTTTTAAAATTTCTCTCACTTTAGCTTATATTTTTCTCAGTTTGAGCAGGAATCTGAAGGCTTTGTTCCCAGCGAGTTTTATTTCCCAGTTTCTAGCGCTGCGATGCTGGATATGAAAAGCAGCTGCAGTTTTGTAGGTGCTGAAAGCAAACGAACACGAGGAAGGCTCGGCCCGCATCTGGCACGTGCCCTGGCGTTTGCCGAGCCGGTGCCTTGCGGAGCCCCGGCCGTGGGGCAGGAAGGAGACGTCGCAGCAGGGACCTGCGGCATGGCGGCCCCGCAGGCACGGCCACGGGCCCCCTTCCGTCCATGTCCCCTGCGATCGCGGCACGAAGCCTCGCGGGCCGGGCTGCTTCGCTTCCCCCCCGAGGCTGCGATGCGCTGAGTGCCGCTGTGACATCGCACCGGGTACTCGAGGGCCTGCAGGCGCCGCGGGGCAGGGCTCATCCCGCTCCAGGACGGCGCCCTTCAGATATCGGAGCGCGCCCATCCCTGCCGGCTTTGCAGCTGAAGAGGCCGAGGTGGCCGCGGTCACTGGTGGGGGGCGGCCGGGGCACCCCGAGGGGCTCCCTGCAAGCACCGGCCACTGCCGAGGAGCAGAGGCCCTTTTCTCGTGCTCGTTCCAGTCCCCTCTTTGTTTGTGGCGTGGCTCAGAAGCGGCCACGTGTCAGTTTGCAGGGAACAGCCCGCGCATTTGGCAGCTGCCGATGCCTTGTAACTGAGATTTGGATAGTCTTGCATGTTATTTTTATTTTTTTCTGAGTGCCTTTTGATCAAAATGGTGCAGCAGGGAGTTTTTTGGGGAGGAAAATTTGAAACTCTCTGTCTCTTTGTTTGTTAGACACATTTGTGTTGTGGGTAGCTGTAGGAAGTGGAGCAGAAACGAGTCAGGCTGATTGCCTCTCGTCACTGCGTCACCTTCCTCTCCGAACCCTGCTGATGGCCCAGATAAGCGCGCCTCTCGCTCCGGCTGAGTCACGGCCTCTCCACAGGTGAAGGGAGAGGGCGACGGTGCCCGTTCACCCTGCCCCGACTTGGGCGGCTCCTGGATTCTCCCAGCGCGGGGCGTCCCGAGGGAGCTCCGTGGCACTCGGTGCATCTGCTGCTCTTCTGGAGCGGGAGACAACCTCCGACGTCGTTTTGGGGACCTTGCCTAATGTTTGTTGTTTTGCTTCTGTTTTAGATACCTGCAGCCACGCACCTAGTGTTGTGCGAACGGAGATGTGCGTCTGTTAATTGAAACCCAGAGAAGTCCGCAGTAAATTACGTGCAAGACCTGGCCGGGCGGTGCGGGCGCGCTGGGTGCGCGGAGGCCCTGTGCCAGGAGCAGGTCCCCATTCGGTGGCGCGTTCCTCGGGGCTGGGACGCCCTGACAGGCGCTGGGTGACGCGTGCCGCCACAGGACTGCGGTGTGTCCCGGTGCGGTGACGGGCACGGCTGCTGCCGTCGGTGCTGTGCAGCTCAGCCTCCAGCCGGTGGGCGTTCGGTGAGCTCGGACACAAAACTCCCCAGGGCAAGCCGGAACCCCGGGGCGGCAGCACCATGCTGAGCGCTCACGGCGCTTCCTCCCCGTGTCCGGCCGTTCCCCGCTGCGGGGGCTGCCCCGTGCTGCCCACCCACCACCGCGGCTCCACCACCGCCTCCGGCGGGAGCAGAGGGGAGCTGGAGCCGGGGCAGGCGCAGCTGCGGGGAGCGGGGACGCTGTCTGACGCGCGCCTGCGGACACAGCATCTCTGTTCAGCGCTGAATAGGACGCAGCCGGGAGGACAATTGTTTGCTTCAGCTCCTTCTGGAGTAGCGGTTGCGGCGGCAGCAGGGGTATCAGCGAGGGGTTGCGTCATCGGTTTTATTTAGCAATGAGCAGAACTGTGGTTCTCGTGGATTCGCGCATCGCTTGGCACGCGCGGGATGGGTGAGTGAGAAAGCAGCACGCTTCGGTGACACTGGACTTTGTCAGCTGGTGTAGCAGGGGTTCCTGCGAAAAGCCAGGTGATTAGAAATGAGGAGAGATAAGCTCCTGGATGAGATAAATGTGAACTTAGCAGACCTATTTAGGAAGGAGGTCAGACAACATGCACGGTGCAGTGCAGCATACCAAAGATAGACTGCTCCAATTTGCCTTCCTAACAAGCAGAAGGAGCCCCATGGCAAAAAGAAGTGCTGATTTATACAGCAGTTACCTGCAGGAGTGACTCCTACGGGTTATCAGTGAGGCAAGGGTACCAGCGACGTGAGAGCACCTACGTTGGGACTACTTCGGAAAGTGGGTGCTGCTTCGCCACGTGGGTCAGCGCCAACCGACAGACGCACCTTGGGAAGCTTCCGCGCAGGCAGTGCCGGTTAACGTAGATCCCGCGTGTGCACATACTTTGTGTTGGGGATTAAACGTGGGCACCCAGTCTTGGTGTGATGGTTCCTGTTAGTTGCATCTATTTGAGATGTTAAATTGGATAAGCAAAACTTGGCCTCGTTCCTTGGGAGCTGCAGGGCGGTTGGCGATGTGGTTAAAACCCAGATTAGCGAGCGGCACGGGCTGCGATAACTGGGAGTCAGTGGAGTCTGCCTCTGGCTCTCGTGGGCACGGGCAGTGCTTTTTTTTTTTCCCCTAAAAGGCGAGGAACGATCCCGCGCGGCTCTGTCTGAGGGGCGGCGGGCGCTGAAGCAGAGCGATGGGCAGCAGCCCCAGCAGATGCCACGCATCAGCAGCGGCTGTCTGCGAGCTGAGGGCCGGGAACCCTCGGGAGAACGGCGTCCCTTCGGCACAGGCGCGCTGTCGCGTGGATGAGCGGCGGGAGCTGGGGGCCGAAGGGCTGCAAACAGCCAGCTACGCAAAACCGCGCAGGGGAGTTGTGCGGTAAGGCACGACTGCAGCAGGTCTTGGAATAACGTTAATTATAGCCTTCCCTAATGAGCTGGGAGAGGACTGTCTGTTGTTAACGTTTGCAAGTGGTACACAGCTGGGAGGAGGGAGTTGCCAGCACCTTACGGTGCACAAGCGATTTGTGGAGCCGCTCGGCACCCGACTTCCCTGCGGTGACCCCGGGGGCTCCGCGCGGGCCCCAGCCCTCGCCGGTGGAGGACCCGTGGGCACTGCGGTGAGGTTAGAGCAGGGGCCCGGGAGGTGGGCCCGGGAGGTGCGCCCACGAGCGCATGAGTGGTGGCCGTGCCCCGCAGCCCGGCGTGGTGACCCGGCGCCGGGCTGAGATCCAGAGGTTCTGTGTCCGTCAGCCCTGCCCCTGCCGCGCACAGAGCGAGGTCTCCAAACGCGTGGTCGTGCCGCGGCCGTGCTGGGCTTCGTTCCGGCCGCCCCTTTGAGCGGAGGAGCTTGGCCGGCGGAGGGCTGCTCCTGCAGGCTGCTTCCGTCGCCCACGTCGGCGATGCTGCTGCATCGACGTCGCAATTATTTTATTACCGAGCAGAACGCCGGTGTGCTGGAGCTGCTGGCTGGGGCCAAGCGTGGACGCTGAGCTGCCCACATCTGCGCTGTAGGACACAAGGTGTTTGAGGGACTCGGCCTTTGGCTCTGGGGCTGCGCGCGGTGCAGCTGAGAGCCGCTGAAAGGCTGTTCAGCGCGGGCTGAGCCTTCACTTGGGCTGCTGGCCCCACGCCGAGCCCTGGTGGTGCTGCTGGTGCCATGCCGCCTCTCAGGCTCAGCAGCTGGCAGTGCCGGCACAGTGCTTCCCAGGGGCTTCGCTGGGGCCTTCCCTACCGCCTCCGTTACCCGTGTCCCTCTGCCCCATCCTCCTCCTCCTCGGGGCCGGGGCTCCGGGGCTCCTGGTGGCAGAGCCGAGGAAAGGAAGGATCCTTTTCTTGAAGCGTCTCGGGAACGCACCGGAGAGTTGATGCGCTTGTTCTGCGGATGCTGCTTGTCCGTCGGTGTCTTCTGCTGGGTTGTCCCGGGCGGCTCATTAAAGCAATTTCACAGTGGTTGTGAATCAGAGGAGCAGCTCTGTTCGTAACAGTATATTTAAAAACGAGTTGGGAACAAAAAGCAGTCGAGGCCTTAGGGGAGATTTTTCATGTTTTTGTTCTCCAGCTCTAGGGTAAATCCCGTCTGATTCTGGTTACTGCGTGCGTTTTTAATTTTCCAGGCTGTTCTAGTGCCATTTTCCTTGACAGCTCAGCGTGATGGGTTGTCTCTGTGAATGGAAAAACCTCCAGTCCCGTCTGGTGATTTCCTCGAAGATGTTCTGTGAAGCAGAGACCGTGCCGAACCGGTCCGCGTGCTCAGGCCGGGGAGAAGGGCAGCGAGCGAGCGCGCTGCCAGCGGCTGCCCGCAGCACGGGTCCGTGCCCTGCGCAGCTTCTGCAGCTGCTCTCGGCGGGTTCCTGCTTCTGCCTCAGCGAGTTACGCTGCTTGTTCTGTCTCTGGCTTCAGGCTCTCCAACTTTCCCTCAGCTGTCTTGACTATGCTCTGGTTTTGCTTTTCATTTTCCTCTGTTTGGACTGGTTTTTGGCTGTTTGGAAGTTTCTTTGCTTGTTTCACATCATTATCTGCATCCTTACTGTTTTAACCTTGCCATCTTCTTTTACATCCCTGCTTTGTTTTTTACTCCAAGTGCTGGCAACTGAGGTCGCTTTAACAGTCATCGATGTAGAGAATGGGGATGTTGGTTCTTCTCTGTTGACCTCAAGTTTTCGTGGCAACTCTCATTTTACAGAACTGCCTTTCAAAAATGTTGCATCTCAGGGAAGTGCCTCGTCATTGAGGATGTCAGGATGATCATGTTGGGTGTTTTTTGAAACTGATGCGCTTACTCAAGGTTTGTCTCATTTTCAGACTTGTGTCTCGTCAGAACGAGCTGTTCCAAGGAATGGCTGGCATTGCTGCTTGAGCCGTTCCGTTCGGAGAGCTCGCCCGTGGCCGAGTCTGGCACCCCCTGCTCCAGCGCACGGGAGCTTCATCGCTGCCTGCAGCCTCCCAGTTCAGTTTGGCAGCTGGGGGCAGCCGGGAGCGGGACAAAAAGGCAGGGCGTGAGCTCCGAGAGCCCCCGTCTGGGGCTGCAGCCGCAGGTGGGTTGGCCGCGGTGCTGCGCTCAGTGGCCGTGCCGTGCCCATCGCCTCCTGGTGGGTGCCCGCTTTGCTGCCCCTGTCACCTCCATGTGCTGCGGCCGGGGGGCTCCAGCCCCGTGCCCCCGCGAGGCAGTGCCGGACCCGGCCCTGTCCTGTGCCTGGCTTCGGTCCTCGGCTCCCTCAGTTTGTGCCGCTGGGGGAGAAATGAGGCCGGGCTTCGAGGCCGTGCAGCGGCTGGACTGAACGTCCTCTGCAGCAGCGTTACCGAGGGGGATTCCCGGTGGGGCGTTTGACATCGGTGCTGCTGCCGCCGTTAGTGCCGCTTTCTTGGCGGGGTGCAGTGACGCGGCTGGGCTTGGGGTTTTTGCCGCACGGGAGGAGCGCAGGAAGGGGCTGGCCGGCACCCCGGTGCCTCCAGGGCCTGTTGGAGAACAAAAGAAATAAACCCCCGAGAGCTGAATTTTTGGCAGGAGCGGACTGGGTGTTGTGAAACTCCAGAGGCACGCAGCTGTCACCTTACAGGTGCAGTAAAGGGTCCGACGGTAAGGTTATTCGGATCGTATGTAGTCAGCGTGGAAGCTTAGCAGACCTCCCCAAGACAAGGTCGTAACCTCTGCTGCTTCATGGCCTTGGCCTTTCCATAGAGAGTTTCGCCTGTGATAAAGTAGCCGCGTTTTCTCAGAGGCCCTTCAGAAGCGTCTGTGGGCATATCTTGGCCCTTTCTGCTGGATGTGAAACATCTCAGGTGGCACCAGGCCAAGGATAAGCACGCTCTGTCATCTGACGCTGGCTCAGCACGCTAGGCTGAGTAGACGGCACCGCGAGTACCATTCCTCTAGAAATTAAAACGCTGCAGGCTTTTCGTTGGGAAGAGTCATGAGACAAGCGTTCCATGAAAGTGCAGGGGCTTTGGTCCCTCTGAATCACTTGCTTAGAGAAGGAAATCTGTTCCCAGCCAAGGATGCAGTGGGAAGTGCCGCGGAAAGCTGGGGCTGCTCAGTCATCGAGCAGCTGATGGTCACGCAGCCCTGCCGAGCAGCGAGAGCGGGGCAGTGGTCGTGCGCCGGGCTGCGGCCACGGGGGTGGCGATGTGCTGGTCCCGTGGTTTCGGCGCTGGTCCCGTGGTTTCGGCGCTGGTCCCGTGGTTTCGGCGCTGGTCCCGTGGTTTCGGCGCTGGTCCCGTGGTTTCGGCGCTGCCTGGAGCCCCCCAGCCGCGCTTCTCTGGCGCTGACCGTAACAGCCGCCGTGCTGCTCCGTGGCTCGCGGGTTTCGCTGTCTGCGGAGCCGCATACCGCGGAAAGCGAGCAGTAAAAACGGTGGGAATAAAGGTCTGAAAGTGTGTGTAAGTGCGTTGTTCTTCTCGTCCCAGTCGATCGCGGTGTAATTTCCTGAAGTTCGGGGCTGGATGCCCTGCCCGGGGAGGGGATTTCGGTGTGGGGGTGAAGGGTTATCTGCAGCCGTGCTGCAGTGGGAGCGCTGGGTGTTGCTCAAGGACAATGCCCTTGTGCAGTTTAAAAAAGCAAACAAAAAAACCAAGCAAACCAACCCCCCCCTCTCTCCGCACAGCTGTCACAGCTTTTGTCCTAGTTTTGTCATGGGAAGGAGATGCATCCTTGGCTTTAGAGGATAATTACGGGACTTAATACCATCCAGCTTGCAGTTTGAGTGGGAGTGCGGTGGGCCTGAAGCACTCGGCTTCAAACGGAGGATCGTCTTCAGAGCACTTCCATCGTTTTCCTCCGTGGACAACTTGTGTGCTTTGGGGACGGATAGCTGTTTGCGGGTTCTCTCCCGCCGCTGCCCATCGACCCCTCAGCCCCGCTCCCCTCCGCAGGCTCCTTCGGCCGTCAGTGCAGCCCCGGGGCGCTGGAGGCAGCGGCTGGAGGCCCCCGGGTTAGGAGGCCCGCGGGGAGCGGGCGTGGGGATAACCCAGCTCCTCGGGGCAACGCGGGGAATGCATGCTAGAAGGAGTGAGGCGTCTGCCAGCTGGGTCCTGGTAACTGCCTGCGTTAGGCAGCCTCGCGCACAGCTGTTTGTGGGGCTGGCAGATGTGTTCTGGCGGCGGTTGCCAGTGCACCCCATGGGAACTGTCTGTGCGTGGGCACAGCGGGGCAGGGCTCACCGATAGGGGAATGCAGACCTGGGGAGGTGACGTGTGAAGTTTGAGGTTGCTCCTAAATCTCAGCATGAAGTTTGAGGTTGCTCCTAAATCTCAGCATGAAGTTTGAGGTTACTCCTAAATCCCAGCGTGAAGTTTGAGGTTGCTCCTAAATCCCAGCGTGCCTCTTCCGCCGGCACCGTGGCTGTCGCAGCGGTGGAGACCAGCGCCCGCGTCCCCCTCTCCCTCTGTCCCCTGTAACAGCACGCGTTGAACAGCACCGCTGAGGTTCTCGAGTAGCTCTTTGCCCTTGGAAAGCACAGCCCTGCCAGTTAATGTCATATTGGTTCTTCAGGAGTCCGTTTTCTCCTGGACGCGATCTGTGTGACACCAGTTTTCCATCCGAAACCAAGCGCGCTTCAATCCGTGGCTGAGGCAGGGGAGAGGGGATTTGGGTGGCCTCTGCTGCGTGCCCTTGGTGGCTTCTCTTCAAGAGGGGCAGCGAGGTGGGGCCGGGAGCTCCGGGCGGGCTCCTTGCTGCCAGCCTTGCCCCCCTGCGCCCTGTGGGGCCGGGGCCGTGCCGGAGGCAGGCGGGCGAGTGGTGTGGACCTGCAGAGCTACCAGGGCACCGTGGCACAGCGGGGAGACCCGGGGCAGGGGGCCCCAAAGCCGCGGGTGAGGATGGGTGGCGAGGAAAGGGTGGAGCTCGCGTGGCGGGAAGGGAAGAACGTGTCCTGCCCCATCCCGTGTGGTTGCATCGAGGCAGCGGTGCCCGGTGAGCTCGCCAACGCCGGCCGGGCACGCGGCGCGCTTGGAGCAGCGACACCTGCATGGGGCCCTGCTGGCGGCACAGCGTGCGCTGCCGGGGTCAGGCCTGCGGGGCAGGGCTTCGGGATTTGCAAAGCTTCCAGATGGAGGCGCTGCCAGGCGTTAATGTAAATCCTGGGATTTACCGGTGTTTTCTAGCATTAAGCGCGGTGCGTTGCTTGGTGGCCCCGCTCACCAGGCGAGGCCAGCGTGCTCCATGCCTGTGGAGGTGCCAGAGGGAGCGGTGCTGTGCCCTGGTCCCTGGTGTAGCAACTGGGCTCCGGGGGGCCCTGGTTGGGCCCCTCCTGCGGTCGCAGCCTCCTTGAGCCTCAGCAGAATGACTTCATTGAGGATCTCAAGAAAGGTCCTTCACAGCCCCGGCTCCTGCTGTTCAGCAGCTGTGAGCTAACAAAGCTCATCTTCAGAGCGGGGTTGGCATGGCTGGGGCGGCTAAAATGAGTTATCAGCAGGAGATCCCGTTTGGAAACACAGACCTGCTCTGGGGGCGACAGGGAAGGGCGAGCGGACAGCGCGTCCCGGCTGCGCAGGGCTCCCCGCGTGGGAATGGGCTGATGAGGCCAGGAGGCTTTCTGAGGAGAGCTGACCCTAAACCTTTCCCTGATCTCCAAACGGCTTTGGGGTTGGTGGCGTGGAAGTAACGGCAGAGGCGAATCAGGTCCCGCCTCCAGGAGCGAGCTGGCATTGGCGCGCCTGGCGGCGGGGAGCAGAGCCCGGCAGCGGCAGCTCGGGGGTGAGCCGGGGGTGCCGAGGGTCCTCCCCCTGCACGGCGCTGCTCCGGGGTGGGCCGAGCCCCCCAGCGGCCGGGCTGCGCTCCCCGGGTTGGGGTGACCCCAGAGGGGCACTGACGCCGTGCCGGGGCGCGGACCAGAGCGCTGAACACGGTGACGGGCTGGAGCCTGGCTCGGAAGTCTCTGCTGATCCGAAGGTGCCCAGGCAGGTGGCTGCGCCGGAGGGAAGATCGATGCTGGCCCTTCCCGGAGGGACGGTTTCCCTATCACTGCCTGCGGCACCGCGGCGAATCCTTGCGTTTGCCGAAGACGAGGTATAGGCGCTCACTGAAGCACGGTGGCTTTGAAATTTCCAGAAGGGCTCCGTGATCAGTTTGCGTCCGTGGGTAGAAAGCAGTAGGGACCCCTCGTTCCGGTGCTGCCACCCGTTTGTGGCTTCTCCATTTCCCCAGGGTCTGAGCAGGTTTCAGTCTGAGGATTTCCAATGACAGCAGCTTCCTGCTGGATGTGCCGATTATCCTGCAGCAGCTTCTCCTGCTCCAGCACGGCGCTTTCTTAACCAGAGGGGATACTTTCCAAACAGGACCGAGTTAGCATCCCTCCTGAGAAGAGGTAATCAGCGAGCTGAATTGTTGCACTTCAGAAAATAAAAATAAACTGGGGGTTGGTGACATTTCACGTCTGGGGAAACCGCAGGAGTGCGTTCTGCGGCGGTGCCCCCGAGCTGGTGGGCGCGCTGCGCTGCACGCTCCTGTCCCCTCGGGCCGGCCGCTCTCCTCGCGTGGCTAACTAAAGTCATGTTCCTGGTATTGTTTGCTGTTGTCACGCTAAAAAAAAGGCACAAAAACTGTTGTGGGTTGAAGGGGACCGAACAGGAAGCTGGGGCTTTCTGCGCCGCGCGCAGCCTTTCAGCTCTCTTCCCTTGTGCAGAGGCAGCCCCTGCGCACCTGGTGGTGCAGCGTCTGCGCCCGGCGTGCCCCTGCCTGCGGGAGGGGATGGATGCGAGAGCAGCGCCGGGAGGAGCCGGCTGCCGCTGGCCTCCTACGGGAGGCGGCCGGGACGCAGCCCCGGGGCCGTGCCCAGCTCCCGCAGGGACGCGCGTCTCGGCGCCCCGCGGGCCTCCGGAAGGCACGCNCTGACACTGAGACCCCCGTGCACACGTGTGTGCGGAACAGAGCCCCTCGCCCAGGAGAAGTTGGAAGCCCAGCAGGAGAGAGGAAGGGCCGTGCTGGCTGGGCACGCGCGCTCACCCGGCCTGTTTCCCTGCAGCCAGCCCCTCTCGCTTCCCGGTCCCACCGCTTTCCCTCCTCCCCAGCCCCCTTCCCCACCTCCGCTTGCTCCCCAAGCACCCCATAGCAGCCCTGTACAACCCCACGATGTCCCACACCGTGTGGCTGGGGGGATCCCATTTTCCAGGCCCTGCTCCTCCCCACTGCTGTGCCGGCCCTGCGCAGCTCTGCCACGTGCTCGTGATGGTGCTGCGGTGCTCAGACCTGCGTTGAGAGGTGATCGGGGGTTTAGTCCCTTGTGTTTCTCAAGGCTTTTATTCACAGAATCATTTAGGTTGGAAGAAACCTCCAAGATCACCTAGTCCAACCTATTCAGGGGTCTCAAACTGGGGGTGCAAATGCCAGGCCTCCCCGCACGTGCCTGGGGTTCTGCTGCAGCCCGCACAGTGCCTTGGGTTCAGGCAGGGTCCGGGGCTTTGCAGGTGCCGAATGCGATGGAAACGTTCCCACAGAGCCGAGCGTGAAGGCTAGGAGCAGAACGCTGGTGCTGTGCGGGGCACCCCTGTAAGTTCTGTGGAACCACTTAGAGCTAGGGTGAGAAGTGGCTGCCGTGAAGGGCGATCTGGATCCTTTGCCTAAAGCCGCAGGAGAACGCAGCCGTCTTGCGTGTGTTGCTTTCCATTCTGCTGCACTGGCCGAGGGCACTGCGTAATGCTTTCTTCTACTTGAAGCAGCAGGGCCCCGGATCCCCGTGCCCGATTCTGCTGCTTCTGCCACCTGTCCGTGAGTGGTGTCTCAGAAATGCGCGTTCAGCAGCGTGGGAGTCGGTGCTACCTCTGCAGCATCAGCCAGCAAAGGTTTTGCCTCTGTGGCTGCGAGCAACCCCACACCTTCGGCGTAATTCTGCGAGTGGTAGCAGAGGGCCGTGCACGTCCCTGGGGGGGACGGGCTCCTTTGTGCCACTGCTTACGGTGCCGGGGGGGCCGCGGGACCCCGCTGTGCAGAGACCGTCCCATTGTGCAGAGGGATGACAGCACCCAGGAGCCTGGACACGAAGCTGTTGCGCTTGGATCAATGTATTGCAGAGCAGCGGCTCCGACCCGGGCGCCCGTGTTGCATCCCCGGCTCCTCGCTGCAGGGGCAGCCATCCCATCCCGCTCCTCTTCGGGGGCAGGCTTGGTGCAATGGGGTGCTTTCGCCTGCCAGCGCGCAAGCGTGCTCGGGGAGGCTTGCCGGGCTGGCAGCCCGCTTCCCCAGGGGCTGGAGCTCGCCCAGGCTGCTCGCAGCTGCTTCCCCTTCGCCCCGCGCTCAGCCCGGCTCCGTGCTGCGGTTTGCAGCGGGGCAAAGCAGTCCCAGCCCCTGCATCTATTTGAAGGCAATCCCTTCAGCTTGAGAGATTGGGGAAAATTCACTTTTTAGCAACCTGCAGCTTCCAAAGGCTGAGGACCGCTCGCTTCTCCAGCCCCGGGAGGAGCCAACGCCGGCTGCGGGCAGGGTCCCGTGTCCGGGGCACGCGGCGGCGCTCGCATGGAGCCGTGGTCGTCTTGTGATGCTTGTGGCCCAGTGTGCGGTGCTGTGTCGAGTAGTGGCGCTGGCTCCGTGAAGGGTTAATTTAGGGCTAGAGGGCGGTTTGTTTGTTGTGTTGGGCTTGTGTGTTGTTTTTTTTTTGTTTGGTTGTTTTGTTTTCTTGCAGCATGAATGTTTCGCTCTTGTTTTCTTTTCCCCTTGCTGTATTAAAGACAAAAGTTATTTTTCCACTTACGCTCTTCTTTCTGTTTGGTCCACAGGAGTCAGTCTGCCCACGTTTGACTCGGTTTCCTCTGCACCCACAGTAGTGCTGCTGACAGCGGCTCGCCAGGCGTGCGTGGGGCGCGGGTAACCGGAGCTCGGCAGCAGCGAGCCCGCAGGCTCCGGCGTGGGCAGCGCGAGCAGCCTCCGGCCGGAGCGTGGGCTGGCCTCGCCGGCAGCTCCAAAGCGCTGGTGGTTACGGGGGCTTCCTGGGCTCGCTGAGCTTTTCTCTTTTGTGCCTGATCTGGACCGTGCCTTTTCCCTGGGTGCTGGCCAGTGCAGCGCCCGGCGCCAGCAGCGAGGGGCTCGAGATCTGCGTCCCTGGGGAGGGGTCTTCCTCCCGACAGTGCTCACGCTGCAGCCAGCGCCGGTGGGCACGGCTGTATGGAAACTCCCGTTGCTTTGCCCAGAAACCTTCAGGCACATCGGAGGCAAGGGCTGAAGCTTGGTTGAAAACTTGATGTATTCCTCAGCTAGAGGAGCTTCTGTGTTGTGACGGGGACGGGACGAAGCCCAGCTGGGTACGGGGAGCGAGCTGGCGATGGGGCAGAGGTGTCCGGTTCGAGGGGCTGCGGTGGGAGTTGTTCCTCCCCGTGAAGTTCCTCCACTTCAGCTCTTTTAGGTTTGGTTTTGATTTTGGTCACATTTTCTCTTTCCCCGCATGGTTACGCAGTAATTTATTAATATCTGCTCTGTAGTGGGAGACGGCCCCTGCAGGGTGTGAGTCTATAAATGGCCAAAATGCTTGAAAATGGAGGCTCTGAGTCTGTCGTGAGCTAGCTCTCTCTGAGGCATACCGTCCCTGGCATCATCTGGGGGACAGTTCTTTTTTTCCTTGAGCCCCTTGGGATAAATGGTGAAATACGATTTAGGGGAGCACATGTGGCAAGGAGGAGTTTATAAATCCTGGCCGGTGCCACGTGTCACAGACCACCCCGCGAGCTGGCCCAGCGCTTGCCACGGTCTCTATTTTTTGCGATGTTTCCTCTGCGTTTGAGGCGCGTTGGGTCCGGCGGAGCATCTCCCAGCCCCGTGGGCATGCACGTGTCTCGGCTGCGTGGGTCGAGTCACGCTGAGCCCCTCTGCCACCGGCGGCCTGCCTGCTTGCTGCAAGCGTTTTCTACGCTGTGATAAAGCTTAGGGAAGCGTGCCTGGTTTAGAGGATTTTTCCCTTTCCAGCGCTGCCGGGCGAGTCTGCGGCCTCCTCTGTAGATCTCTGGGGGTGGAGGTGTGGGCTGTAGCTCGGTCCCTAATTTCTCTCTGCTGAGGGAGAGGACAGTAAAATAGAGCAGCAGCGCAGCGCGTCCTTTCTTCATGTTTATGTGCTGTGGAGGCTCTTGGCCACCCAGAGAATTTAAGTAAAGGGCCGGCCTCCCTTTCTGAAGGGGAGGCCGAGATGTGCCAACGTGCCTGCGGACAGGGCTGGGGTGCCACCGCGCACCGGTGGCTTCCCTCGCTCCGGGCTGCCCCGGCACCGTGGGCACGCAGAAATTGGGCGCCGGCCCCGTGGTGAAGGCTCGCGGCGAGGGCTCGTGCCAAGAGCTCGCGTCAGGCTGCAGCAGCCACTGCCAGCGCGGGCGCGGCTGCGTTCGTGCTGCCTGGGGCCGGGGCATCCTTTGGGCTCCTCGGACGCTGCCAGCGCGGATCTCGGGCACGCTTGGGCCACCGTGCCCAGGGCTGAGTGCAGTCGTTTTGTTGGTGGGGCATTACTAAAAATGGGGAGAAACAGCCCAGTGCCCCGCACCCGTAGCTCCTTTCACCCACCTCAGCTGCAAGAGCTCACAGCAGTGACCTAAGGCTACCGCTGGCTCAGATAACTGCGTGTAGTGCTGGTAGGAGGGACGCTGCCAAGTAGTTCAGGCTTGCACACCACTTAGTCGCGAAGCTGCCATAACTTTAAATCGTAAGATTAACCGTTTCTGTGAATTTAGGCATTGCGTTGTTGAGAGGCTGTGATCGCTCTTTCCTTTTGTCAAAAATAACTTTGATTTGGAAAGACCAAAACCTAGCTAGTACTTTGCAAATGGGACAGAAGCTGATAGCATTCCTGGTGCTGTGCGAGACGGCGTGGTGGCTCTGTGTCCTCGGGTGCTCACGGGGCTTCCCAAAGCTTGGGTGAGCAGAACGTTCGGGAGATGTCGCTTGCTCTGCTTTGCAGCTAGTTGTCCTCGTGGAAACCTTTGTCTCGAGGGGGGAAATGGGATAAGAGAAGAGAAGAGAAGAGAAGAGAAGAGAAGAGAAGAGGAGAGAAGAGAAGAGAAGAGAAGAGAAGAGAAGAGAAGAGGGTGAAGCTGCGTGATCCGGTGGCGCGGCGGGGCTGAGGCGGGGCGATGGAGGAGGCGAGTGCCGGAGCTGCAGCGGTGGTCGGCGGCCGGCGGCGAGGTGGGACGGGCGCAAGCAGCGATGTGGAGCCTTGCCGAGCTGCCCCGGTCACGGCGTCTGCTGGATGGTTTCCATGAGGAGTTGCTGTGAGGCTGGGGACCCCCTCGTGCCTGCGGGCAGGGACCAGACCGGACAGCGCGGGCGCATGGCTGAAGGTGCTCCTGCTTCGGGCCCTGGCTGCGGCCGGGAGCTCGTCCCTGCCTGAGCGTCGCGCACCACAGCAGGGCTTTGTTTCCCCGTTCCTAAAGGTTAAGCTCCGTCGTTTGTAGACGGCGCAGCTCCTGGCGCAGGGTCTGGGGAGCGCGGTTTGTGTCCCCCCCACGCACGGGGCTGGGGCTGGGCCAGCTTCTGTGCCTCAGGGATCGCAGCGGGGCTGCTGCTGCTGCTGCTCCCTCGGTCCTGTCTCAGAGGGGCGAAGCGCCGGCACCGAGCCCCCCAGGTCCCTGGGGTCCGGCTGCGCTGCCGCTCCCCGTGCTGCCGACCAGCCCGCAGTCATGGGGGCAGTTCGTGAAGCACGGCGATGTCCCCTGGTGCCCCTTCTACCCTCGTTCGTGCTGAGCCACCTCGCCATCCCCTCCTGTGGCCATGTTTCACTTCTGTAGTTGTTCCTCCAAACCTCAGTGGAGATTTCAGCCACTCAGCGGGCAGCTTCTACTCCGTTGAGGCCTTCCTGAGTCCTGCTAGGCTTTCCTGTCTTTCCTTACCCTGCAAATCAGTTTCAAATTATCTTGTGGCTCCACTTGGTTCTTTGGGAGGATGTAGGTGTGGGGAAGGGGAGGGTTGCTCAGGTCATGTGGAGCATCTTCCAGCCTCTTCCTCTGGTTTCCAGGACCTGTTTTCCACTTTTAGGGATTATAAACCCAGAGGGAGGACGCCAGGGTGGGCAGAGACAGGCGGCGTTGTCTTCCGCATGGCTGGTGCCTCGGGTCTGTTGATTTCGGGGAGAAGGAGGAGGATTTTGTTTAGACTGAACAGCGTTCCCTTGCCTCCCCAGTCAAATAGTGCCTCCCCTGCACGGGGGTGACTGATGTGCTTCCCATTGTCTGGAAGTTTCTCCCCTGGGGCTGGCATCGGTCTGTCCCTCTGTCTGCAAAGAGGGCGCTGCTCCTGCTGGAGGGTGCTGCGATGCCGCACACCGCTCTAGCGCAGGCTGTGCCTTGGGTTCCCCTGGCCAGTGAGCGTCGGCCCGCGCAGAACGGCGGCTCTGTGACTGGGGGAAGCTGAGGAGCGCTGCACACGCTGCTCGTCTCGAGGAGACGGCCGGGGGCGCGGGTACCCGCTTGTGAGGTGGACAGAGCTGGACGATGGCACCGGCTGCTCCAGCTGCCCGGCAGAGCTGCCTGCAGGACGCGCTCATCCCCGTCACCCGGCGTGGTGCCGCTCGTCCTTCCCTCTGAGCCCCGTGACCTCGGCAGACACCCCTGCCTCTTAAAGGCTTTCTAGCTAATCCCTTTGTGCGGAGGCTGAGGTTGTGTGTGTAGGGACGGAGGAGTTTGGGGGCCCCGGGCTGAGTCCCACTGGTGCTGGGGGTGTCCGCGGGAGCTGCCAGAGCTGTGCTGATGCCGCGGGGCTCTGCGGGCCGGCACAGCCGGCTGCCCCAGGCCCCTCGTTGTGGGCTCAGGGCTTGTAGGACTGGGCCGCGGGTTGCAGCGGGATTACAGGCGGGAGCTGCCTGCTGCTCCATCCCACGTGGGCGCGGTGGCAGGTCTCCGGGGTGGAAGGGGACAGCAGCTCTGCTCCGCTCCGGGAGCAACACCGCACAGGCGAGCGAGGGACGGGGCTGGCGCTTGGGCTCGGGGGGCGCGACGCTGTGCTCTGCAGGGTGGGGGCTGCTCTGAACAGAACAAGCGCTCGAGCACCGGCGCTGTGGCAGCCTCTCGAAGCTGACCTCTGTGGCGCGGTGCCTCGGGGCCACACTCGGGGTCCTCCGGCGGCAGCGGCCTCCTGCAGCTGCTGAGCCTGTGCCGCCGAGGGTGCCTGCGGCACGGGCAGCGCCGTGCCCCTGCGGAGGGCTGTGCCTGCCTCCGGCATCCAGTCCCAGCTTGCTGGGGAGCCGCCCGTGTGGAAGCCGAAGGGGAATGAGCGTTGGTTCTGCCTCCTAGCGGGGTCTGCGGTTGATGGTGCTCTCAGTTCCCATTAGCAGCAGCCCCTTCCTCCTGTGGGCTTGGCTGCCCGGCGCATTTGGAGAGGTTCCTGCAGGAACCGCTTGGCTTCAGTTCCTGCTGTGACGCTGCTCTGCCCGGCTCCTCCTCCTCCTTGCTGCGTGGCGAGTCCGCGGCGTGGGGCTCGTTCTGCCTGCGAGCAGGGCTGCAAAGCGGGCCTCCCTCCCCAGCAAGACGGCCTCGTGCTGTGCGCGGGGCCCGTGGCCCCGCCGTCGGAAGACGTCCGCAGACGTGTAGCTCAGGGGTGCGCAGTGAAGCAGCAAACCAAAGTGGTTCCCTTGTTCTTTGGCCCCGTGGGCAGAATGCATCATGTCTTCTGTCGTGGCCATCAGTTTTCACAGCATCCCTGCTCTTCCCCGCTGGTGCAGTTCTCAGCGTGGGGAGGAATGGGGCATGGTCGTCATTACCTGGCTCGGGGGAAGAACTGGGTCAGTCCACGATGAATTCCGGTTTCGGGAAGGTGGCAGCCCCTGGCTGCTTTCCTCCAGGCTGCCTGGCGAGTGCCCCTCCGCACCTCCTCGCAGCCGCTGCACGGGGCAGCGCTTCCCTCCCTCTCCGTGCCCTGGCCCCTGTTAGCGCTGGCCCTGAGCACTGGTTTCGCAGCGTTCCCGGTTCTCCTCACTGCTCGTAAGTCCTGCGAGTTGAAGCACAAGCCCTGCAAGCAGCTGGACTTGCGGGCAGCTCTGCTCATGCTGCAGCAGGACTCTGCTTGCTGCCCACATGAGCGGGTGCTGCTGTGACCAGCGTGGGACGTCCCGGCCACGCGCAGGATGCCGCTCGCTGCAGGCACACGGGAAGCGCTGCAGGGTGCGAGACCGGGCTGCGCGGCGTGGGTCGCGGTGCTCGGCGGCTTCTCCTGCACCGCCCGGCCGAGCTCTCGTCTCGCCACAGTGAGCCGAAACCCCGCGCGGTGCTGCGTGCGAGGCCGCGCGGCACAGCCGTTCAGGTCTCTGGAAGAGCGCTGGGGTCGTGAAGGGCCGTGCTTTGCGGCGGGGTCACTAACACGTTTCTGAAAACGTTTCCCCCCACTTCAGCACCTGATGTGAGCCACAGCAGCGCTGGCGCTGGCTGAGGCCCCGGTGGCAGCAGGCCGGCTGCTTCCTGCATCTCGCTTTCTGGCCATTCCTGGCGTTGTCGCTCGCAGCGCTTGTTCTCTCCACACGCGACGTTCCTCGGGCTGGCGGCGGCTCCGATCCCTCGTTGCAGCCTTGGTGCCGCCTCCTGCACCGAGCACCTCGGGACAAAAGCTCCTTCGGCAGCTGCAGGAGATGTTGATCCCGGCAAATGCTGTGGACGTGAATGATCTCATGGTGGGGTCGGGGCAGGCTGGGCTAGTGCTTAGACCATTCCTCTTTTCCCTGGCGTGCTTAAAGAGGGAGGGGCTTGGGGTATTCACATATGAGCCAGCGAACAACGGTCTTGTCCGTTGTTGTCTTTTTTCCCCTCTGTCTTTGTCTGCTTTACAGCGTACTGCCCAGCAAAAGGAACGGTGTGCGCAGGCAGGGCGAGGTGCTGGCGTTTCGTTGTTCGGTTCTGGAAGGTGAAGCTGGGTGCAGTTCCTGCTGTGCACGTGGGGCTGTGTCTTGCTCCCCGTACCCCTTTGCTTCCATTCGCCAGGTAGAATTTCCATGTATTTATCGCTGCAGCTTCCAAGCAAACTCCCTTCAGGAGCAGGGAACGCCGAAGCGGTGGCTGGAGCCGGGTCCGTGACTTCCCCGCATCGCTGCTCAGGTCTGCGCAGCTGCCGGGTTCGCGTTGACCTCTCGCCCTGGTTGGCCTGTCGTCACCCCGTGACTCTTAAGGCCCCCCGTGTCCCTCGCCACGCTGCTCTGCGCCTGGGCTCTGGGGACCGGGCTGGGCTCGCCCGCTGGCTGGGTTGAAGCTGGCGTGGACCAGGGTCCACCGTGCGGGCACATGGACAGCTGAAACGTGCAACAGAGCCCTAGAGCTGCTTCAGAAACGGGCTGATGGAGAAGCTCTGCGCCCACCCGGAGCAAAGGCAGCCACGTCCTGAGCTGGGGCCTGTCGGTGCTTCCCGCAAGCACAGTGCGGCTCTGGTCAGCGCCAGGCAGCTGTCTGCCCCGTGTCACCGAGGGACTCAGTGCCGCCGCTGGCTCTGGGAGCACCCATGCAGCCGGTCCTGGCCACCCAGCCTGGCTCCGAAGCCACCACACCGGTCACTCCAGGAGCCCTTCCCGGGGGTCTGTACCGGGGGGGCCGCTCACAGCATCTGGCGCTGCAGCGGGGGGGCTGCCTTTACGGTCATCATAATTCATGGCTGTCGCAGTGACTGAGGCTGGCGGTGGCTCCGGAGATGGCTTCGTCCCACCCCAGGCGCGGCAGGGCCAGCGGCAGGGCTGGTGCCAGCAGGCCTGAGGCTGCTCTGAGCCGCAGCGTTTGTGGCGCAGGGGCAGGGCTGGCTCTGGCCGAGCGTGGTGCCTGGAGCAGCCGTTGGCAATGCTCTTGTTGGTGAGCGAGCAAGGGGCTCCTGCTCACGTCTCGCCTGTAGCTGCTGGCCCTGCCGGTGCCTTGGCCGTGTTCGGTGTGCCGCCGGCAGCTCCCCCCTCTTGAGCACCCGGGTGAAACGTTTACGCTTGCACAGAGCAAGCCAACCAGTCCCGTGCCCCTGCCGCGACGCTCCCCAGCACAGAGCCTGCGTGGTGGCGCTGAGCTCGCGGGGACGTGCTGCTTGTGTCCGGGCGATGCTGCTGGTGCTCGCTCCTCGCGTGGCACGGCCATGAGGCGGGAGGAAGGTGAGGGAAGCCTGGTCTGAAGCACGAGCTGGGGTCCTCGGGGAGGGAGGCTGCAGCGCTGAGACGCCTCCATCCCGGGCTGGGTGGGAAACCCGTGACATCTGTGCTGTGAAAAAAGCACAACAATGTGAGTAGGGCTGCCTGGCACTTGGTTTTGAGTTGTGCCGAAGCACTTGGAGGTTCCTTTGCTGAAACTTCAGGTTTGCTGCCTGGTGTTGGGCTGCTCCTGCCACGCTGCCCGTCGGTGCCCCAGGGGCTGTGCTCCTGGGCTGAGCGCCCGCTGCGTCGGCACACGCCGTCCTTCAGGGCCCCACGCTGCTTGCGCTGGACGCGTGTGCATCGCCAGTCTGTGCTTCTGTGCAGACACTTTATTTTTCAGGGGGTCCTGTGCAGAGCCAGGAGTTGGACTCGATGGTCCTTGCAGGTCCCTTGCAGCTCAGGGTGTTCTGTGCTCCTGCGTGTTACAGGATGCGCACAGTGCCCGTGCCGCTTTTGAGGTGAATGCGCTGCTCTCTGTGGTTCCCCCGAGGCCTCTCGGCAGGGCCGCGGGAGCGCTGGGAGGCAGCGAGCGGGCAGCCCCGGGCCGAGACTGAGAGATGGCAGGCAGCAGAGGCCAGCGGGTGCCCGCGGCCGTGCCTCGGCTGCGCCCGCACGCCCGGCGCCCGGTGCTGCGGGACGGGGGAGCCGCCGGCGCAGCACGTGCTGTTTTTAGGCCTTGGGTAAATGTCGGTGGTGCGGCCCTGTAATTATCGGGACAGGGTGCCATTGGAGCTGGCTCGTGGCTCCCCTGGGAAGCAACTGGAATTTGGCGTCGGGGAAAAATAGAATGGGTTCCTCCCCAAAATGCTTTTAGTAGCTGTCTCCGTGCCCCCCCCTCCCCCCCCGGCGGCACGCCCCGTCCGCGCCGCNNNNGCGCTGCTTGCGGGGGCTGCTCCTCGGCGGGCGAGCTTCGTCCCTGCCCCGCGCTGCCGGGAGGAGAGGCTGCGGAAACCGGGGCGGGGAGCGCAGGCTCCGTCTGCGCCTGGCGAGTGCTGGCTGCTGCCCTCTGAGCAGGAGCTTGGCGGCGGCACCCCCGGGTCCCGCAGCGAGCGCGAGGAGCGGCTCTCCGGGATCTGGAGGCTGTGCGGGCGAGGCCTCACGGCTGGAGGAGAGGATCTGGGCTGGGAACAGGGCATGGTTCTGCTCGCTCAGGATCCGCAGGACTCCTGCACGCGGCCCCGTGCTCCTGCTCCATCACCAGCCTCTGCTCCTCAGCGAGGGAACCCAGCCCAGGCTTCCCGAGCAGCCTCGCTCCTCCGCGTTTCCTCTCCTCCGGTCTGATGCAGTGATCGCGGTAGTCGTGCGGCCTCTCCTGCGCTCCCAGCTAGCTCGACACAGCATTACTTTTCCCGCAGAAAGTCTGGGTTCTGGGGCTGGCACTCGCCTGCCTCATGCGGTGCCGTGGGCCTGCCCTCACAGGGCATGGCCCCATGGGAGGCATCCAGTCACCCAATCCATTTCTCAGGAAGAACTTCAGTTAATGGTGTTAGCATCTGGGGTTTTACAAAATGTGTATTGCTGTAAATGTGGAAGTACCGAATTAGGCTATACAGACTCTTGTTATGAGCCAGTATACCCGTAAATACCCTTGTGCTCAGGAACTGTGCATGACTTCACCATGTTGACCTAAAAAAGCTTCTTTGCTTAGTTTGTATTGGAAAGGAGATGCTCGTATTTTGAGCCTGTTTCGCCCAAGTAACCCTGGGCTGTCCGGCTGTTTCACCTCCCAGCAGCAGCACTCTAACCCTCTTTTATTACCTGTTTTGACTCGGCTGCTCCTGCATTGCAGCCTAAGGGCAGCAGCCTCTGCGACCAAGGCGTGCGGGCGCAGCTCCTGACGAGCCCTGCAGCCGCGTGCTCGGAGGTCGGGCAGCACGCCCGCCAGCAGCAGATGCAGCACCCGCAGCCAGCACGGCCCCGCTGAGCTCATCCCGCCGCCCTGCCCGCGCCTCTGCAGCAGCCATCGCACGGCAGCCTCCGGCTACCAGGAGGAAGTGGGGTGAAAAGGGGTGGTTAAGGTAACGCTGGCACGCAGCGTTGCTTCCACTTTCTGAGCTCCTGCTGCTCTGCGCCCTGGAAGGGTGAGCAGTGAACTCGGTGCGCTGGCGGGCGTTGTCAGCTCAGCGCGTCTCAACGATTGCCCCGGCCCCGCTCCGCCGCCCAGCGAGGCTGCGGGTGCTGCGGGCGAGCCGTGGGTCGGGTCCTGCGGGCCTGGGGGGAGCGGGGAGTGCAGCTCTGCCTTCGAGCGCATCGCGGAGCGCTTGGTAAGGAGCGTGGGTGAATCACGGGATTTGTATCCCCAAATATCAGCTGTTCTGCACTGAAAATACCTATTATGGTAAATAACTGGAGAAGATAAGCTTCTCCCTTTCAGAGCGCCCGCCCCTGTTTCTCTGTATGCCCCTGGCCGAAGCTGGGGTTTACTTCTAGCACTTGTGCCTTCCTCTGCTTGCCCACACTGCTCGAAACCTCGCTCCGTGTTTAACCTCCACAGTGCGAAGCTGCCCGGCTCGCCTCGTGCAAGGAAGGCATCGGGAGGCCCAGGAACACACTCGGTCCCGAGGCAGCGATGCTTTCCGTAACTGTCCCACTGTCCTCCGCTGTCCCGCCAGCTCGCCAGCGCTGCTCTGCAGCGGTGTCCAGCACCTGCCGCCCCGGGCTGGGCGAGCACCGGTGTGCCCAGTGCTGGGTCTGCCTGCCGCGCAGCAAGCAGGCTGCCGGGAAGCAGCTGCAGCTCTCTGACAGCAGCCGAGGCCGGGCAGACGCGCTTCCCGTGATTGAAACCAGCCACTGCTTTTGCAGGTGGCAGCCCCGAGCCAGATCGCTCCTTTCTGTGTTGAGCCGGCGCAAGGAGCGCTCAGTGGGCTGCGCGAGCGCTGGCGGTGGCACGCACCAGCCCTTGGAGGAGGCTGGCAAGCACCAGCCCTTGGAGGAGGATGGCGAGTGCCAGCCCTTGGAGGAGGACAAAAGCCCTCTCGGTGCATCCTGCTCCAGCACGTGTGTCACCTGCCTGCGGTGTCCCTGCCTGTGCTTGCTGCGTGGCCGCTGCGGCGTGCCTGGCGCGATGTGCTCGGCCGCGCTGTCCTGCTCTGGGGATGCTCCGCAAGGCAGGGTCCTTGAGACCATCTTTAAATGCATGGTGACAGCTGTGGGACACTGAGAACCCTTGGTCTTTTTCTGTTTGTTTGGACCGGTGAGTCTGAAGTTGTAAGATGCCACGTGTCCTTGTCTGGAGGGCTTTGCCTGTGTTAGGGAGTGCTGTTTCCACCTCAGTAAAGCCCTGGTAATTGGAAAGTGTCGCCGTAGGGCGGTCGGAGCCGGGGAGCGTGTCCCTGCCTGGTGAGGGGGGGTCCTCGCACGCTTCGCCCCTCGGCTTGGCTCTGACACAGTGGCCGCCCTGGGGAGCCCTGAGTGCAGGCGTGGGCAGGACCGGGACGCGATGACGTTGTCTTGCTTTTTGGCAAACTGGGTTCTCCAGTAACTCTCACTGAAACGGTGGCTTTCAGGTTGTGGTTTGTGGAAATTTGGGAGTTCAGTTGCAATTCTGCCTGTCTTGCAAAGTTTAAGCCGGGCAAAGCTATGTTCAGTGAGATAAGATTCCCCATGGAAGAGCCTCTGCTTTCACCGGGAAGTGTTTTAGGAGCGCGCAAGCTCTGGCTGGAGCAGCCCGCGCCGTGTCGCTGAGGGCAGCGTCCCCCTGCTAACGCTGCCCTGGCCGCAACGCGCCGGGACGCGGGGGGTGGCGGGGGGGACACTCGCACTGGCCTCGGCCATCACGCAGCGTTACAGGATGGTGGGATCTGTCAGGTTGCCCCGCGCGGCACGAGGCAGTCACCCCATTCCTGGTCGGGGAGGAAGCCCCGCGGACACGCATCTCGCCGCCCTCGTGCAAGCGGCCGCGCTAAGCCAGCCCTTGGGCCGCAGTGGCTCGGCACGGTCTTCGCGGAGGACGCTTCCGAAGGGCGCTCTGGGTCTCCACGGGCGCTGGGGGGACCTGGGGCTCGCCCCTCAGCAGGCCGAGGGCATCCAGGTGTGCTGGGGGCTTGCACGGGTCGGGGGCCCTGCGCTTGCCCAAGGCTTTGACCGACCGCTGAGCCCGAGGTATTTATGCAGGACTTCCTCTTGCGTCCTCGCAGCAGCATTTCCAGAAATGGCCATGGGTGAACAAGTGGCAGGCAGCTGTAAAATGCTTATCTCTCTCACTGCCAGTAACCCTCCGGGCCCTGAGCACCACTTTTCTGGGACAAGCTCTTGAAAACAGACGGATATTTTTTTTTAATTACTTCCTCTTATGCCTTAATGTTTCTAAAGATAAATACGACTCTCCTCTTGGCATGTGCTCAAGGAACAGGAAAGCTTTACAAAAGAGTAAAGCTTCATATCAGCATGTACCGTGCCTCGGCTCTCAGCCTGCGGTTTGTTTCTCAGGCGGCAGTAAAGCTTTGTCTCCCACTCCCTGCCTGGGACGATCGATGTCCTGCTCTGCTCCGCGCTGGTGCGGTTTTGGGCACCACTGTATAAGAAGGACATAAAACTATCAGAGAGCCTCCTCAGGAGGGCTACAAAGATAGTGAAGGGCCTGGAGAACAAGACGTGTGAGGAGCGGCTGAGGTCCCTTGGTTTGTTCGGCCCAGAGAAGAGGAGGCTGAGGGGAGGCCTCATGGCGGCCTGCAGCTTCCTCATGAGGGGAGCGCAGGGGCAGGCGCTGGGCTCTGCTCTCTGGTGACAGCGACAGGACCCGAGGGAACGGCATGGAGCTGTGACAGGGGAGGGGAAGGCTGGGTGTTAGGAACAGGTTCTTCACCGAGAGGTGGTCGTGACCTGGAACAGGCTCCCCAGGGACGTGGTCACGGCACCGAGCCTGCCGGGGTTCAGGAAGCGTTTGGACAACGCTCTCAATAGGGTCTGATTTTTGGGTGGCCCTGTGTGGAGCCAGGAGTTGGACTCGATGATCCCTGTGGGTCCCTTCCAACTCGGGATGTTCTGTGATCCTGTGCTGTCCCGCTGGCCCGGAGGTCCTGAGCCGCCGTCCACGCGCCAGCCTTGCTGTGACGGGTCCCAAGCGAGGGATCTCTCTTAACCCGTTCAGCTGCTTACTCTCGGGTACAGGTCAAGGCTGCCATCACGAAAACATCTTGCTTGGACAAGAGCAGCAGCTTTGGAGGTCTTAGGAGAAGTCTTGTTTGGAGATCCGCGTGGACGTTTCCAAAGGGTGGGAGAGCAGCCAGCATCACCCGCGGCGGGCAGGGGGCTCGTCCCACACAGCGCCCGAACCCCGAGCGCTGGCTCCTGTGGCGTGGAGCAGGTCCCTTGGTGGCCGCTATGCAGGGATGGTGGCCATCGGCCTGGCCACGGGCCTGCATGGCCGGAAGGAGATGGGATGTCTCGCTGACACTTCTGGGCCTTAATTGGAGAGTAAGAATGGGTTTGGTACGGTAATGACAGCTTGGGGACGAGAGCTGGGGCCCGGAGAAGGAATGGTGTGAAAATAGAATTACGGAGAGGTCTGCGCCGGAGAACAACGCCGTCCAGTTCTTTGGAGGCTTTAATTTTAGCTCGTCTATAAAAGTCTCATTACTAAGCAGCCCTTCAGCTTGACGTGCTCCTCCAGGACTCCCAGGACTCACGACTGCGGAGGGGAAGCGCCGCGCCCTGGAAGAATGCTAACGGGTCCTTGCTACCGCGTGCCGGCCAGGGATGCCGGGCACGTTTGTTCTGGGAGCGAAGTGACCCAAGAGTCGAGTATTTCGTCTGCAGCTGGGAGAAGTTCCGCGATTGCAAGAAGCTTTCCCAGCAGCAAGTTGCTCATGTTTTCATCAGGCCTGCACGTAGACAGCTCATTTCTCCATCCAGTGGTGCGTTCGGTCCCATCCTGAACTGTTTGTCTTCCTGATCATTATCATCTTATGTTTACGAAGAGTCAAACATGTCTTCAAACATCACTAAGGCAATCTTTAAACATAGAACTCGTTCATTTTTTCTTTTTTTTTTTGAATATACCCAGGACAGAAGTTGGTATTCTTAAGCGCGACGTTGATTCTTTATGGAGACTTTTGCCTTGAATACCGTCAAAAGTGGAATAAGAGCCAACAGCTTCTGTGTCATCCTGCTCTTGTCCTGCAGGTTTGCTGTCGGGCTGCGTGTCCTGATGGTGTTGATTCAAATCTGCCTTGAGTTTGCAGCTGCTTCCAGGGGTGGTTGACTCAGCTGGCATGCATACATCTGGTTTTCTTGCTGTCTGGGAAAGGACCGA
Source organism: Anseranas semipalmata (assembly GCA_013399115.1). Classification (NCBI taxonomy): domain Eukaryota; kingdom Metazoa; phylum Chordata; class Aves; order Anseriformes; family Anseranatidae; genus Anseranas; species Anseranas semipalmata. The sequence continues at coordinate 232,824 of VXAA01002791.1, read as the reverse complement.
ACTTTGTCTTTTCCCAAGTTTCTTGCCCTGTGAAATTGCACTAAAACATGAAGCGAAGAAGAAAGTGTGGATTATTTATTGGTCTGGCTTGCTGGCCCCTCTGCGGACAAATAAGGCGGCACTGTCTGCTGCAGCGGGTCGTGGTTCTGGGAGGAGCAGGAGGGGACAGCAACAGCCACCACCGCCAGCCGTGGCAGCAAAGCGGTTGCCCCGGGCCGGCTGGCTGCCCGACAAGCCGTGCCCTCAGCAGTGGCGGCACTGGGGCATTGTGCTCTGCTGGGGGCTGCGGTGGCTTTGGGGCGTGGGTGGCTTTGGGGCATGGGTGGCTTTGGGGCGCTGGTGGGCTTTTCCCCCCGGAGGAGCTGGGACCGCGCAGGGGCAGGGAGGAGCGGGCCAGCTCTAGCCTCAGCACCGCACACAGCCCTTTTGTGTTCCCCCATAGAAAAGCCATTCTTCGTGCTCGTTTCATAAATATGTAACGAGGGAACAGTGCTGTTATTGTCTCCCGAGCAGACACTCGCCGTGTTGTTCGGGGCTGCCGTGCCCTCCAGTGCGGTGGGTTGCCGGGGCTGGGGCGTGCTCTCCCCGCCGTGGTCCCGGGGCAGCCGCAGGTGTCAGGGCCCGGTGCTGCCGGGGCCGGACCTGTGGAGCGGGCCTGGGGGTGGTCTGCCGCGCTGGGGCAGCCCCCGCGGAGCAGGAGGGGTGATGCTCCTGCTGCTCCGTGGGGCGAACCGCTGCGGCGTAGCACTGCGAGGTCGGGTTTAAGTAATGTTGCCCTGCTCACAGCACGGTGGCTTTCTCCGTGGGCACTGCGCCTGTTGTCTCACTCTGCGTTTCTACAGACAGGTTTTGGCTCCCGTTGGCTTTCAGACCTGTCGTCTCCCTTAGGGTGCACACCCTGCGCAGCCATGGCCTGAGCAGAGCGGCGGCGGTGCTGGTGCCCAGGGCGGACCTGGTCTCCATCCCGCTGAGCGCAGAGGTGCGCCCGGCACCGTGCGGGGCCCCAGAGCAGCAGGCTCCTGCAAGTGGGATGAACTCTCGTGCCGTTGGGAACAGCGGTGCTGCACGCTGCCACAGGTCTCTCGGGGTCCGCCACCCTGCTCCCAGAGCGGAGAGCGTCCCGCTGTCCCGACGAGTCACAGGCGGTGTGGGGCTGCTGTGGGTCCGGGTCCCCTGGGCAGGCCGGCGCTGGCAGCAGGCGCTGGGACACCCTGCCTCGGCCGGCACCGGGGCAGCGAGCCGCGGCTGCTCTTGGGTCCCGTGCGCCGAGCCTGGAACCCACCTTGTGCTGTCTGCGGCTTGCTGCCGCTGCTCCCTGTGGCTGCCTCTCGGGACTTGCCTTGGCTGTGCAGGCACCAACTGTGAAGTTGCGGGGCGCTGAGGGAGAAGCAGGGGTTTGGGCAGAATTTGAAGTATGGAAGCCAAATCTTGGAGCTCGCTGTCCCAGCCTGGGCGTGCCTCAGGTGTGCTTCAGTCGCCAGGTCGGGGATGGCTTGCTGGACTGAGTTCTGAATCCCCGACTTCCACCTGATTCTCTCTCTGCACACTTTTATTAATCCCCCAAAGCTTCTCCCTGCTCTCCCGGAAGGAGGAGTTGATGTCCACGGGCTGCAGTCCCTGCGCCCTGACTGCCTTGTGCGCTGACCCCAGTTAGCTGCGGTGCCTCGCGGCGGTGCCTCGCCTCGTCGCTCACCGTGATAAATCCGGTCGTCTTGCAGGAAACTTTGAGGCCAAGGGGATGAGCACAGAAGCCTCGACGTGAAGATCGGACAATTAGGGAAGATCTCAAAGGAGCTTCCTGCTGAGACTGAAAGGAAGAAGTGGGAAGGACAGGGGGGTTTGTCTGGAGCCTGTCTCCAAAACTGCTCTTTTGGGGTGAGGCATGACGGGCAAAGAGGGGAAATGAGAGCCACGGTGACTGGGCCTGTAGTGGTTGTATCTGAAAGCGAAACAGGTGTGGTATCAGAGTGCAAAAGAAGACTGCTTCCTGGCAGGGGTGCTGGAGACGAGAACTGCACCGCTCCGAAGGCTCTGCGGGAGCGGTCGGGCTGTGGGCGCGCATCCGTCCCTGTCGTGCCCCCTCCGGCCAGCGCAAGGAGACGTCGCCCGCAGCGGTTGTGGCTGCAGCTTGTCCCCTGTGCGCCCGCTGGGAGGGCTGCGAGCTGGTGGCTGAAGGCATGGGGGCTTTTTTCCCTTTCTTGTTCCCTTTAAGCTGTTGAATTCTGTTTGCCTAAAAAGTGAATTTCCTCATACAGAGGGAGAGAAGCGGGGGTATGGAGAAGGGGGACGCGGCTCTTCGTAGTGCCTCGAAGAACCTGGAGCCACCAGTGCCTGTCAAACCTTGTGCGGGTTGCAGCCTTGGGCTGCTGTCCCATGCTCCTGCTCTTTTGTGCTTCCCAGCAAACAGGAATCGGGGAGCTTCCTGCTGTTGCTCTTGCGGCGGGCTCGTGCAGCCCGGTGCTGGAGCGCTGTTGGCCCGGGCTCAGCTCGGGCTGGCTGCGGGCAGGACGCTGCTCCCTGCAGCCCTGCAAAGCTGCTGGGCTTCGTGCTGCTCGTTGCTTCCTTCCCGGCCCGATCTCATCGCAGCAGCTGAATGTAGTGGGTATTTTTAATGCCAGCCATCCTGGGTAGTCAGGTCCTCGTTCATATTTACTAAAGTCTGCACGTTTTGCATGAGAACCTCCCGTGCAGCACTTCCCTGAACAGTGCTTGCTTTCTCCCAGACACTGTGCGATGCCGTTTCTCACCGGCCAGCGCTTGGCAGCCGTGCCCAGAGCCACCACCTGGCTCTGCAGGTGGAGCTGAGCATTGCAGAGAGGTGCTGGCACATTAGTCAGACCGTGGCACTAGTTGATGCAATAGCTCGTGCTTCTTGCGGGGTACTTGCCCAGCGCTGTTTCATACGGCTCGCGGCCCTGCGAGGGTTTTGTGGGTCGCTGCTCGCTCCAGGAGCACCATTAGCAACCTGCCGGGCAGTCCAGGGCTCGTGCCTGATTTCATCGAACGGCGCGGGCTTGCAGGCGCGGTTTGGGTCTGGGGCATCGGTTGCCACAGATCTGAGCAAGGAGTGCTCTGGGCAGAAGCCTCAGGTCCCCTTGCAGGTTGTCTCAGGGCTTCGTGCCTTGTGGGTTAACATAATTCTGCAGGAAACCACCGAAGTAACTATGGTCTGTGCTCTGGTGGCGTGAAGTACTTTGTGATGCTTTAAAACAGCTAAACTTCTAAAATAATTTCAGCTTTGAGATACCAAGGAGCTCGTTGAAGCCTCTAACGACCTGGGAAGCGATGACCAGGTTCGGGTTGGTCTCCCCGTACCCGGGCCGAGCTGCCAAAGCACTCGAGCCGCCCCGGCTCCCCGTGGGAGGCAGGGGCTGGCGGAGGCCTGGAGTGCGCTGTGCTCAGGCGCTGAGGATTTGCGGGCCGCGCGCTCCCCGCGTTGTACAGCAGCGGGTGTTGGTGGCTCGGTGGCGCGGGGATCGCGTCCGAGCCTGCGGGAGGGCCGGCTTCGGAGGCTGGCTGCAGGCTGCGCTGTGCTGCGGGTGGAGCTTGCAGCCCGCGGCCCTTGAGGAGGGGCTGCGCCGGACGCGGACCCCTGCCGCGTGGAAGCGCTTCTCCTTGGCTCCGCCGTGGCAGCGAGGGGCTGCTTCCGGCACGGCCGGGGACGCTGCTGCGAGCTTCCTGCAGGCAGTGCCAGCCCGGAGCGGTGCACGCAGGGACTGGGGGCAGCTACTGGGCTGGGGGGGACAGGGCTGCTGCAGGGCGCAGGGGACGCTCCGGGAGTGGGGCGCAGGGTCCCGCGAGTGCAGTCCCAGCCTGTCCTTTCTGCTGGGTGCTCGGGCTGAGCGGCTCTCGTCCCAGCGCTCCAGCGACGTTGGGAGCAAGGGAAGCAGTGGGGAGCTTCTTGCTCAGCCCTGGCCCCGGCTGGGCTGGGAGCTGCCTGCCCCAGGAGAGCGTCCCCAGCGTCCCCGGTGTCCCCAGCGTGCCAGCCTGGGACTTGAGGTCACTGGGTTGTGGTGCGTCAGCCGAGTGTTTAACTTTTTGCTTATTTAGAGTTTCCTGTATTGTGATAAGATCTCATAAACTTCCAAATATAGCATGACATTAATCCAGGCCGTCTCAGGCTGCCCCGGGAGCAGTGACCAGGTGTCACCTTCAGTCTCGTTGGCCTTTCTGCACGCCAGCGGAGCAGCAGGAAGGAAGGAGCGGAGCACAGCAGCTGCACCAGCGCCTGTTCACACGCGCACGTGCCTTCCCCGGCCGGGGCAGCACAAGAATCAGCGGGCCGGGCCGGCTCCCTCGGCAGGAAGGGACGCGCCGATAGAACAGCCTGATAGGCGCGGGCGAGCGGTGCAGATGTGTGCTGGTGGTGGGAGGGAGGGAGGCAGGATCAGGCCGCCCGAGGAAAGCACTGGACTGCTCGGCCGGTCGGAGTTTGTAAGCCAGGCTGCTTGGTAGTGACGGCAGCTGGAGTCAGGGTGCGCACGCTGCTAAATGATGTGTGCTCGAGAAAACCCAGGGGGCCAGTGCCCTCTCGCTCCAAAATCCACTGGATCCACTGATCTCTCCATTCGCGCTGAGGTCAACTCGCATCTGTTTCGCTTGGACGAAGAGCGAGTGAAGCCCGCTTGCCCTCGCCGTGCTGCAGAGCTGCGGAGGCCGTGGGCAGGGCACGCGTGTCCCGGGGAGCGGGGAGGGCGGGCAGGGGGCTGCGGCTGGGCTGCCTGATGGCTCCCTGCTGCCCGGGCAGCCCTCGCTCGCGGCGCTTGGCACCGCTGCTGCCACCGGCGTGCCAGCCCTGCCCGAGGGGAGCTGGGGTCCGGGCACAGGGTGAGGCCAGCGAGGGGGGATTCGGCCAACGTGACGCTCGGCACTATTTTCTTCATAACTTGGCACTGACCTTTCCATTTTGGTCCTCGGGCTATAAGTGGCATTTCTTCTGATGCCGTCTTCTGCTAAATTCAGCTGTGGCTGGCCGGTGGTGAGTGGGGTGGTGGAGACAGGTCTGGGTACCGAAAATATCCCGCCGGCAGCGCGTGGCTCCTCCCGTGACGTGGCCCCGTGCCCCGGCGGGCAGTCCGGGGGCGTGGGATGTCCCTGCCAGGACAGAGAGGAGCCCATCCTCTGGGACCCGCGGTGATGCCGCGATCCCTCAGCAGATCTGCGGGCGGGCCGAGGTCGTGCCGCTTGGCAGGGGTCACCTGGCTGCCTCGCTGTGCCCAGCGGGAGCAAAGCGCGCCAGGTTTCTCATTTCCAGGCTCCAGCTCCATGCGCTGGAGCAGGGTTTTACCGTAAGCTTCGTAGCCAAGAGGACATGGCCAGTGCCAAACCGCTTCGTTGGCCTCACAGAGTGCACTCCATGAACGTGGCAGGAGTTACGGGAGCCTCAGCGGGGTTTTCTGCTGCTTGAGGCTGTCCCAAGAGCCGGGTGCCACCCGGAGCGCCGGCTCCCCGGTGTGCCCACCTCCGCGCGCACGCGGCCGCTCGTTTTGCTGGGGTTTGTTTCAGCCAGGGGAAGGCGTGGGTGGCCTTCAGCAGTGGTGTGGGCTTCGGGTGATGTAAAGTTGTGGGGCAACTGCGGGCCCCAGGGGAACCCCAAAATGAAACCGAGCAGCTCAGCTCCATTTTTTGGGGAAAATATCAAGTGCCAAGTTGGAGATAACAAGCAGTAGCAACAAGGAAGGAAACTTTAACGTTAAATTTGGCCAGAGATCTGCTGCACTTCTGCTTTGCCAGGTTACACATCTCCAGATAACGCCTGCATGAGCTGTTTGCTCGTGGCTCTGTGGCCCCCATCCCTGTGCCAGGCGAGTGCTGCCGCGCGTCTGCGCTTGTGGAAGGGGCTGGGGGTCCCTCCTGCGCTGCCCGTGTCCCTCAGGGCTGTCGCGCTGCTGGGGCTTCCCGCGGGGCTGTGCCTGGCATCACCGGGGGCCGAAGCGTTGGCTGCGTGGCTGCCTGCCCTCTAATCCCCGTCTTGTTCCTGCAGGGAGCGGGGACGGACAGGGACAGATACTGCAGCGCTTCCCCGAGAAGGACTGGGAGGACAACCCCTTTCCTCAAGGCATCGAGCTGGTGAGTGCGCTGCCCTTTGGGACCGGGACCCTGGGCGGGCTGTCCCGCTACGGCACCGCACGCGCCCCGCTGGAGCCCCGCGTCCGACCGGGGACCCACCGGAGAGCAGCGTCTGCCTGCCCCCACGCAGCCCTGGCGGTGGGTTTCAGCGTGCTGCCCCCCGCCGTGCCCCCCCTCCTCCTGTCTGAGCCTTCGTGTCAACGGCCCCGTCGCCGGCAGCGGGGCTCATCCGCCGGCAGAGCTCTCCCAAATGCTCCCCGGCCCGGGCCGGCGGGGGCTCGCCCTGCTGCAGGCCTGGGTGTGCTCTGTTTGCATCCGCTGGGCGAGGGGTGGGGGCCCTGGATCCCTTCCCCAGCCCTCCGGCCGCGTTCGCCTGCTGTTGTGCAGCGCTTTGAGGTTGCAATCGCTGCTGGGTCATACCCAGAAAGCGACACACCCAGTCTAATTTGGCACTGCGTGGGTTCTTCACAAACCAGCTTTTAACTAATCAAGGATAATAGGATTGTTCTCCTCAGTTTCTAAATTTGAGCAGAAGTTCTTTTAAAATCTTTCCCTGCTGCATTGGTGCTGCCGCTCTGGAGGAAAGGAGCGTGGGCCCCGCTGCCGGCGAGAGCGAGCGGGCCGGGCTCTGCGCCTCGTGCCCTCTGTCGCCGCAAAGCTGAGGCTCCCCCTCGGCTGCGTTCCTGCTCCCTCTGCAGCTCTTCCCCGTTTCTGGCTGGAGTGCAGCGGAGCACAAAATGTGAAGACAAACGAGGTTTTAGAAGGTTTTCGCTGCCATACGAGTGCTAGGATCTCCGAGCAGCCCTCATGTTGGCCAGGGGAGTTGCGGGCTCCTGGCACAGAAGGGGACGCTCTGCCTGGTCCCCCTCTGGGTCCGCGCTGTCCCCAGGGCTTCGCCTCGCCCTTGGGCGCACGTTTCCTTGGAGCAGATGTGTCGCAGGGAGCGGGAGGGCACGCGTTGGGCTCTCTGGCTTGCCTTGCCCACGGGCAGTGCTTTGGGTGGCCGGAGGCGGCGGCGCAGCCAATGTCCCCATTCCATGGCCTGGGCGAGGTCCCTGCGCTATCTGCAGCGCTCAATTCCTGGAGCTGTGGATCTGCGGCCGTCTCCGCTCTGGGCACCAGCTCTGGGCGGCCCTGCTGGAGCTGGGGTTGGACCAGATGGACCCAGAGGTGCCTGCCAGCCTCAGCCATTCTGTGATTCTGTGATACTCGCCCATCCTGACCGAGCTCTGTTCTTGGCCACCTCCGATGTTTCATTGCCTCCTTCAGAGCTGGCTGCCACCTCCATCGTACCGCGTGTGCTGGAGGACTTCCACATCAGTGTGGCTGCGCCTGAGGCTGCTCAGGACACCCCATGTCGTGTGCCCTGCAGCGCTCTTGTCATGCTTACCTGAAAACCACGGGGCGCTGCTGACACTTGCAGGGGGGAGCTGCCAGCGCGCTCCTGTTGTCTGGACAGGAGCAAGCAGCTCCTGGAGCGAAGGCCAGAGCTGGACGCGTCTTCTGATCCCCGTCTTCGTCCCTCTGCCTCGTCCCGGATGCTCTGCTGTTGGTGCTCCTCTGTAGCTGCTACGTCATACTGCGTGCCCACCAGCAAGCCCAACAAGTCGTCGGGATCAGCGGCGGTGAACCCTTCTTCCTATCGCATGCTCACCATAATCCCAGCGCAGTTTTGGACTTTGCTATTTACTTTGACTGAGGCAAAAATATATATTATTTTTCTGGTTAGTGTTTCCTTGTTGTCTGTAGGGGACTTCGGAACTGTTCCAAGAAAGAGGAAAGCTGTGCTTTTTTCCCAAGGGCCAAACTGTCCAGCCAAAAAATCCGTGGAATTTAAACAATTGAAGCCTCGTCCTGTCGGGAGCTGTGGGGTGGCTCCGAGGCTTTCCACAAGTCGCCGGGAGGCCTTCTGGGTGAACAACTCGTGGGGATGGAGCTGAAAGGCAACTTTGGGAAATCAGGCAGACCCCGCTGCGAGGGGTTCAGTGTTGTGTGTTATGGTGTAGTCACTTCTGCGTTTGACAGCTATTTCAACGAGAACATTTTCTGGTGTCTTAGGGAGCAGGAATTGGTAGCTTCTGCCCCTGCTCACTGACAGCACTTCCTCTCAAAAATCTTTTTTTTTTTTTTTTTTCTGATGGAAGCTCCTCTAGAGACACAGGATGCGAGCGTTTCTCTTCCATGGCAGCATCGCTCCTCTCCAGGGGCGCAGGCTGAGGACAGCTGCATCCCCGCCGGATGGTGCCCGCTGCCCTGCCAGCCTGGCGCAGGGCTGCTGCCTGCCTGCCCGTGCAGGCGGGACCGCGGCGGGGAGCCCAGCTTCGGGCCGGGACCGACAGCCGCTGCTCCACAGGGCTCCTGGTCCCAGGGCCTCTGCTGGTACCCAGTGAGGTGTGCGTTGCAGGGATGGAGACTGCTGCTGGAACTAGAGGTTGTAAGCCTGTCGTGGTGTGCTGCACCCGCTGGTTCCTTCTGCTCTGGCGTGTGTTGGTACAATTCCTCCTCTCCCTTTGAAATCCTGACTGTAGTGTTTGTCCGTACGTCCTTCTGCAGCAGGATCGCACAGGTCTACATAGAGCAGCGCAGAATTTCCCATGCTTGTTGCATTCTGCAGACTGTCATCGTGCCTACTGGGCACATCCAAGCCTCCAGAAGCGTTTCATCTCTGCTGGCGTGCACCAGCACCCGAGCCAGCGTGTGCCAGCGTTTCCTCTTGGCACCTGTGCACTGGAGAGCATGAGGGCTTCTGCTGCTCTCCGAGATAAAGCAGTGAGGTCCTTTTGTTTTCCAACCACGAGGTAATTGCCCGTGTGTTTGCGACTTCAGTCTCCTCGTTTGGTTAACGCGAGCACAGGTTTGTACAAGCGTGCTCCAGCGCTGGTGCTGGCCCTGGCAGGGGGGCTCGGTGGGGCAGCGTTCTGGGGGTCTCGGGCTGCAGCATGCTCTGCCGCCTGCAGAGAAACATCCTTCGTTGCTTTGCTTTTGTAATGTGATGAGAGCTGAGCCCAGCTCCTCTGACAATCCGGTCGGGACCAGTGGATGTCCTCCCGTGCGGAGGCTGGCAGCCCGCTGCTGGTCGGCAGCGCTGGGGAGCGGGGAGAGCCGCTGGCAGCGGCGCTGGGCTTGGCAAGGAGCGGGGCCGGCTGCTGCCCGCCTGGTGGGGCCGGGGGCTCCCCGTGCCTCCCCTCCTGCCTGGCGGCGGGGGCTCTGCCCTCCCCTCGCCCCCCGGGGTGAGTGTGAAGGATCCAGAGGATGTCTTGGATCATCATAAACAAGATGCGTAAAAATTGATCCTTGCAGACTTGGAAAGGGCCTGTAACATGACTGGTGAAGAAGAAAAGACGGTGAAGCAGTGCTGATCGGCGCAGTGCTGTGGAAAATGAGGCTTGCCAGACAGATGGACACATGTCATCACGAGAGGATGGTTTTGTTGCTAAAACTGGTTCTTGCCGCTATAGGCAGTGTCCGCGCAGCTCAGGACACGGCTCTGGCTTCCTGTGACATTTTTCTGCATAAATGAAGGGCTGTTGCTGCCGAGAGGCTGAGGAGCAGCCTGCTTCAGGTGTCCTCTGCTGTTTGTAGGGGAGTTGCAGTACCTGCATTCAGGTCAGTCCCTTCCATCAACACCTCCCTTAATTAGGAATTCGGACTTTCGTCTCTTCTGGCCATCTACAGCTCACTCATCTTCCGTGCGCAGCAGCAGCGCTGAGGTGCACTGCGAGGAGAATCGGGCTCCCCGGGACAGCTGGCTGTGCAGAGCTGCTCCGGCACGCCGGAATGCTGAGCAGGGCCCTGGGAGCGGGTGTGATGGTGCCGCACCGCTGTCACTGCGTTAGCACGGGGCGCGGGTCGTGCAGCACCTAAGGACATGGTGCCGGAGGTGCTGAGTCTGCCAGCGTGGTAGGAGAAATGGATACGGGGTCAGCGTCCTCCCAGCGTGGGTCTGAGTTTGGGCAAAGCAAGGGCGCTGGGCTCACCCCTTGCACACGTGGATGGCCGGGGATCGTTAATTCTGCCTGGGGGCCCGTGGCTTTCTCCTCCTTTAGCTGTGGGAGCCCTGGTGTTGCAGAGCACCACGGTACTGCCATTCAGTCACTGGTTCTGGGGACGCTGCTCTTCTTATTACCAGCTAATCTACACCCATTGTCCATGGAGGATGCTGAATCATTGTTTGTCCTTTCTGAAGGACCTAGCTCGTCACAAGGCAGCGGTCCTGGAAGTCGGACCTCTGCGTGCCTGATGCCTCGTGGGGACTTCTGCATGATAAATCAGCTGAGAAGCACTGAGTGCACTGGGCTGCGAGCAACTCTGGGCACGGCTGGTACCCAGCCGCATGAGCTGAGCCCCGGCGCCGCGGTTTGAAGTGGCCCGTGCTCTTGGCAGGTGCTGTTTTGAAGGCGCTGACTGTCCTCTGCCCCAGGACAGCTCGGTGTCAGAGCCCCCGTGCCTCCCACGGTGGGACCGAGGTCTGGGCTCCGGCGCTGGGCTCACGCTGCCAGGGCAGAGCTGTGAGCCCCCATGAAGACCCTGAAGCACGCCTGTGTCCACGTGGCACCATCGTTCCCCTGCAGCCGTTTAACAGTGGCATAGTTCCCCCTGGGATGGGTCTGAGCTTCCTCAGCACAGAAGGCAGCTTTACTGGGGCAGCGGAGCAGAACCCGTGTCCGCCGGTGGTGGTGGTGGTGATGGTGGTGTCCTCACGGGGATCCTTCTAGAGGAGCAGTCCAGAGGAGCTGGGTTGCCATTTCTCAGGCCTCTGGATGAGCACGCTTGACCCCTGGCGCCAAGGACTGGCTTGTACATATGTGTCTCCACGGGGAAGGTTTAACACCACAGTCATGGAGTGCATCCTTCTCTTTGCACCAGGATGCAGGGACCGGGAAGTGCTGGGAGGGACCCGGCAGCAAACTCCCGGAGGGCGGCGAGCCGTTGTGTGCTTTAGCCCCATCGTTCTGTAACGCCCAGGAAGTGTTTGCGCGGAGCCGTGAGCTGGGGCAGAGCTCCCAGCGCGGAGCCCAGCAGGGCGAGGAACCCTCGTGCTGGGAGGCCGATGCTGTGTACTTAGCCTGATAGCCCGTGAGCCACGTCCTCCTGTGTGCTGACAGGGAGCCGGGCAGGAGCAGCCCGGCCTGGAAATGGCAGCAGGAAAAGGAGAGGCCCTGGACATGGGTTAAACGGGGACGTGGCAGAGCCGGAGAGCAGCTGAGCGCGTCCTCCTGCCTCGCCGGCTCCCGGGCAGCTGGAAACAGCAGAGCTCCTGCGCTGCGGCCGATTCCTGACTTACAGCCATGGCTACCCCGCGCTGCGCGGGAGAGGTGGATGTATGTCACGGAGTGTGTACATGTACGTGGAGCGTGATTATGGGGCATGGAGAGCGGTGAATAGTTGGAAAACTGCACCAGGCTGGAAACAGCTTTGATTAGCGGGGGCTGGAGCAGGCGTTTCTGCCAGTCCAGCCCTGTGGCCTTCTCACTGTCAGCCTCCGTTTTGCTGAAATCACCTCGTCCTCAGAGTTACCAGACCGCGGCCGCAGAAGCTGCTGCGTTTTCTTGCTCCTCAAGCACTTTCTGTGGGATCCTAAAACTACCGGGAATTTTCCAGTGCACACCAGCCAAACACAGATGCTGAGGAGAGGAAGTGCAGAAAAATCCCTTGAGATTTTGAAACCCCGCGGGGAGTTCTGGGGCTGGAATTACCCGCCGGGCCTGGGAGGGCGTTTGGGAAGTCCCCAGGAACCAGCCAAGACGTGCGCTGGAGCCCGGCTGCAGCGCGGGGCAGCCTGGGCTGGCGCTCCCAGCCGCCCGCCCTGCGGGAGCAGTGCCACCTCCCGGAGCGCTGCGCCCGCAGCCTGGCCTCACCTGGCCTCACCCGGCAGCCCCATGTGAGCCCCCTCTTCAGGAGCCATGCAGAGCCCAGCACGGAGCTCGCGGGCACCGCTCAGCCCCAGCCCCATGCCAACTCTGGGACGGGCACGGGGTGGCAGCGGGTCCTGGTGCCCCTCGTCCTCCCTCGGGTGCCTCCGCGCTGCCTCCGTGGAGGAGGACGGAGGCTCTGGCGTTGCTCCCCCCCCAGCACAGAGCTACACGTGTGCCGCTGGGGGTGGCACAGCCCTGTGTGCCCCACAGGCGATGCGTTACCGCAGCGAGCTCCCTGCCCCAGGCTCAGCGCTGGAGGCTCGCTAACGCGTTCTCAGACCCTGGAGCTCCTGGCTCCCGAAGCGATGTCGGGTCGCGGGGCGGCGCGCAGCCCCCCGGCCCCCGCCGCCTGACCGCCCTCTCTCGCAGTTCTGCCAGCCCAGCGGCTGGCAGCTCTTCACGGAGAGGAACCCCCCCACCTTCTTCGTCGCGGTTCTGACCGACATCAACTCGGAGCGGCACTACTGCGCCTGCTTCACCTTCTGGGAGGCCGTCGAGAGCGCGCAGGTACCGCGGGCTGCTGGGGAGGGAGCCCAGCGCCACGGGCTGGGGGGCATCTGGCTGCCTTCTGCTCTACGGCTGTTCCTGGTTTTCCCTTGTTGGAAGAACCCAGGATTTGGGAGAGGGACGGGTGTCTGACCCTGAGACATGGCTGATCCGTGTGTCTCCGTAGCCTCAGAGCCACCCCAGGAATGGAGAGGAGGAGGAAGAGGAGTCATCGTCTCCCGTTCAACCGGCGCAGCTCTTTGCTCCCAAAAGCCTGGTGCTGGTGTCGCGGCTGGACCATGCAGAGGTCTTCCGGGTAAGTCTGAATCGATCTGGGAGAGGGGATGGCAGAGGGGAGAGCCCTTAGTAAAGACCTCCTAGCTGTGGGAGCAGCCAAGGACCACGCAGCTGCTCCAGCACCAGCGCACCCCGGAGCAGCATGCGGCTGGGAGCCGGCCCGTCCCAGCCCGCTCCCTGCATCCCCATCCAGCTGCACCGCCGGGGTCAGCGCGCTGAACCTGAACGTCTGGCTGCAGAACAGCAAACCGAGGACTTGGCCACACCGGGCAGCTGGTGGCCTCGGCACGATTTTGTTAATGCAAAAACCGTGAAGTACAGCCTGTTCCCGTGAGAGCCTTTATCTTTGCCATCTTTGTTTTCTTCAAACTTGCTGCATTATGTGGCTGTAAAAGGTTTGGGAGGGCACGGGCTGCAAGCTGGCACGTTTATACAGCTCTGCCCTGCACGTGTGCGGCAACAGCTCTCCAGCAGGGCAGATGCAGTCGGGCAGCATCCCCGTGCCAAGCGGACTGACTGCCTTGCTGCTCCTCGTGGTCCAAAGGAGGAATCCATCTGGCACGTACAGTGGGCTCGCTGCTAGCCCGGGTGCTGGGCTCGTGGAGGGTGGCATTTTCCATCAGGCCGGGCTCTATTCTTCCTTTTTTCCCTCCCGCTGCGAGGATATCGCTTCTGGGTAGCTGCCCTGTGCTTGAGGCTCTTGTTCTCAGCCTGCCTCGTGAGCACAGGGCGTTCCTTCAGGGTGTTCAGCCACAGCGCCCTCCAGGCAGTAATGACTGACAGGGAAAAATATCGCTCCATTCTTTGGCCTAGAGCTTCAAACAAACCTCGGGCTTCACAGAATCCCAGGGTAGCTGAGGTTAGCAGGGACGTCCCGCTGGGGACGTCTGCTCCAACCCCTGCTCAAGCAGGGTCAGCTGGAGCCAGTTGCCCAGGACCATGTCCAGCTGGGTTTTGAAGATCTTCAGGAAGGAGACTGTGCGACGTCTCTGGGCAGCCCGTGCCACACTCGGTCATCTTCACAGTAAAGCAGTCCACATGCTTCGTGCTTAGGTGTATTGCTGGGGAAGGTGTCTGAGCATGGTCAAGCCCATGGTGGTAAAACAGCGACTCCCTCCCAGCAAGGGACCTGAGACCTGGGACCTGAGACCTAAGACCGAGATAGAAGGAAAAGTGAGAACAGAAATGAGCTTGGATCAGAAGTCCATTTGTTCCCCTTGTTGCGAGCAGTTGCATCATATGGCCATCTTCACATCTGGGATGGGGTTTGCTGTGTCTGGCCCTCTGTGGAGCTGAAATTCTCTAAAATGCAGGAGCTGCTCGTTTTCTGGGGTCTGAGAGGGCAGAGCAAGATCAGCCGGGCTGCTGTGACTGCCACACTGGGCAAAAGCAGGTCATGCTTGGGGATGTTTTTGGAGGAAAGTGGGTCAGCTAACTTATTGCAAAAGAAAGACATTTCCTGCAAGAGCTTTGTGCCTGGAGCCTGCATTGCAATGGTTCCCAGCTCGTTTCAGTCTCTGCGTACCTGACTGCTCCTCTTTCCTAGCTGTTCTTGCTGGGAGGCTAAGCAATGTTTGCATTGCTCGCTTGGTTGCTTGATTTCATTGCTCAGTTGCCTGAATTATCCACCTTAGTGACTTTTGGGGAACAGATTAGCGATAAGAGTACTACAGTCCTGTGGTTTGGGACCTTGGGTTATTTCCCCCTTAAGCTGTGGAGAGAAAATCAGAAATGTCATCGGGGATCTGTGAGGAGGAATCGGACCAAGGGAGCTGGGGCTCTGTTGCACGGTGTGCTCGCCTGTTCGGCGGTGCTTGCTGCTCGTGTTGCTGTTCCCTGCCCCTTCCTGGAGAAGGGGGATGAGTGAAACCTCTGCCTCATGGTCACGGTTTGGCCTTCGGTTGAGTGGATGAATTTCACAGACTGAGATGGAAGTGCAGCCTGTTACTTCCCCAGTACAAGGCTCGGGTTGTTCTGGCCCCTTCTCCTCCCTGATGGGGTCTCTGCAGAGCCCAAGACCTCGTCCTGTTCATCCTCTCGGTCAGTGTGGTGCTGGACTGGGGTCATGGTCCCTGCTCCCCCGTGGCGTGGCAGCAGAGCTGCGTGTGTCCATGGACAGGCAGGAACGTGAACTCGCTTTTCACTTCAGCACCCCCTGCCTGGCTTCTTCTCTCCAAAAGGCCCAGTATCGGTATTCTTTCTTTTCCTCGCCAACATGGGGAGATGGTTTGAGGAGAAAAAACAGACAGTGCCTTGAAGACAAATTCCTCAAATTCCTGATTCATCTGTGTATTACAGTAGCTCTTCCGTGCCCCAGCAGAGGACGTGTTGAACGCTGCCCTGTGCTTGTGCCCTGTGATGTCTCCTGTGCAGGAGCTGACGTTGGCTCCCAGATGCAAGGACGGTGACAAGAGCAGTGCCTGGCCGGGGTGTCTCGGCAAGCCCTCGGTGAAGGGGACTCCTTCCTGTCCGTTGTTTGGGGTTTTTAGTGAGACTTGATTCAACTGTGCAGGGACCAGGAGTGCTGCAGAAGTCCACCTCTGCCTGTGGAGCTCTTGAATCCCACCGCTCTGTTCATGCTGAGCCCACTGGGGACAGCTCGGGTGGGGTCAGCACTGCGGTGGGAAGGTGCTGCTGGCTGGAAGCAAGCTGAGCACATGCTAGATACCGTGTCCCTGCTGACAAGGACTCACTGGGAGAAATTAGAGGGAAGACCTCGAGCACTGCGCCCAGGGGTCGGCTGTCATGGGGTGTGCTCCCATCTGAGACAGGCGCTGGGAGCTGCGGGTGACGGTGCTCCGGGCTGGAGGGCCCCCCGCGCTGCTCCGGTTCACGTCTGCCTCCTGCGCTGATGCTCAGCCGTGCTGTGCTTTCCTCTGCAGAACAGCCTGGGTTTGATCTACACCATCTACGTGGATGGACTGAGCGTGTCCCTGGAGAACGTCATTGGGAACCTCCTGACGTGTACCATCCCCATCACTGGGGGAGCTCAGGTGGGTAACCTGCCCGCGCCCCCTCTCACCTCCCCGTGCTTCTGCCTCGCACGCGGCTCCCACGCCGGAGGTGCGGGGCAGGGATGTGCCGCGCGGCCGCCTTCTGGTCGCGCTGGGCTGGGCGATGCCGCTCGGGCAGCGGCTGGCTCAGTGCGCTGGCTACTGACGAGCTGCTGCGGGGTGCTGCTGCCGGCAAGGGCTTGACTAGTGCCGGCAGTGCCTTCCCAAGTGCTTTAAGAGTAGAAACAACAAAGCTCTGTGATTTTGAAGAGCTCAGCTCCTGGATCAGCTGAGACGATCTCGCTGCTTTGCTTGCTGTAAGTAAGCAGCTTTGTTGTGGCTCCCTGCTCCCTCCAGGAGGGAGTGCTGGATGGCCTGACCACCAGCTGCGTAGTCGCGGATCAGTCTGTGCAAACAATTGCCATGGTCTGTGGTTGCCCCTGCACCAGGGAGGTCTTGCTCCTCTGTTCAGGTCTGTCTGATTGCATGGAGAGCTGCTCCAGAGCCAAGTGGTCATAGGCCATCTGTGAGAGCGGGGACGAGCCAGCTTGAGGGAGACGGGCCAAGCAAGGCTAATGTTTGCTAGATGAACGGCTTGGAGCTCTCTTCTCAAACCACTGGCTTGTGCCCATGCATGGCCGGCATCTGTGATTGTTGGACTGGAGGAGCAACAGCCTTGCTTGTGCCCAGAACAGGCCATCAGAAAGAACCCTTCCGTTTTCCCCTCTGAGCCTTGCGTTCCTCTTGTGCTCCTCCTCCTGTGCCAGGAAGGCCAGCTGGGCTGCAGGCTCATGTGAGCAGATGGGTGAGGAAGGGCTAATTGACGAGGACATGGAAAAAGTGGAGAGCACCCAGCTGGACCCTCTGGCAGGAAGCGTTTGGAGACAGCAGCATAACCCCCTGGAGCTGTTTTGCCATGCTAACCCCTGGAAAATAGCCGTGGATGTGGCACTTGTTCCTGCAGTGGCTTCGCTTTCAGCTGAGCTCTGCTCAGCAAAAGACAACATCTAATTCTCCTGCACCCAAGGGAAGGAGCCTTTGCAAGGCCCCAGCAGCACTGCAGGTCCTCGGTGCCTGGAAGCTGAGCTTCCCCCACCACCGAGGCCCGTGACCCCGAGGCGAGGGCTGCTCTCTTGCACCCGTGCATCTGTGCAGGTTCCTGGCGCAGGCGCTTTCTGCTGGGCAGAAGCAACACCCCTTGGGCTGGCTTCGTGGCCCAGCGTAAGTTTGGTGCTGCCCTGACGACCCAGAGTGATGGGGGTCCTGGGAGGGCCGGGCTCTGCGGGGCTGTGTGCCGGTCATAGCCCAGTCCTCCAGAGAAGCAGCCAAGCTGCTGTGAACCCTGTGGGGCTGTGACTGCGCCAAGCGTCCTGGGCTTGCTCTGGCTGAAGGTGCGGGCAGTGGCTCTCCTGCAGGACCTGCCCGGGGCTGTCTGACTCCATCTGGTTCCTCCCAGGTGGAGCCTGTCAACAGCGGGAAAGGCGAGGAGAGGCTTCGGACCAGGGAGGCTTCTCGAGCCGCTGTGGCTCAGTGAACCATGCTTTTTGGCACAATTATTCATTGCCTCCCAGTTCTTGCAGGATCAATCTGTGCTATGGGACAAGTAGTGTGCTGCAGGGAGGACAGTTTGTTGGTGGCACTTCCCTTCCTGTGCTTTACCTGTTCTCCTGCTGTGTCCAAAAGCTCTATCTCAGTGTGGTAGTTACTGCTTTTGCTTTGTCTGTGTGCACCTCTCCTCTTCTGAGAGCGCTGGTCCCTGCTTCATGTTGGCCTGTGTGTTTGTCTTCCCTTGTCTGGCTGTGTTCGTGTGTTTCTAACTGACTGTGCTATCTCTGTCTGTCTCTATCTCAGCCTGACGCGGACGACGAAGCAGCGGTACGCACACTTTTTCTTTCATTGGGTCTGTCTCCTCGTAGCCACCTCTTACTCCTCTCGAGAAGGCTCGAGGGCCGTGCAGGCGGCAGCACCAGTGTCACCGGGTCCTTCCCCAGCGCCAGGCACGGATCCCCAGGCACTGCGGGTCCCGGGCGTGCATGGGGCTGTGTGCTGTGCTCTGGGCGCTGGCACTGCTCCTCCCCGCAGCAGAGCTGCTGTGCTCTGCCTCTCCTGGGGGTTGTGAAAACCTGGTCTGCTGGTCTGGGAGAGCAGGTCAGGGGTGCTTGCTCTGCTCAGCCAGAAAGGCTTTCGGGAGCAGCCTTCTAGGCTGTTGCAGTGGCGCGAGCTCTCGCAGCTGCGTGGGGCTGAGCGGGGAGGTGGGCGGCGTGGCGAAACCTCGTATTGCAGAGGAGTGTGTCCCTGGAGAGGTGCAGAGAGAGGAGTGCGGGGTCAGCGATCCGGTGCTGCCCTCGTCTCTGGAGAGAGGCTGAGGACCTGGAGGCCTCCCAGTGCCGCTGCGAATGAGCTGCAGTTCGGAGAAAAATTGCCCCGGAGCAGAAATGGGGCTGTGCCCAGTGTGTCCGCCCCCAGCCCTTACAGCAGGAGCCAAGCAGGGCCTGCTCTCGCTGCCTGGATGCGGCCCCGCCTGAGGCTGCGGAGACCTGGTGCAGAGCAGGCGCTGCGGCCCCTGCCTGGCGGTGCTGGCCGGGCACGGCACAGGCGAGCTGCAACGCGGGTGCTGGGGTCCTGGAGAGCCCCCGCGTGCCGCCGTGCAGTGCTGCCCCGCTCCCGCAAGGGTGCTGCCAAGGGCTCGGTCCTGGCCCTGTGCACGGGGGGTTCGGGCTGCCGCTGGCCTGGGGAGGCGGCGGGGAGCCGGCCGCTCCCGGTGCGTGCGCTGGCCCCTCGCTCGGTGCAAGCCCCGTGACCGCGTCCGCTTTCTCTTGCAGAGGACGATCTCTCTGGGCGCGGGGGACAGGCAGGTGATCCAGACGCCCATCAATGACTCGCTTCCCGTCAGCAGCTGCAGCGTGGCCCTGCTCTTCCGGCAGCTCGGTGAGACTTCTCCCCGCGCCTCCTTCTCATCGGGTCCGGTGCCAAAACCAGCCCAGTGCTGGGCTGCAGCTCCCACCGTGCTCCGCAGCCCAGTTTGTCGACTCGGGGCTTTGCTCCAGCTGCAGCCGTGTCAGAGCGAGCCCCTCCGCAGCCCGGCTCTGCCCTCCCTTTCCCGGCACGGGGCCTGCTGGCGGCTCTCCCCTGGCTGGGAGTGGAGCTGTGGCCAGGTCTCACCAGAAATAGCCAAGGGGCCTGGCGGGTGCAGAGGTGTGCTGCTGATGTCCTTGTGCTTCCGATGGGAGGGTCTTGGTGGCTTCGGCAGAGCTCCCAAGCATCTTCCACAAGGAGGGGACTCCGTGGGTGACTCTCTGGAAGGTGTCAACTCCTCTGTTGTGCAGAACGTGGAGATGGGGAGCAGGATTCGGCCCGGGTGGTGTGTAACGGTCTGTGCTGGAGCGTGAGAGGGGAACCCTCGTTTCTGAGCGCTGTTCTCTCCCCTTCCTCCCCAGGGATCACCAACGTGCTCTATCTCTTCTGCGCAGCGCTTACTGAACACAAGATCCTGTTTCTCTCCAGCAGCTACCAGAGGCTCACCGACGCCTGCCGGGCTCTCCTTGCACTCATGTTCCCCCTCAAGTACAGGTGAGGGAAGAGCCCCGAGCCCTCGGCAGAGCTGGGAGGCAGCTGGGGCACTGCCACCGGCCAGGCCGTTTGCCACCCCCTTGCTCTGTGCCCTGGCTGGTAAATAACCGCGTTTTGGGCATTGGCAGCGCGGGGCAGGTGAACACAGCATCATGGGCGCTGTGAAGGATGGGTTCTTGGCTGCGCTCAGAGCTCCTCTCCTGGAGCCTTTGGTGTGCACAGCAGTGTAATTCCCGAGGGTGCCCACAGCAGCGAAGGGCTGTGAGCCTCCCACCCCCTGCCTCCCGCCTCTCCCGGCTACAATCGGGGGAATCGGGGCACCAGCACTGGGGGCAGGCTGCGAGGCATCGCTACAGTGCCTGCAGCTCCAGGAGCTGCTGCCGTGAACTGTTCCCAGCCTCTGCGACCGGAGGGAGGGCGGCAGGGCTGGTGGGATGTGTGGTCACCCCGTGGTGCGCTCAGGAGAGGCCAGAGGGGCGTAGTGCTCCAGAGTCCTTCCCTCCCCTTCTCTCTTAGCTGTCCCTGTGCGGAGCACAGAGCCTCCGGGCACCAATTCTGCGGGCGGCCCAGCCCCAGGCACGGAGTCTCATTGGACACGGCTGGGTGCTGGGAGGCCTCCAAAGACCCTTGGGGCAGATCCTGTCCCCCGGGACAGGGCGCGCACATACAGGGCTGTTGTTAGTGGGCCGGTGGCGGTGGCTGAGCGGACGCGGTGACTCCTGCAGGACGGCTGGCACCTGGCTCACCCGCCTGGGGAGGTGGGGACACTGGTGACCAGCGGGGACGCCAGCCTGCCCCGCTTGCCGCTGCGCATCACCCATGTAGGACAGTCGGGATAGACAGGCCATTGTGGCTGCCAGCTCCTGTCGTGCTGTTTCCACACTGGCATGCCATACCCCTGGGCTGCAGAAAGGCCATTTGTATTCCAAAGAAAGCTTTCTTTTGGAATTAAATTGCAGTGCTGGAAACCTTTCCCTCAGTCAGACTTAGATTATA
Organism: Anseranas semipalmata; assembly: GCA_013399115.1. Taxonomy (NCBI): domain Eukaryota; kingdom Metazoa; phylum Chordata; class Aves; order Anseriformes; family Anseranatidae; genus Anseranas; species Anseranas semipalmata. The sequence goes on along the minus strand of VXAA01002791.1, from coordinate 212,498 downwards.
ACTCCAGGGCCAGAGAATGATCAGGGTCAGTGTCCGCAAGCACTCAGAAACCTTGCACAGCTGTAAGACATGCATTGTCTCGAGGGCTGACAGTGGCAGATGAAAATCTGCTTTCCTGGGGACGTGGTCACCCCACAAACCGTCCTCCAGATGGGGGACCATCAGCTGGCCATGGGACAGAGCAAGGGCTGGGGTTCAGGGTGCTGTGCTTGCTGTCCCCTCTCATCCTAGCACGTAAACCCTGGTGTGTTTCTGGCCGGGAGAGAGCTGCGATGGGCTGCGCTCTGCCCGGAGGGTTGGGTGTGGAGGACAGGGGCTGGGTACCGAGCAGGGCTCGACTGGCTGCAGCAATGCTCTTTTCTGGTTGCAGCTTCACGTACGTGCCCATCTTGCCTGCACAGCTCCTTGAGGTACTGAGCACGCCGACACCCTTCATTATCGGAGTCCACTCCATCTTCCAGTCGGAGACCCAGGAGCTGGTGAGACCCCGCGTGCCCTGTCCTGTGGGCTGGGAGCAGGACCGGTCCAGGGGAAGCAGCGGGGGCGTGTGCCAGCGGTCCCAGATAGAAAACACTGCTCCGAAAGGCACCCAGGGCAGCGGGCTGAGCACACACAGCTCGCACTCGGCGTGCTGTCCTGGCCGGCCAGCTCGGGCCACGGTCCAGGCGCGCCATGCGAGCCAGGCGGGCTGGCTGGGGCTGCCTCGTCAGGGTTTAGGTCTTCAGAGTCGGCACAGCAGCGGCCGGGTTAACTGAGGATTTGATTTTGAAACTCAGCTGGCAGCGCTGGTCCAAGAGGCTGTGTTGGCACTTCAGCCTGACAGACTTCAGTGTAGAAACTGAATTAAATCAAAGCGTAATGAGTCTGATCTAAACTGAAGCAAGCTTTTGTGCAGCCTTCTGAACAAGCTGAAAAGTGCCATTTCGGTTAAGCAGGAAGGCGTATGCGCTGGGTCTGGCGTCAGTGTTTGTGTTCTCCATGAGATGTCTCACCCAGCCTGATACGGTGCTGAGGAGTCTGATGCCACAACATCTCAATAAGTGACTCAGCCTTCTGAGCAGGGCTGCGTCCCTCTTCTGCCAGCGTTCCTCCCCCTGCTGCTCCCTCAGATCTGGCTTGCCCCTGGTTTCCTGTGTGCCATTGCCGTGGGCTCGTACGCAGCCTGTCGCCTCCATTGCAGGCAGCGATGGGATCCTTTTATAGCTCATGTATTGCAAATGCCTGGGTGCAGCAGCAATGGATTAGAGAAAATAGCTGCTGAAGGCTGCAATGGTCTGAGCATCTGAGGGGAGATGTGCTGGTGTTCCCCCAGATCCTCCTCTCCTCGGTTGGGCTCATTTCCCACGTTGGCTCTCCATTGCCAGCGGGAGGTGGTGGGCAGTGTCTCAGAGTCTGGCCTTGTCTCATGCCTGTCCCACCACTTCCAGCTGGACGTTGTTATCGCAGACCTGGACGGCGGGACGGTGAATGTCCCTGAGTGTGTACATATCTCCCTGCTCCCTGAGCCTCTGCTCCAGCAGACCCGGGAAGCCCTCTCCATGGTAAGTGCTGCGGTGTCTCCCCATCTGCAGGGTGCAAATGCTTCAGGAACAAGGTGGGAACGGTCACAGAGGAGCTGAGAGCCGGGTTCCTACCTCAGGGTCCTCCTGGCCGTGTCACACAGGACCTCTCCTTACCCGATGGCCTCTGCTGCGTGGCAGTGCTGGAGGGGGTTCCTCTGCCAAAGGTTTCTGGGAATCAGGTGGCTGGCTCCCAGCCTTCGGGCAGGAAGCAGCTGCAGCCCTGAAGCTGCTTTTCTGGCTGCTAGCGCGTTCCCAGACACTGCTGGCCATGCGAGTGCGTGCCCAGGACAACGCAGCCAAACAAAGGCTGCGCGCCTCGGCCCCCCGCTGCCTGTGGCCGGGGGGAGCAGGGGGCTGAGTTCTGTCACATGCGTGAGCCCTGGTCGCAGCCTGGCTGTGCCAAGCCGCCATCCCCCCCGTGGCACGCGTTTCCCTGTCTGTGACAAGGACGCGGAGCTGGAGAGGCACAGGCTGAGCCGTCCCTGTGGTCAGCGTGCTGGGCACCTGCGTCCGGCAGTGGGGAGCCCTGGCCCGGCAGAGGGTTTTCTGATAGCTGGTGATTGCAGCCCAGCCCTGCAGGCCGTGAGCCCCTCAGACCCCATCCACAGGTCCTGCTGGGCTCCTGGGGAACGCCGCTTCACGTTGCTCAGCTGTGAAGACAGAGATCTCTGCGGGCTGGGATCTCTGAGCGTGCTTTGTGCCCTGTCTGCGCAGGTCTTGGACCCAGAGCTGGAGGTGGCAGATCTTGCGTTCCCCCCTTCAACAGTTTCTGCCTCTTCTCTCAAAATGCAGGTGAGTGGAGCGGGAAGGGGGGGAAGTGCGCAGGGCCTCACTTCTCGGGGAGCCCCTGCCGGGCACCCCGCTCGGTGGGCACGGAGCAGGCAGGCACGGCTGCGGGCTGCCCCGCACCGCGGCACCGCTGCCTCTGCGGGGTGGAGGCACAGCGCGCTGCTCCCGGCACCGGGACGTGCTGTGGCCTGGCAGCCAGCAGCGCCGCTTTGAGCAGCCTCAGCATGGGGGGGCTGGGGGGCTGCCCTGCCAGGAGCTGGCACCTTTGGGCCCCAGGGCTGCGAGAGCTCCTTCCTCCGTGCGTGCGGTGTCAGGGACGCTGTGAAGGGCAGAGCACGGGGGATCCATCTGCCGTCTCCTCTTTCCCTTGAACCTCTCTGAGTTTCCTTCCCCGCTCAGCAGAGGCTGAGCCTGACACGTGGTTTGGATCCCTCTTCTCTGTGCTGGGTGGAAACTTCTGCCCTGTGAGCTGGCTGCTCTTCGCCCCTCTGACCGTACTGCCCGTCCCTGTTCGCAGGACAAGGAGATCCGGGCTGTCTTCCTCCGCTTGTTTGCACAGCTGCTGCAGGGCTATCGCTGGTGTCTGCACATCATCCGCATCCATCCCGAGCCGGTCATCCGCTTCCACAAGGTACGGCTGTGACACAGGCACGCGTGCGGGGCTGGCGGGTGCCTGGCCAGGGCGGGCAGCCTGGCTCTGCTCCGAGCCCTGGGAGCAGCTCCTGCTGGGAGCAGTGTGGTGGGAGGGGAGGAAACCCGTGGGGCTTGGCCAGCAGGGGCGGGCAGGGGCCGTGCCTCTGCAGGGACTCTGCTCCTTCTGCTTGGAGGCCTCGTGCCCACAGAGCAGAATTATTTTTTCAAACTGCCCTGTATGTCTGTGGAAGGACTCTTTACCAAGTGGATTGACTTGAGGTTGGGAAGAGTTAATCTGTGGAAAGGTTTGCACGAATACAGCTGTATCTAGAAATAAAGATCTGCGTTTCCAGCCAGTGACCTCCCCTGCATCACTGCCAGGTCCACCTGCATCCCTTGTTTGTCCTTGAGTGTCCCGAGGTCTTGTGGGTCAGATACCATTTCCCTGTTTATGCCCATGCATAGTCGGATGCACCACAGCAGATGTTCGTGTGCCTGGTGTCATGCAGCCTTCTGAGGCTTACAGAAGGTATCCCTCACGTCATGGCCTGGAGCTGTGGGTTTTCTTAAAGTCTAGGGAGAGGAAGCAAAACCTGGGGAGAGGAAGCAGGCAGGGCCGGCTGTTCCGGGCACCTCGGGGCTGTTGGCAAGCCCAGGGTTGGGAGAGGAGGAAAAAGTCTGAGGTGTTCAGGGGCCCGTGGAGGAGACCAAACGCAGGAGAAGACAACAGATGGGGAGAGAGCAGAGGGACTTGAGCGTTGCAGCTCAGCGTGGCCACATCAGCAGCAGCTCGCCCCTCGCCGCTGCCCACGCCAGGTCCATGGGGACCGGTGGGCTGGAGCACAGCGTGGGGGGCAAAACCTTGTTCCTGCAAAAGCGAGCGTGAGCGCGCATGTGCTGTGCACATCCTGGGCACATGCATTGCCAGCGCTGCTCTGTGCTGTAAGATGTGCGCTGGCCTCTGGTGTTTAAAATCAGCGTAGTGTTCTTAACGGTTTAGAACTATTTTTTTTATGCTCAGTAAAAGTTTATTCCTGACAAAGAATAAATTTATTTATAATTTTGTGTTCCATAAAATTATAAGCATGCAGTAAACCTAAGAAAATACCCTTTTGTAAAATGGCTATAAAGCTTACGAAGCATAACAAACTTCCTCTTCATAAAACCATTGCGCACAGCATCTGCATGTGGTACAAAATCATGGAATCATAGAATGGCTTGGGTTGGAGGGGACCTTAAAGATCAACTGGTTCCAACCCCCCTGCCATGGGCAGGGATGCCACCCACTAGATCAGGTTGTACAAAATAGCCTGAATTCTGCTCATTTTGCTGCTTTGGTCACAGCAACATCTTAGAAACATCCTGGTTTTGCCCATGTAGCAAAACTCTTCGATTGCTTGTAGCACCCTGCATCTCTCTGCTACCAGCTTCTCACTGTGCACTTTCCCTTCACCGCCCGCATGCTCCGCGGAGCACCAGCCGCCTCCGTCTCCTCTGCAGCCGCTTGTGTGCACCCGGCAGCGTCAGCCTGCGGTTGTGCATCAGGCGGCTGATGGCTGCCCTTGTCCTCCGCACGCCACGAGCAGTGCTCGGCTGGCCAGGATGGCGGTGGAGGTCAGAGCCAGGTGGAGCTGTCAGGGCAGCCGTGCTCTCAGCATCGCCCGCCCTCAGAAGGGCGGCTTGGATGGCACAGAGGTCCCAAGGTCCCGGCTGGGACCCTGGGCGAGCAGTCCCTGCCATGGCACCGTGGTCCTTTCCATGCAGCGAGCTCATGTGCAGCGAGCGGGTGAGGGCGTTGGGAGGAGCAAGCTGTTCTGCAGCAGCCCAGCTGATGTGCCGAGGCTGACAGCAATCCTGGGCGAGCTCCCACGCTCGTCTGCTGAGGGGAAAGTCCTGAGGGCTTTCTGTAGACCTGGTGCCTCAGGCTGCCTTTGTGGACGGTGGTGAGATGCCTTCAGAAGTACGTCTGGGGCAAGAGGTGGGGTGAGCAAGCATTGCTCAGGATGAGGTCCTCATTGCAGATGCTGGAAGGAGCCCCACTGTGGGGAGCGGAGAGGGAGGTGCCGATCTCTTCTCTCTGGTGACTGGCGATGGGAACAGCATGGAGCTGTGACAGGGGAGGGTCGGGCTGGATATCAGGAAAAGGTTCTTCACCAAGAGGGTGGTCAGGCACTGGAACAGGCTCCCCAGGGATGTGGTCACAGCACTGTACTGCTGGAGTACAGGGAGCATTTGGACAATGCTCTTAGATGTATGGTTTAACTCTTACGTTGCTCTGCGTGGAATCAGGAGTTGGACTCGATGATCCTCATGGCTCCCTTCCATCTCGGGATATTCTGTGCTTCTGCGAGCCTGCGGCTGTTGTGCCCCACCTGCCCCCGGGTGCGCACCGGGGCTGGTGCTCGTAGGCAGAGCGCTCTGCTTACCCCTGCGCCTGTCCTGCTGCAGACCTGGGACGTGCCCCTCGCCACAGCAGGCCGGGCACAGGCTTCTGTGCACACCCGCGTGGGGATGGGGTCCCTCATCGTGTCACCCACGCCAGCCAGGACGACTGCTATGCTGGCTGTGCTGCTGATGGCACCGTGCTTCCCTGTTGCAGGCAGCCTTCCTCGGGCAGAGGGGGCTGACGGAGGACGACTTCCTCACCAAGGTGCTGGAGGGCATGGCATTCGCTGGCTTCGTGACGGAGCGGGGGGCCCCGTACCGCTCCATTGACCTGTTCGATGAGGTGAGCAGCTCCTCTAGGCCCTTGCCAGCAGCCCTGCACTGTGCTGCCTGCGGTGGGACACGTTCTCCTCCGAGGCAAGGGCTGGGGATCCACCTCGATGCTCTGGCTGCAGTGCTGCACCTGGGCTGGCAGCTTCGGGGGACGGAGCTGGGGCATGGGTAGGGCGGCCCAATCCTGCCCAGCTGGCAGGATCCTTTCTCCTGTCTCCTCTGCTCCTCTCATCCGTCTCTTCTCCTTCCAGCTTGTTGCTTATGAAGTGAAGCGCATGCGTGCAGAAGAGGGGAACAAGCAGAAAATACTGCGGCACATCAAGGAGCTGGCAGAGAAACTTTACAAAAATGTGAGTCCTGAAGGCCAGAGCACAGGAGGGGAACCTGATCTGATGGGGTTACAGGGCTGGGAGAACCTGGGTCAGAGCCAAGGTCTGTCCTCCCTCCATTCATGTTACTGTAAGCTGGTGCTGGAAGCACCACTCGTGGTGCTTGATCCCCTCCTGCCCTGCGCTGTTAGGTGTGGCAGGGCAACTGCTGATGGACCCAAAGGTGTCTGGCCTGGCGTGAGCCTCTCCCGGGAGTAGGAGTCCTTGTTTTGGGGTGGCCTGGGCATCGGGCACTTCCTTTCCTTTGCTCTGGAGCAGCTGGCCAGCCGCTGCACATGTTGTCTGGTCCAGGACGGACCAGCTAAGGTCTTCTGAGAGCAGAGCAGTGCCCTGTAGCCCTTTGGCCATCTCAGCCCTGAGCTCCTGAGTGGCTTTTTGCTCGCTGCTGTGTTCGGGGCCAGTGCGCTGTCCTTGCAGCTCCTGAGAGCAGAGCGTGATGGCACTGTAGCTCAGACAGCCTGCCCTCAGGACTGCAGGTCTGGGGGGTTGCAGAAGACCTGCTGGGAGAGGAGGAGAGGAGCAGAGGTTGCTGAAGGATGCCTCTCTGAGCCTCCTGCCCTGAGAGAGGACACATGACATCCACATGCCTGAAAAGAAACTGTCTTTGCTGTGCCAGGAGAACCCGTACCCCGCGGTGACCATGCACAAGGTGCAGAAGCCCACAGAAGGCTGCCACCTGCGCCTCCACCAGAAGCCTTTTCCCCGTTTGGATGAGGGCACGGTACAGTGGATCATTGACCAGGCCACTGCCAAGCTGCAGACGGCCCCTCCTGCTGTGAAGGCGGAGAAGAAGTGCATGGTGCCATCGGGCCCCCCCATCGGTATGTGTGCGCAGAGCTCCTTTCCCCGCAGTGAGAAGCCCTGCTCAGGAGGAGCTCCCCCATGGCATTGCCAGCTCTAGGGGTGCTGGCTCCCTTTTATGCTGTGGCACGTCTGAGGGTCCCACGCGAGCGAAATGCGGGTGGTGCTGCCGTCCTGGAGGAGCAGCAGCTCCGTCCCTGTTAGCTTCTCCCATTTTGGCAGTTTGGAGGTCCCTGGGCTCCATCAGCCAGCCTGAGGGGACAGCTGAAGGCCCTGCAGTACTCTTCCAGCACGGGCTCCTGGAGCCCAGAGCCCTGCCTGTGCAGAGCAGTGGGGGGCACCCGTCTCTCCCCACCCTGGGGTGAAAGCCCTGCCCTGGCTGAAGTAACGGTCGGTTCTCTCCCCAGCTGCCATCATGGAGCGTAATGGCAATGCCCTGGCCAACAGCGCCCGTCGCCTGGAGGTGGTCAGGAACTGCATCTCCTATGTCTTTGAGAACAAGATGTTAGAAGCCAAAAAGGTGAGGGAGACTCTTGAGGAGCTGGTGGTTGAGGGGAGGATGGTGAGGGTCACTCTGCCTCTCCTCTGTGACAGGCTGGAGAGGCCATTCCTTGCCTGTGTCCAGATCTCTGCTGAGCAGCTCTGTTCCCATATGTTCACACGTTCTCTCAGCATTGTTCCTCCTTGTCGTGTCCCTGGGCTTTTTGGCTGATCACTCCACTGCAACAGCATCTCCCAGTGCCCCTCAGGGTCTGTCCCATGGAGGTGGCTGGGCTGGGGTCCTCTCCAGCCTTGCTGAGCCAGGAGCCTCCCAAGGCTGTGCTCCAACTGGCCAGGTGTTGTGGGATGCTCTGGTTTGCATCCACGTCTGACTGCAGATCAGCTGCCTGCAGGCAACGTGGTGTCAGAACGTGAAGCCCCTCCTGCACCTCTCCTTGCGGGCTGCCATTGACCTCACCGTCTGCCCAGAGCTCAGCTGGGCCCCGTCTTTCTGCTCCGTGACATCGTTTTTCCCCCGCAGTTATTCCCTGCTGTGCTGCGAGCCATGAAGGGCCGAGCAGCCCGGCACTGCCTGACCCAGGAGCTGAACCTGCACGTGCAGCAGAACCGGGCTGTGCTGGACCACCAGCAGTTTGACTTCATAGTCCGCATGATGAACTGCTGTCTGCAGGTAGGAGAGAGGCTGGAGTGAGTGCGTCTCTTCAGGAAGGAGAGCGTCTCCTGTTGTGGGAGACGGCATTGTGCAGGGTTAGGAGCAGATCTGGGTGTCTTGCAGTGAATCCTCTTGTAAGCTCTGCTCCCTTCCCCAGGACTGCACAGCCATGGACGAGCATGGGATTGCAGCCGCTCTCTTGCCACTGGTCACCGCTTTCTGCCGAGTGAGTATCTGCAGTGTCCTGGTGCCTGGTGTAGCCCTCACAGACTCCGAGCTCCTTGGAGGCCACAGAGACTGGTAGTCTGAAGGGCTGAGAGCCAGCGCTGCAGCCAGGCTAAGGGCAGATTGTCCCCTCCGTTCTTCTCGGAGTATGGGATCCTGTCCAGTAGCTTCCAACCACGCGCAAGCTTGCCCAGGCTGGCTGCGCCAGTCTCCGGCCCAGGGTTTCCAAAGTGGCTGGAACATGTGGGGCGAAGGTGCTCAGAAACTGGGGATGCTCTCATTTATCAGACCTGGACTGAGGTCAGAGAGTCATAGAATCATCAAGGTTGGAAAAAACCTTCAAGATCGTCAAGTCCAACCATCAACCTGACCTAGCAAGTCCCATCACTAAACCATGTCCCTTAGTGCCATGTCCACAGATCTCTTAAATACCTCCAGGGTTGGGGACTCCACCACTTCCCTGGGCAGCCTGTCCCAATACTTGATAAAATTCTTCCTTCCAAAAAGTATCAGTAGCATGGGGTCCTGTTGGGCCCAAGGGTAGGTGCTGAGCAAATCTCAGAAGAGTTTGCAAGGAATGCTTGTAGGAGCTCTGATGCAAGTGTCCCTCCTGACTGCCCAAGGGTACGTTGCCTTTCCCAGCAACAGGCAAGAGCAAGGATTAACTGGAGAGGAGAGGTTGGCACAAAGGCCATGAAACTCTCTTCTATCTTCTGCTTCCTCAGAAACTGAGCCCAGGGATCACGCAGTTTGCCTACAGCTGTGTGCAGGAGCACGTGGTGTGGACCAACATCCAGTTCTGGGAGGCTATGTTCTACTGTGACGTGCAGAACCACATCCGAGCCTTGTACCTGGACAGCAACGAGGAGAACCACACGGATGAGGTGAGGCGGTGGCAGCAGTGTCGGTGTTCCTGCAGAGCAGCTGCACAGAAGCAGCTCTCCCCTTAGGTCCACGGGCTGATAAGGATGGATGAGGGACTGCATCCTGGTGTTGGGAGACTGCTCTGGGAACAGTGGGGTGAAGGCTGGCAGGTCTCCTGTCCATGCAGACCTGTGACATGTCCTTCCAACTCCTTCAGGAGAGCACGGAGGAGCCACAGGAAGCCAAGTCTGCCCTCGAGATAGCATCAGAGCAGCTGAGGCTCTGGCCCACCATGAGCCGAGAGAAGCAGCAGGAGCTGATCCAAAAAGAGGAGAGCACTGTTTTCAGCCAGGCCATCCACTACGCCAACCGCATGAGCTACCTGCTGCTGCCTCTTGACACCAGCAAGAACCGCCTGCTGCGCAGCTCTGGGCTGGGGGACGTGGAGAGTGTCAGCAACAGCTTTGTCACCAACAGGTAAGCGGGGCTGGAAAGCTTGGCTGGGCCATGCCAGAGGGGGACTGGAGCAACCTGAACTGCGGACAGGAGCTCCTTGGTGCGGTACCTGGGGCGCCTGGATCGTTCAGCTGCGAGTCAGGATTGATGCAGGTTGCACTGCCCAGGGCTGTTTCAGGTCAAGCGTTGGAAGCTCCCCTGGGTTCATAAGAAGAGTGGAAACACTCTTGAGTTCTGCCCGGCATGGGCAGGGGCCTCCTGCTACGGGTTATGGCAATGGAGAGAGATACTCTGAGCTAAGTCTTCTCTACTTCTGTATGGCAGCATCGCTGGCAGTGTGGCTGAGAGCTATGACACAGAAAGTGGATTTGAGGATGCTGAGAGCTCCGATGTGGCCAACTACGTGGTGCGATTCATCAACCGCTTTGTGGACAAAGTCTGCACGGAGAGTGGAGTCACCAACGAGCACCTCAAGGGGCTGCATGTCATGATCCCTGGTAAGGCACCTTGCAGCAGTGCGGGGGAGTGGGCGGCCGTGTGATCTCACTGCAGATCCTTCCCAATCGACTGGGACGACTGCTCAGGAGGGGGTTCTGAAAAAAGTAGTAGGAAGGCCAAGAGAAGGAGCGCTCAGTGCTACAGAGCGTTGCCTGGGTGGTGTGTAGGACAGCACGTTGCTCATGGTCTCTAACTTCATGTTTGTCCACAGATATTGTGCAGATGCACATAGAGACACTGGATGCTGTGCACAGGGAGAGCAAGAGGCTTCCTCCCATCCAGAAGGTATTGACCTGGCCTGCTGCAGCATGGGGGAAGGTTCTGGTGCTGTGTGGGGCTATCAAATCCCCTTCCACAGTCTGCATGGGCCTAAACTTCCTATTTTACATCCCTGTAGCCAAAGCTGCTGCGCCCCAACCTGTTGGTGGGTGAGGAGTGTGTGATGGAGGGGCTCCGTGTGTACCTCATGCCCGATGGACGGGAAGAAGCTGCAGGGGGGAATATTGGTGGTCCACCTCTCCTCCCTGCAGAAGGAGCCATCTTCCTCACCACTTACCGCATCATCTTCAAAGGCACTCCCACAGACCCACTGGGTAAGGCTCTTGCGTGCACCACACCTTCTGTCTTCACGGGTTGGTAATGCCTGGGGAGGAGGTGGCCAGTAGCTCTCCTGGAGCAGTGGCTGCGGCTCACCTCGCTGCAGGAGTTGCCTGTAAGGGCCTTGAGTTTGTGACCACTGCACAAGCTGGGCTGCTGGAGGGGCCACAAGCTTGGTGGTTGCTCCCAGGACTACAAAGGAGGTGGTTGCTCTTGCTCTCCACCCTTTGTAGATGATACATTACTCACGCCCATCATAGGTAGCATCTACAAGTCTCCATGGCCTGGCTGTAGTATCTCTAGCCTGTTTCTGGCCTTCTCATCCTATGGGACTCTGTGATTGCCACCCAGGGCTGGCAGCGCAATGTGGCTAATGTGTTCCCGTGCTTGTGCCCAGTGGGGGAACAGGTGGTGATCCGATCCTTCCCCATCGCCTCGCTGACCAAAGAGAAGAAGGTCAATGTCCAGGCCCAGGTGGATCAGTTCATCCAGGAGGGCCTGCAGCTACGCTCGTGCACATTCCAGGTGAGACCATGTGGGGCTCTGGGCTGCTTCTTTGAGCTGCGCTGTCGCAGCTGAGGAGCCCTTTGGTGGTGGGACCCAGCAGGTACGTGGCCATTCCTGGCACCATCCCCTTGGACGGGTCTCACTACCCATGCTCATGTGGTTTGGGGGTAGTTTTGTCTGCAGGGGCCAAAGAAACCTCTGAAGCAGGTGACTGCAGTGGGGGACAGAGCCTGAGGCCCCCTTGCAGAGGAGGGAGTGGGCTGTGGTCCTGATGCGGGGCCAGTCGTAGTCCTGTTGTAGCTGGGGGCTCCTTTCCAACTGCTTCAGTGGCTGCTGGAGCCCTGGGAGGACATTTGTCGTCCTCATGCAGCGCGCTCAGATGTGGTGCTGCAAGCCTTGTAGCAGGTCTTAAAAGGGGAGAAATACAGCAGGGAGAGATGTCAGAATATGAGTCATTACTGAGCATTTCATGTTTCTGAGGGACTCTAGCTGGAGACACAGCAACTCTCGGAGGAGAGCCCCTTGTAAAATGTGCTGCTTGCTCCTTTCCGCCTGTCCGTGCACTCAGGGCTGCGGTAACCATGCTCTGGGGACATCACGAGAGCAGTGTGCATGTGCAGAGCAGTCTCCAGGAGAACAGTGTACAGGACAAAGTAACTGGCACGGGGGACAGATGGGGCAGCCTCCCAGCCTGGCCCATGCCCATGGTGGTCACTTCTGAGCAGGACCCGAGCTGTGCCCAGTGCTGTGGGAAGAGCTGGTGGAGGGTGCTCTCCTGCGTTCCCTGCAGAGCACACAGTGACCCTCCCTCGAGCCTGCTCTCTGCTTGTCCTTGCAGTTGCTGAAGATTGCCTTCGATGAGGAGGTGGCTTCTGACAGTGCCGAGGTCTTCAGGAAGCACCTGCACAAGCTGCGCTACCCCCAGCACGTCCATGGCACCTTTGCCTTCACTGTGGGCCAGTCGCCCAAGCAAGCCATGCAGCCCAAGGCCAAGGAGAAGAACCCCTCGCTCAGGTACCCGTGCAGTGGAGTGCCTCCTGAGCAGGGAGAGCAGCTCGTGGGATGCGCTTGACCCATGCAAGCGCAGCTGGGGTTCTCCTCTCCCTCCTCCAGCCCACCCAGCAGAGAGCAGCCAAGCAGGGAAAAACCAGGCGCAGGCTCCTGAGCTGGAGCCAGGGGTCCCTGAGCGTACCTCGCTCAGACCTCCCCTTGCACAGGATCTCTGCTTCTCTTTGGGTTTTCCCAAAGAGGGGAACATGCTGCACGTTCAGCAGCATTCTCCTGGCCCCAAGCAGAGGACCAATCAAACTTGGAAAGCGTGTTGTTTGCTTCAGTGGTATTCCCTGCACAGTTGCCCAGGCTGAAGCAGCACAAGCCCTGAGGAAGCATCTCATGGGAGAAGTTCCCATGGGCACAAGAGCGTGGTTTCTGCCTTTCCGGAGGATGGGGAGCGCTGTGGGGCAGTGGAAAAGCTCTGTGCATGGTGTTGACCTGGGGCCAGACCCTGCTCCTGTGCTCGGTGGCTAGGTTAACCGCTGCTGTAGCGCTGGGGTCTGGTTGCTGCTCTGTTCATGCTTGGTGTGCCGTGGAGTCTAAGCTTCTCTCCCGTGTGTTTGTGACTCAGCTCCCAGCAGGTGACCGATATGTTCCAGGGCCTGACAGTGGGGGTCATGTCCCTTGGGCACCTTGGCCATTCAACCACGTAAGATGCCTTCATCCTGGGTGGGAGCTTGCGAGGTGGCATCGGCTGAGGCTGCAGCCTTCACTGCTCCCAGGGTTTCTTCTCACCTACTCTGCATGCTGCCTGGGCTGTGGGCTTGTCACTTCGGGAATGCCCTTTTCCAGGCTGCTGGTCTGAAGTTCAGGTTTGGGGTGCGCTCTCACCATCGCAGCACCGCAGCCTCAGGAGGCGGGTGGCCGTCCTAGCACTCCGTGGCACCGTGGTGGATCCCCAGGACGTGCTGGGGGAGCTATGCTTCTTCCCACTAACCTCTAGAGACCACCAGAGTTGCTGGGCCCAGCTCCTTTGCCTGGGCACAGTCCCTAATCTTGCGAGATCTGCTTCATCACCATGCCACAAGTCTCCTTCCAGCTGTGCCCCACACTATCTGCAAGTCTTGTTCCTCTGGTTAGAAAGCACTCCTGCTTCTAGCCTCCGTACCTGACCACTTGTCCTCAGGACAGTGTTATTCCTCAGTCCTAAGGCTTTTCTTCCCTTAATAAATTTAGGGAGCAGTTAGATTTACTTCTAGTTACTTCTTGGTCTGCTTTGCAAAGCAAAACAAGCCACCTGCTAGTCTCACTTTGGCCCCCATTCTGATAAGGTGAATTACTAGAGATCTGTGCATCAGCTTAGCTGTTACTCTGGGCTGGATGTGGCCTGTTCCCTGGCTGATTTCCCACATCTACTCTACTTGTTCCTCTTTGAGCCCATGGGCTCCCTGAGATAATGATGATGTGTGTGAGGTCCTGCACGCATGCAGACCATTCTTGCCTTCAAGCAGAGGCTTTCTGGAGCTGTGTCCTAAGGAGCCTGTTCTGACCATGCAGCCTAATCATCTGCAGGTTTTTGAAGATTTCCCTTCCCTGCCTTCTCCATTCTGCCCTTGGCAGGCAGAGAAGTTCCCTGGCAGGATGGCAGGGGGCTGAGCCCAGCTGCTCTGTCACTGTCCCGTATGTAGCATTGGGCAGCTCACCTTCAGCAGCTCCCCTCTGCCCTGTGTCTGGGCTGGGCTGGCAGCGTCCCTGCACAGCCCTCAGTGATCATCACCTTGCCGTGGTGGTGAGATGGAGCCCACCTTGAAGCAATGAACGATTTTTTCATGATTTTTTCAGCCTGGCACAGGCTGCCCAGAGGAGCTGTGGGTGCCCCATCCCTGGCAGTGCCCAAGGCCAGGCTGGATGGGAGATGCCATGCCCATGGCAGGGGGTTGGAATGAGATGGGCTTAACGTCCCTTCCAACCCAAACCATTCTGTGATTCCATGATTCTTTGGGGACGCACCAGATAAATGTGTTCGAGGGCTCAGATATGGAGGTGGTGGCTTCAGAGCCCAGGGCACGGCTGGCTCCACATTGGTGGTGTGGCTGGGAGGCTGGGGCACTGGGGTCTGCTCAGCCTGACTGCCCCCGGGCTCTGTAGGCTTCCTCTTGGGCTTGGAGCTTAGCGGAGAGCGCTCTCCCTGGTGCCGGGAGCTGCAGGTGGCATCTCCCCTCTGGTGGCAGTGACCGTGACCGTGCGCCTGCAGCCGGTGGTAGGGGTGCTCCCGTCTCTGCTTTGCTCTGGGTGTGCCCGTTGGTGTTGCTCTAACCTTCAGGGCCTGCCGTAGTGGCCGTGCTGGGTTGTGGCCATGCGCGTGCTGGAGCGGGGGTCAGCTGGCCTCAGCCTCTTCTCTTGTTCCAGGACGCTCTCCAAAAACCTGGTGAAAAATGCCAAGAAAACAATCGGCCGCCAGTATGTGACACGAAAGAAATACACGCCGCCCGCGTGGGAGCAGCGGAGCAGCCAGCACTTCCCAGAGGACAACGAGGATGAGATCTCAGGTTGGGAGCACCCTGCGCAGGGAGGGGAGCAGGGTGGGTGCTGCAGCAGCAGCATCTTCTCGCTGGGAGAGGTCTCGGCCGTCACCGTGCAGGGAGCAGGCCTGGGAGCTTCCCTGCGCAGAGCCTTGCCACCCTGGTCACCTCTGCCCGTCCTCAGCAGTGTGCCAGCTCTCCTCCCCTTGTAGTGACTGGTCAGCAAGCTAAGATATTCCTGTGTTAGAAACTTCAAATATCCAGTGAGACATGTGAAGGGGAGGGAATTACTTGGTCTGTGGCCTCAGCCCGTCAGACGAAAATTTGCAGATTTAAGCTGCAGCAAGGAAGGTTAGATCAGATGTGAGACAAACTTGGTTGGGTTGAGAGGAGCAAAGACTGGAAGGAGTCCTCAGTACTGAAGATCCCAGACCTCCCAGGCACCGAGGGCTGTCAGAGAAGGCGTGGTGGGTGGGATTCAGGGTTTTGGTGGGGAGCAGCGTCCGTGGGGAACTCTGCCGCATGTGGGGCTGGCCTCTCAGATTGTACGTGGCTGATTTCAGAGCTTTCCTTCTGTTCACCAAGATGCTTTGAATTCGGTTAACCTAATAAGCAAAGGCTCTTGCTCCAAAGTCCAGTGCCCAGCCCTTGGGAAGGATCGGAGCTCTCCCGTTTCAGGGGACGGCGGTGGGGTGCAGCTCCTGCCCTGTCCTGTCTCTGCCAGGTTGGATGATGCCTCCAGCACGGCTGCCTCCTCCAGCTGCAAGCGGGACACCACGTCTGTGCCAAGGGCTGACCCAGATCCCCCTTTGTCTCCGCAGTATCTGAAGAGATGGACAGAAGCACTTTGACCCCCACCACCACCATCAAACCTTCGGAGAAGATGACCATCAACCACCTGGTGGAGCGAGCCTGCTGCCGTGACTACCAGCGGATGGGGCTGGGCACGCTCAGCAGCAGCCTCACCCGCTCCAAGAACGAGCCCTTCCGCATCTCCACGGTGAACCGCATGTACGCCATTTGTCGGAGGTGAGTCCGAGCGGGGCGGCAGTGGCGGAGGCCGCTGCTGAGGAAGGAGCCTGCAGTGTCAGGAGAGGGCAGCGAGGGCCCACAGGAGCTGCGGGTGGGCTCGTGCTGCTCCCCGCTGCGCTCTGCAGAGCCTCCGCTCTCTCCTGCAGCTACCCTGGGCTGCTCATCGTGCCGCAGAGCATCCAGGACAACACGATCCAGCGCATCTCCCGCTGCTACCGCCAGAACCGCTTCCCCGTGGTGTGCTGGCGCAACTCCCACACCAAGGCCGTGCTGCTGCGCTCGGGGGGGCTGCACGGCAAGGGCGTCGTGGGCCTCTTCAAGTCCCAGAATGCCCCCACCGCAGGTGCCTGTGTCCCTCACCCCTGGGCAGTGCCACGCCGGAGTGGGCTGCAGACCCGGCCCGTGCCCGGGGCAGAGCGCTGATGCTCTTGGCTCTCTCCTAGGCCCCTCGCAGACAGACTCCACCAGTTTGGAGCAGGAAAAGTACCTGCAGGCCGTCATCAACTCCATGCCTCACTATGCTGACGCCAGCGGGCGCAACACGCTCAGTGGCTTCACCTCCGCGCACATGAGCAGCTCAGGTGAGAGGAGCTGGGTCATGGGGCTGCGGCGCAGCGCGCAGGGGATGCAGGAGGCTCGCACCTTAGCTGGTGTGCGCGGGGCCCCCCTCGTGGGCCTTGCTGTGCATCCCAGAGCCTGGACAGCCAGGTGAGCGGCTCTCCCTGGTCTTCCATGTCTGTGAAGGCAGCAGAGCCTTCCCGGCGTGCTCTCTAGAGCACCCAGATCCCACTGGGCCTCCAAGACTGGTGGTGGGGATGGGTTTGGGAAACCCAGTGGCCCTGCACCTGCGAGCACTGGGAGCTCCAGACTGGATCCAGATGCTTGCTGAGAGCCAGGGGGGTGGGCTGGGAGGAGGCAGACCCCATCAGCTGAGATCTCGGCACCGCTTGCACCAAGCGCAGCGGGTGGCAGTGTGCGGGGTCTGTCACGGGAAGCCGCGGTAAGTCTCTGTCTCGTGCTGTCCGAGCAGCTCCTGCCGGAGCAGAGCTCTCCATTGCTGCCCAGCCATGCTCCATTGCCATTCATCGTTTGTCCCTGCCATTCCACCCCGTCATTGCTGCAGAGGTGACCGGGGGCCAAAGGGATCGTAGGAGAACCCAGCCAGGGGCTCCCTGCTGCGCAGGAAGGAGAGCGGTTGCTGAAAACCCCCCAAGGCTTGCTCCCTGGTGCAGAGGGACATGCCCGGAGCTGCTGCTGAAGCAGCACGGTCAGAGAGGCTGCTGGGGGGTGGCGAGGGAGTGGGCACAGTGCTGGGGTCTGGAGCAGCGGCACGGGGGCTGCCCCCCAGAACAAAGCACCCGAGGCAGGGCCGGGGCAGAGCTGCAGCGCTCGCTGGTGCTGTGGGGTCCATCCCCTGCTCACGCTGCTGCAGCAGGTGCCTTCATGCCATGGCTCCAGCTGGAAGGTGTCTCCTGCATGCTGGCCTCTGGTCCCAGCCCTGGGCTCCCCTGCTTGCTGCTGGTTCCTTTCTTGGGCCCCTTCCCTTTCCTCCTGGAGCAGCTGTGGGGAGGTGAGGCGGGAGGGCCCTGCTGGAGCAGCACAGTGAGGCTCAGAGCTGACGTTTTGTTGGTGCTACAGATTTCTCCGACAAGAGACAGCCTAAGCTGGGATCGCTCATGAAGCAGGTGATGGGAGGGAAGGACGATGGGCCCGGTACTATTAGCCGTGGAGGTGAGGACGTGCGAGTGAACGCTGCCTCGTGGGGGCCTTGCGAAGGCCCCCGGGTCGGGGCAGCTGTTGTAGAGTAGATGCTTCCCTCTTGCTTCCCCAGAGCTCTCTGGCGTGGGGCAGCTGCAGGGGAGGGAGGGGGGGACCGGCTGCAGCACCCGGAGGCAGCACCCCATGCCATCTCCATCCCATTCATGGCTCCAGTCACTCCATCCCGGTCCCCGGGCGCCGCTGCCCACCCCTTCCATCCATGTCCGCCCAGCGAGAGCGTTGGTCCAGCTCTCCCCGGCGCCCTCGCTGAGGTTGCTTTCGTCCTGTGCTCTCAGGGCTCGGTCACAGAGCCAGGGTCATCACCCTCTCCACCCCCAAGTGCGTGTCGGCGAAGGGCCGCGAGACGCCCCGAGGTACGGTACCGCCGTCCGCCTAACCGCCGCCCGGGTGCTAACCTGACCGACTGACCCCACACACACACTCCCACCCTTCACACGACTAATGCCCCAGTAACACCACGGTCCGCCCGCTAACACCTCCGCTCAGCTGCCTGAGCATGTCACTGGCGTGGCCCAGCTCGTGGTGCCAGTGGTAAGTACTGGGCCTGCCCCGAGCTGATCCCGCACCCTCCTCTCAGGTTTGCTTTAGGCTCCTTGCACTTCTGCTGGTGCTCGGGTGGTGGTGGCGATGGAGAGGGTCTGGCTTGCAGGGAAGGGGGGGAGTCCTGGTGGTGCGGCCCTGCAGGCGCCGGGCTGCCCATGTTGCTGCTGCTGGCTCGGGGCTGGGGCTGGTCCCTGTGCGCAGTGGGCAGGAGGTCCTGCAGCACCCAGCGAGGAGAGGGAGCAAAAGCAAACCTGGTTCCCAGCACCTTCCCAGCATGTGCTCCAAGGGCACTGGCCAGCGGGTAGCAGCAGCTCAGCCGTCGCTTTCCATGGAGAGCTGCTCGCCCCGTGCCAGCCCGTTTAGGTGAACGCAGAGGCAGTCCCCGCCTCGGGGACCCCGAGGTGACTGCGGGTTGTCTTGCAGGCAAGTGGGGCAGCATCCGAGCCAGCGGGCGCATGAGCAGCTACGCCCTGAACGTGGAGATCGGGTCGCGCCTGGCTGGGAAGGACCTGCTGAGCGCCCAGCACAACGGCACCCCCGCGGAGGCCAGCTTCCTGCGCCAGCACCGCGCCTCGCTCTACATCATCGGGGACAAGTCGCAGCTGAAGGTAACGGCGAGGCGGGGACGAGGTGGCGGTGGGTCTGCTCGGGGCATCTCTCTCACGGTGCTGATGCTCTCCTCCCTCAGGGGGTGAAACCGGACCCGCTGCAGCACTGGGAGGTGGTGCCCATCGAAGTGTTTGACATGCGGCAGGTGAAGGCCAGCTTCAAGAAGCTGATGAAGGCCTGCGTGCCCGGCTGCACCTCCACCGACCCCAGCGTCACCTACTTGCGGTCCCTGGAGGAGTCCGAGTGGCTCTCCCAGGTCAGTGGTTCCCCAGGGGCTGGAGGGGCCCCGATCCATCTCCATGGTCAGAGTCTTCGCTGCCGGCTGGTGTGCTCTTCCCTCCTGGTAAAGTGAAGGCTGAGAGTGGGGGTCTGGGTGCTCCCTCCTGAGTGTTACTTGGCACTGAGTGGGGACACCAGGTGAGCAAGGCTGGTCTGAGAAGAACAAGGATGAAATAGCCCAGACAACATACTGCTAGGTGGCTCTGGACATGAGAGCTGCGAGCATCCGGGGCAGCTGCTGGCTGGAGAAGCAGGGCAGGACCCGCAGCACGGCAGAATACAGGGCAGTGCCTGCGGGAGCCAGGGTGACGCAGAAGGCTGCTCCTCTGTAGGACAGGGTTTGGCTGCAGAGCTGCAGTGGGCCCGGACCCTTGGCTGCCGGAGGGAGCGCAGCACCTGGGGCTTGCTGCTGGTGTGGTTCTGCCCCTCTGCCTTTGTTGTTGCAGGCTGCACAGCACCTGGAGTCGTATCTTGGCCCTGCAGAGCCCTCGTGCTCTGCTTCATTTGGCTCACCCGTTTCCAGAAGGGGTTGCTTTGCCCCCACGTCCAGCAAATGAGTTTCTGGCTCCCTAGTAACTCTTGGTCCTTATATTGTCAGATCCATAAGATCCTGCAGATTTCAGTGCTGGTGGTGGAGCTCCTGGACACGGGGTCTTCTGTGCTCGTCAGCCTGGAGGACGGCTGGGACATCACCACGCAGGTAGGGGCCCTGCAGCTGCCAAACGCGACGGCTGCCGGTGGCGGTCTCCCCATGAGCATCTCAAGCCCCCCTGTCCCTGCAGGTGGTCTCCTTGGTGCAGCTCCTCTCGGACCCCTACTACCGGACGATGGAGGGCTTCCGCCTGCTCGTGGAGAAGGAGTGGCTGTCCTTTGGGCACCGCTTCAGCCACCGCGGGGCCCAGACCCTGGCTGGCCAGAGCAGCGGTTTTGCACCCATCTTCCTGCAGTTTCTGGACTGCGTGCATCAGGTGAGCTCCTCGCGCAGGCTGCTGGCTCTGCAGCGGCACCAGCCTGCAGTTTGGGCAGCAACTGCCAGCCTAGGTGGGTGCCGGGAGGTCTCACCCATGCTCCTCCTTGCAGATCCACCTGCAGTTCCCCATGGAGTTTGAGTTCAGCCAGTACTACCTGAAGTTCCTCAGCTACCACTACATTTCCAATCGTTTCCGGACATTCCTGCTGGACTCTGACTATGAGCGCATCGAGCTGGGTGAGGGCAGCGTGCAGGGTCTGCAGTGGATGGCAGCCTAGTGCGTGCCCCAAATAATGCCCTTCCTGCTCTCTTCTCCACAGGCCTCCTTTATGAGGAGAAGGGTGAGCGGAAGAGCCAGCAGGTCTACAAGTCCATTTGGGATTACATAGACCGGCTGAACAAGAAAACTCCCATCTTCTTCAACTACATGTATGCCCCCGAGGATGGGGAGGTGAGAGCTCTGCTGCTGCCCTGATCCACCTGCTCCAGCCCCGCCAGGACCCCCGCTCTGCAGGGGCTCAGGGCTTTCTGGGGAAACTTCGAGCAGAGGGGAGATCCTGAGCTGGAGCTGTCAGGGTTCTCATTATGGGCTCTTCGCCACCACAAGCTGGAAATATCCTTCCACTGAGAGAGCCTGGCTTCTGGTGCGTGGCCCCAGCACAGTGGCAGTGCAGGGAGCTGCACTGTGCAGGTGAGCCCAGGCTGGGGCTGGGCTGCTCAGAGCCTGCATTTGGTCTGGGGTCCGTCTTGGCAGCAGCTCTGGCTTCTCCGGGCCAGCATTGCCCTCTGGTGACCAGCCTGCAGCCTCCCAGCCTCAGCTGCCTCTTGGCACTAGCCAGAAGCATCACCCACAGGGGAGAGCTCTCTGTGAAGGGACTGATTTCCAGTCCGGACAGAGAAAACCAATACTGGGCAGAGAAAACCAGTACAATACAGGCTTGCCTGTGTCCCCGCAGCGTGGCCAGGTCTGCCTGGGTGCCACAGCTGTTCCTGAGCATAATCCTGGTTTTTCCCTAGGTGCTAAGGCCATACAGCAACATTTCCAACCTGAAGGTATGGGACTACTACACAGAGGAGACGCTGTCTGAGGGCCCCTCCTATGACTGGGAGCTGGTGCAGGGGCAGCCGGAGCACGTGGAGGAGGCAGACCGGCAGGACACCAGTGCCCCACAGACGAAGCGCAAGATCATCTGGCCGTGCTACGACAACCGCAGCCGTGTGGAGCCCGACGCTATCTCCAAACTGCTGGAGGTGAGTTTGGACTCCAATGGTGTTGCAAAGGTGGGGCAGTGCCCCATGCACAGTGCTCTGCAGGATGGGGCTGCAGTTGGTTGAGCCCCCTCCAGGACGTGGACAGCCTGGGCTGATGCCTGACTCCTCCCTGCAGGAGCTGCACAACCTGGAGATGGAGCTGGGGCAGGTCCCAGAGCGCTGGAAGGACATGTGGGACAAGATCAAAGCTTCCCAGCGCACCGAGGCCCGGCAGGAGGGCAGCCGGGTAGGGCCATGATGGGGCTGAAGGGAGGAGTTGGTTCTGCTGAGGGTGCCCAGCGAAGCTGGCATTCAGTCCTGCAGCCTGGGGCCAAGGAGGGGAGCTGGTGCTTGGTGTGTCCCAGGAGCCCCTCGCCCTCACACTGTGCCCTCTGTCCCCCGCAGACCCCCAGCTCCCTGCTGATGTCCTCCGGCCTCTCCCACCACCGCCGCTCGCTGGGCGTGTACCTGCAGGAGAGCGGCGTGGGCTCTACGCTCAACCTCAGCCTCGACAGTGACACCAGCAGCACCTCCACCCCGTCCAGCGGGAAGCAGGGGGGCCGCAAGAGCACGAGCACGCTCTACAGCCAGTTCCAGATGTCAGAGAGCGAGAACAGGCAGGCGGAGGGGTCAGGGGCTGGTGGGGCAGGTGGCCCTTCCTGGGGAGGGGCAGTGGCGCTTGGGTTCTGCAGCGCATGGACCCTGATGGTCCCTGTTGATGCTGGGGTGCTGCAGACTGAACCGCACTTGGGCCCCTCTCTGCTTTTGCCCACGGGGCGCGATGAGGCACTGACGTGCTGCCTGGCTCCTGCAGGTCCTATGAGGGGTCGCTGTACAAGAAGGGAGCCTTCATGAAACCCTGGAAGCCTCGCTGGTTTGTGCTGGATAAAACCAAGCATCAGGTACCGAGGGGCTGGGCAGGGTGAGGGATGGGTGACCGGGGTCTGCCCTTGCCTCCCTCCCTCCCTGAGTGCTGAGCCGCGTGTGGGACCTCTCCCCGCAGCTGCGGTACTACGACAGCCGGATGGACACGGAGTGCAAAGGCGTCATTGACCTGGCTGAGGTGGAGTCCATCACCCCCGGCACCCCCACCATGGGGGCCCCCAAGACAGTGGACGAGAAAGCCTTCTTCGATGTGAGTGGGGCATTGAGCCTGTGCCACAGGGAAAGGAGCTCGGCAGCCCGTGGCCCCCACCTCTCGCTGGGCTCCCAGGGGCCATGGTGCTGCTGGCTCGCCTGGAGCAGCCGCCCGGCCCCGCTCACCTCCTCTCTCCTCCCCTGCAGCTGAAGACGACAAAACGAGTTTACAATTTCTGCGCCCAGGATGTGCAGCTAGCCCAGCAGTGGATTGACCGCATCCAGAGCTGCTTGTCGGACGCATGAGACTGGCTCAGAGGAGCCTCTATTCCAGGCACAGAGTCTCCCGCGCCCCAGCACGTGGAGCAGAGGCAGTGCCCAGGCTCGGCTCTGAGCCGGGACTGAGACTGGAGAGGAGATGGACCCTTCCCATCTGCCGCGGGTGTGCTGTACCGGAGCACCTGGAGCCACCTGTGCTCCTGCAGGCGGTGGTGGGGGCAGGATCAGCATGTTACACTATGGTAGGACTGTGTAGTGGAGGAATTTGTCGCATTGAAGCAGGCTGGGGTGCAGGCGGGAGCCTGTCCTGCTCTGCTCCCCTGGCCTGTCTGAGCCCTGTAATTACCCTGTGTCCTCTGTGCGCCTCCTGGCCAGGCAGCCTGGCTCCAGCTCTCTGCTGCAGCAGGGATGGTGTTGGCCGGCTGGAGAGGGTGCCCCCGCCGCCACCCCACGCTGCTGGAGAAAGCAGGAGCTGCCTGGCTCCCTCATCCTCCCCACGGCTTGCATGTCTGCCCGAGCATCTATGGGGCAGAGCCTGCTCCCTCCTCACCTGGTGCCGCTGCCCATGGTGCAGTCACTGGCCCAAGCGTGTCCCAGGCTTAGCTCCCGTCTTGCTGGAGCCGGGGATCTGCAGCTCAGGGTGCCGGTGGGTGTGGAGGTTGCTCGCCTGAGCACTGGGACCATCCTGCCCTGGCCAGCATCCCCCTGGCAGCAGCGGGCAGCGCTCCTCAGCCCCTGAGCCTTGGCTCTCGCAGACTTGCACAGGAACAAATGAGCATGGCTGCTCCCTGCCCGGGGCTGCTCACAGTGTTGTAGCTGTAGGCGCCAGGTGCGTGTATA
Organism: Anseranas semipalmata; assembly: GCA_013399115.1. Taxonomy (NCBI): domain Eukaryota; kingdom Metazoa; phylum Chordata; class Aves; order Anseriformes; family Anseranatidae; genus Anseranas; species Anseranas semipalmata. Next base: position 189,132 of record VXAA01002791.1, on the reverse strand, counting down.
GGACGGGACATGGATGGGGCTGGTGCCGGCTCAGGCTGTGACGAACGGGCTCCCTGCCCTGGCTGGGCGCAGCCTCTACCTCCACGCTCAGGCTTGCTGGCGGGGGAGTGCATTCCCCATGGGAGGTGCCAAATGCTGCAGCCTCGGCGCCTGGCCCAGGCTGGGGAGTGCCCCTCTGCTCCTGCTCAGCACACGTAGTCCCCTTGGGGGGGCACCCGACTGGCCCCCGGGGACAAGGGGTCCTGCTTGGCTGCAGCCAAGGGTTCCCACAGGCAGTGATTCTGGGCAATGATGCCAGGGCCGGGACGTGATGGGCGCTGTTGAGTGCCACGTGGTCTCTGCTCTGTTCATCCTGTGAGCCCTCCTGCAGGAAGGAGTGAGCAGCACCTCGGAGGGCACCGCGCAGCGCTGCCCTCTTCTCCCTGGCCTCGGGGCTCTTCCCCTCCCCAAGCCCCCCGTGCTTGTGCTCAGGCTGGGCCTCTGCCAGCGCTGCCAGGCTGGGCCTGCTGGTGGAGGGGTCTCGGCCCCGCAGGACGGCAGGTTCACCCCCCAGCGCTGCCGGGGGCTGCGCATCCCCCCGCTGCCACCTCCCTGCTTATCGCTGTCACAGTGTCAGTGCAAAGGGGGAAATCTCGGTACAGAATCGGATCCTGCAGCACCTCATCCCCTGCACTGGTGTTAGCGCAGGTGGGTTTGGCCCCGCTTGACCCGAGGTCGCTTCCTGGGCAGATGGAGGTCGCTCAGGACACGTGGCTGTCTGTCCGTCCGCAGGATGGGAACCGGCCTGCGCAGCCTTCCCAGCTCGGCGGAGCGACCCTGACCAGGGCCCAACCCACTGCGCCTCTCCTGCAAGCTCGGCCAGCTCTTCTACCTGTCTTGTTTTTAAAGGAGTACAATGTTTTATTTCAGTGCAGAGATCTTTGTACAGTCTTAATCCCCAGGTTCCCCTCTTTGTTTTATTGTACAATAATGGCTGTGGCAGGTAGCTGGTGTAACATGGAGGTTTTGTAACTTACCTGAGCAGTTGTAGATTATTGAAGTTTCTGTACATTGTGTCAAACATACAGAGTCCTTGTATTGTATTGTGCCTAGAGGAAAAAGGTTATTATATAAAAGAGAAGACTAACTGAATTTAATAAAAAAATTAATATGACGTGTCCCTGTGCCTCACTGCCACCAACAGCGGCTGTCCCAGGCCCCCAGCGCTTGGGAGCTGCAGGACGCGGGCTGTCACCAGTGGTGTGGAGTCAGAGCCCTGTGGAGAGCTGCCAGCACAGCGAGGAGGAGGAGGAGGAAGGCAGCAGCCCCGCCAGGACTGGCCTGAGCAGACGCTTCACTTGTGCCTGCATACCCCATCATGGGCAAACACAGACCGTGGTTCAGCTACAGCGCATCTGGCAGCTGCTGCCTGGGGCACGAAGGTGCAGCACTGCGCAGCTCTGCTGTGAGACCGCCAATGCTGGTCCCTGCTACACTGTGGTGGGCAGCTTATTTTAAGACTAAAGGCTAATGAAGAACAAAACCAGCAGCCCCTGTACTGCTGTGTAAGTCTCGAGCAGCCCAGAGTTCATGCTTGGTTTGCTCTTAGTCCCCCCCCGCCCCATACACACACTTGCAGCTGTGACTTTCAGTACGTTAAATGACCGGTTTTTGGTTTTTTATTTTATTTTATTTGCTGTTCATATGGAAGGATTTTTTTTTTCTTTTCTTTTTTCCCTCCTTTCTTTACCTTGGAGGAGAACGTCTCCATTTGTCTCAGGCTCTGGCATCCAGGGCCTGTCCCCGTGCCCCGTGCCCGTCCCACTGACAGGGACGGCTGAGCCAGTTCCTGCTTTCCACGTGCTGAAGCAACAGGCTCTCGCTGAGCAGCGCGTGGCTGAGGCGCAGCACTGCTGAGGCACACTGAAAGCCGCCTTACAGCTGCCGCAGCTGATGGAAACTGTGTTGAAGGCGAGGCAGAAAGCAACCCAAACCCAGTGATGGCAGTTTGCAAACCTCCCCCCAGCATCGCAGGGTGGGGCCAGGCCAGGCAGCGCATGGCACCGAGCCTGGGTCTGGCTCCCCGTGGACAACCGAAAAGCTTCATTAATAAGGGACCGGTGACTTCACGCATCTGTCTCAGTTAAACTTGCACCTGGCTGCAGCCACCAAGATAGGGACCCCTTGAAAACACTACAGGGAACGAGAGAAGGCTTCATGCGACAACTTCATCACCTGAACAAGCTGCAGGTGCTTCCCAGCCCTGCTCCACGTCTGTGCTGACGACTGTCACAGCCTTCACCTGCAGCAGGGGCGGCTGTCTTGCGGGTGAAGACGAGAATTCTGGCACAAGGCGCCTTGGGACGGAGCTTTTTCTGACCACAGAGCTGTGAGTCAACAAAAAGGGACTGGCTACACACGGAGCATTTGGCAGAGCTGCTAACAGCCAAGGCACCGCGGGTTGTTTGCATGCTCGCAGGCCGGGCTGCGGCAAGGACTAAGCCAGGGGTGAGCGAACGCGTGGCCGCAGTCAGGGCGTGCATCGGTCCCGCCAGCGTCTCGCCCACCAGCCAGGTCCCTGTCACAGCCCGTGGTTGCTCTGGGGGTTTTCATCCAGAACCCAAAGCCCTGCCCCATACCGGCTCCTGACGGGTGCAGCTCCCTCTCGCTCCAGCGGATCATTTGTAAAAGCAAAGCCGCGCTCCTCTTACAACACGTGTTGCTTTTTCACCTCCTCCTGATGCGCTTTTTGCCTTCTCTCTCCCCTTCGAGAGCAACAAATGACTTCAAGCCCAGCTGCCCTGGCCTCCGCTTCTGCCAGCTCCGCGGGAAGCGACCCGAGCCCTGCCCACGGCTCCCCTGCGCTCCCCGCAGCGGGGTCCTGCAGCCCCAGCACTGCCCCGCAGAGCGGCCGGGCTGAGGCCGCAGCGGCGCCCGGCTCACGGGAGCAGCACGGCGGGGCCCAGCGCGTCCTGCAGGAATCCACCACTGGCACGTGAATTTTGAGCTTTTATTGATAGTTGGAATTTACAGCCTAAAACTGACAACACAGAGAGATGCAGACTTTTTTTTTTTCTTTTTCTTTTTTCTTTTTTTCTTTTTTTTCCTCTTTTTTACAAAAACAAAAACCAAAATAACCAAAAGCCACCAGCATCAGTTTTACAATATAAAAGTTTTGACAGTAGAGAGACTAAAGTACATCTGGAATTACTCAGAAAAATAAACAGGGAAAAAAGGCAGTAATTTAAAATTTGTCCCTTATATATACACATAGATACACAGACATTGCTTACAAAGACCCGGTTTCAACATTTAAGGGCAGTAGGCATCATGAGAAAAAAGGCTCCCCTATGTCATTGCACTAAATTAATTAACCCAGTGGGGCACCCCCTCGCCACCCCTTCCCGACGCAGAGGAAAGGCCACTTGAAGCTAGGACCCAGCTTCTGCGTCCCCCTGGGGGCTCAGCGAGGACCCTCCCGCACCCGCCCCGGCCTCAGGGCAGCCGCTGCCCCGCACGTCCCTACCACAGCCTCAGGACACCGTCTATGCAGGCAAGTATTTCTTATTGCTATACAGAGTGCATCTTACCTATCATCAGCCACCATTTTACGGTTTGTTTGTTTAAAAAGAAAAAAAAAGAAAGCATAGATTCAGCCCCTAACGCTTGTTTTTCCAGCCAGGCCATCGGGCACCTGCACATACAACGTGCAGCGAGCTGGTCCTCAGGGAAGCACTACAGCTGGGCTGTCCAACAGTGCTCAACAGGCAGATTTTCAAGGAAACTTGGCTCTCGGGACACCAAAACAAAACACCTGGAATTTTAGAAGAGCAGAGAAAAGTGGGTGCAGAGCTATGCCGAAAATCTGGGCCCACATTTGGGCACTGAGCACTGCAGAGCCCGGATCCGGAGCCCGCCGCAGCCCCATCTGCACCCGGCGTCCGCAGCACCCTTCGCCCAGCTCGGACTGGGCTGTGGAGGTCTTAGGGGCCAGAAGGGTTTCACTCACATCCTGCCAGCCCTGGGCCTCGGGACTGAGTGGTGGCGGCACCGGGGCTGCTGCGGTGCTGCCAGCACGTTTTCTCTCCCGAAATGAGTGGCTGCAGCAAAGCGTGTGCCCGGCACCGCTCCTGGCCGCGGCTCTGCGCTCCGCAGGGACCCTGGGACGGACCTGCCCGGCCAGAGGCTCCTGGGGCCTTCCAGTTCTCTCGGAGTTAATTCTTTTTTTAAACAATGCTTTGGATTACTTTTAGTTTAAACAAGCATTTTGGGTCCTCTGGCATAAGGTGGCAACTTGTGGACTTTCTAGGGACAGGCTTTGAATAAGTGGTTTGTGCTAACAGTCAAAAAGCCAAACATCTCCAATTGTCTCAAGTCGAAACTGCAGCCTAATGCCAAACCGAACAGAAACCGACGGAGGTTATGGAAAAGCCCCAGAAAAGCAACCCCAGGAACTTCATGCAACAGACCATGGATCAAAATAAAGTGGCAAAGAATATTTAATATTCTGATTGCTTTAAATATGCTAAGTGCAAATTAAGGTTAAACCATGGCGTCTTTTTGAGTTTGAAAAGGAAGTTTCTGTTTGTCTGAGCAGATACACCCTATAATAAAAAATATCATTACAACCATGGATATTTTAATGTGCAATAATACATATTACCCACTCCATGTACATACATATATGTATGCATATATGTGCACTCACACACACACACACACATATATATGATGACCATCTTAAGCACTGCCAAGCTGATCTAGTGCCAATACTTGGGTTGCGTTAAAGAAAAAGTTTACAAAATATCAGATCAAGAAAAAGGTTTCTATAAAACTTTACGTTTTAACCGAAGCTGTTCATCTAGATTTTAATCACTGTCAAAACCCAGTTTGGATACAAAAGGCAAACACAGAAACAGACAAGGAACGAAAACTAAAAATCAAGGACCTTATTTTCCATGAGCCTTGTTGAGAAAAATGCCAAAATGAGAAACCCTTGAGCACTTTTTTTTTCAGCCTGAAAACGTTCCTTTAACATAGCTTTACCTATCTAGAGAAAATGGCAGCAAGGTATTTATAACTGTAGCAAAATAGTATTTTATCTTCAACTGAAAAACCCTAACGAGCCATTTCATTCTCAAATCTAAGCCCGGTGGAAGTGAGCCACGAGTGAATCCTGTCCTTCCAGAAACCCTCCTCCATGTGCCCAGTACCTTTCATGATTTGTACCGACGATTATGATGTTTTAGAAGGTGCACGCTTACCCATCAAGAACTTATATGCAAACCCAAAAGCTCTGAGAAAAATAGGTCTAAGGTGAAGAAATTTAGAAATATACATGTATTTATATATATATAAATAGTCCCTATGTACACGAACCACAGGGTGAGAGCTGAGGACCAGAAGCCAGCCCCGCGTCCCCATCCTGCCCCGGCCGCCTTGGCCCCGCCGCCAGCCCCGCGCTGCCCTCAGCCGGGCGCAGCCTCCCGCACGCAGAGAAAGCGCTGATGCTTCCAGGAGAATTTATAAAAATACGTGAAAAATCTGTCAGGCACAGCAAGCAAACAGAAGGGTGCTTCTCGCCTCTAACCCTGCTCTGTCGATCCCCACCAAGGCTGGCGGAACAAATGATTTTCTTCCTCGTGCCCCCGGTAGCTGCTTCCATCCTAAGCGCTCTTCCACTGGCAGTCCCCACGGCCGCCCGGCTCCAGCCCCACGCACACGTCGCGGGTCGCTCACGCCCTCGCCCAAACCAGAACCCAAGGGGGGGACATGGAAGCCCCACGGGCGCTGCGGCAGCACCTGCAAGCAGGGGTCGGGCGCCACGAACCCGCCGGTTGCAAATCCCCTGGGCGCTGCCGCGTCCCCTGCACCCTTCCCCAGGCACCTCTGGACCAAGCTGCCACTGGCCGCGGGGACACCCAGGTGGCTGCAGGGATGCCCAGGTGGCTGCAGGGATGCCCAGGTGGCCACGGGGACGCCCAGGTGGCTGCAGCCACTGCTCTGGAGGCCCCAAGGGTAAGATGCTGCAGCAGAGGCAGACGCCCTGCCACAGGGCAGCAAGCCCATCACCAGAGCCGCCAGGTCTCCACCTCCGCGCACAGCACCAGGCTCCAGCACCGAGCTCAGACCCCGCACATAGCTCGGACCCCACGCCAAGCTCGGACCCCGCACTGAGCTCACCCCAGCATCTTGCAGCCCTCGGAAGCCCTCGGCCGCTCACAGGGCGAGCCCTAATCCGAGCCGTGCGCTAGCAGGGGGGATTTCTGCTGCTGCCCTGGTGGGCGGCACAGGACTGCACGGCCAGCGTCACCCGCAGCGACGGGGGACGAGCAGCTCACCGAAACGCAGACTTGCTCTCTCCCGAACGCCCGTTCGTTACCGTGCCAGCGCACTCACAGAAATTCTGATTTCTGGTGAAGCCAGCCCGGGGGCTGACGCGTATCTCCTCTCGCATGAGCGGCTGTGGACTTACAGGATCCCACCGAAGGATAACGATACCTCAACACAGATCCAAACTGCACAACTGGCTCTGCGGTGAATTCAAGGCCAGCACAAGGTCTAATTTCAATCTATAGCAATTTAACACAGAATGTTTTAATATTTCCATTGTTTTCAGTTATACTGATATTTTGCTGCTATTACAGGTATAATTGTAAAATGGAAAAGCTTGTCAGCAGCTTTTCAAGTATTTCTCACTGTTTTACAGAAAATTTTCTTTTCATTTAAAAAACAAAATTCAGATGAGGAATATTTATATTTGATAAGGGGAAAATATTTACACGCCATATGGACAAATGAGGGTTTTATTTAAATTACACATTAAATAATAATTAAATATTTAATATTAAATATTATATTTAAACACAAAATTATGTATAACCAATTTCTTAGGAGCTTTTAAGCATAGTTTCTCTAACACTTGGAGGACAAAGTCAATGTACATTTTCTACTTGGATATCAGTAAAACATTCTGGATGGACAGGAGGATGTACATCAAATTTACCCTTACTACTCCATGTTAAATGCTCTGCTGCACTAGCCTCCCTCACGTAACTTCTATTATCTGTTAGAAAAAGGAACCTTGCTCCCACGGGCTTCTTGCACGGAGCTAACTGACTCAGCCGACACCGCTCATTCTCTCCCGTGAAATACTGACACGCGAGCTGGCGAGGAGGCACCGCGCCACCACCAACGCCGCCGTGCCTCCCGGCTCCCCACGCGCTGCTCTCACTGTGGTTCTCAAACCATCTTCATACCTGGGCGCCGCACAGGGGGCTCTTGGTCAGGAGCTCGGGGCCACCTGGCAGGGCCGGCCGCGGGCACCCGTGCGCGCCCCGGGCAGCTCGCACGTGCGCCGGGATGCGGCTACGGCGTGAGCGGCTCCGAGGGCTGGGAGGAAGCTCGAGGAGGAGGAAGAGCACAATGAACAGAAACACCTTTTGTTGGAATCTGGATGGCTATAAGGCACTCGGACCACAACTGGGGTATTTTAATATTATTGTTATGGCATGGGATCCTTCTGTGCATCATGCTCTCTTTCCCTTTACTTCTGGGTATCTGGCGATGAAAAATGACTCCAAAAATGATTCCAAAGATGGAATGAACTAAAATAAAGGCACTGGTGTTTTTATATCTGGAATTTTTATTGCTGATCATTGTTTTGCCCTAGAGATAACCAGACAGTTCGCTCCTGTAAGGGCACTCAGTCATCAGCTGGAATGCGAACGGGACGAGCTCTCCACCGGAATAAGGACAGGGGCCGCGATGGGCACACGACAGCGATGGAAACAGGAAGGAGACAAACCTGGTCCCTGCAGAACGGGCAATCCAGATATCCAAAAACCCAATGTGAGATTTTAGTCAGAACAGTGACTGTAAATGCCGTGTGCACACCCAGGTACCAGAAAGACAACGTACTCACTAGGCGATGTGATCCTACCCCTTATCTCCAGGACAGACAGCTTCAGGGAAAGGCAGGCCAGGGGAGGATGGTTTCGTGGATTTGTACCATAAATGGTAAAGTATGGAAGTGTTAGAAATGGGACAAACTGAAGTTATCACTCACACAAGGAAAAAGGAAAAAGGAAAGAGAAGAAAGAAGAAAGAAGTGAAAAAAAAAAAAGAAGAAGAAAGAAGAAAGAGAAAAGAGAAAAGAGAAAAGAAGAAAGAAGAAAGAAAAAAGAAAAAAGAAAAAAAGAAAAAAAAAAGAAAAAAAAAGTCTCTATGCCAGCTGGGACCTGATGAGTATCCGTAAGTGAGCACAAATGCCTTTTCTTAGTAGTTTCAGCAGATACACTGACAGATGTCTTTTTTTTTTTTCTTTGAGGAAGAGGAGTTATTCAGTGGTTTACAAGGGAAATGCTAGGAATGATGGGGCACAATAAATGGAAATTAATTACACATTAATAGTATACACATCACATCCAGAGAAGTTTCTGAAAGGAAACAAAGTCCCCAGTGCTCTGAACTCTCCCACCCTGTGCTTTGCCCAGTTTCCTTCAAGAAAGAAGGAAAGAAAAGTCTATTCGAAGTCTCAGGCAAAAAGAAAACGGTGCTTTGAAAATGACTGCAAAGATGATTCTTTACAAAGATACTCTTTCTGTTTCAAATCGTGTAAAGGAACTCAACGCTGACTTAACTATTACAATTCACTATGTTATTTACTAAATACTCTTTTTTTTTGCTTCTAACATTTTCATGTAACATGCATATATTCAAGTGATCCATATGTTACAGTCAACAATTTACATAAATTTATAGCATGAGGTAATTAATGGTTTTATGTTTTTTGTTTCTGAAAGAATAAGAACACAGAATTTTAAATTACACGTGATCAATGCACTTTAAGGCGAGTTTAGTGCCCTTTGTATTCTAACCGATACTGGCATGTTTCGGATAACTGACAAATCCCCTGACAAGGACTCGTCCCTGCTCTGTAAGGTGCCACTGAAAACAAAAGCCATTTCGCCTGTCTGCCACGGGGCGCTTTGAGCAGACGGCCCTGGCGATGCCGCGATCTGTGCGAACGCCAGGACAGGGAACGCGCTGCTGCGTACAGGGCGATGTCATCTGACCTCAGGACAGAAAAGAGGCGATTTTCAACGTAACGTCCTTTCAGATTGCCTTGGGAAGTCAGTCGGAGTCTGGCGCTTAAGCCTTAGTCTGGACATGAGATGAGCAGTAAAAGAAAGTTTCAGTGCGAAGTCGCTGCTCCTGAGCGCCGCGGGTGCCAGCTCAGGGCTTCCAGCAGCACAGCAGCACGACTTCCCTGCCAGACAACCTCAGGCACAACTACGTACTGCAGATGACTTCAACGCGTTTTGCAAATGAAAGCACACGCGGACGCAGCGCGCACAGGCCCCAGCTGCACGCACGCACACGCGCGCTATGCGAGCACCAACGCGGGTGCTTGCTGGCTCGGGCGCACCGGTCGGCTGTTTGGCAAAGTGTTCAAGCGGGCTTCCTAATGAATGAGAAATCGTTTTGAGCCGTACACAACAAGGTTTCAACCAACATGTGCTGTGCCTCTAGCTATGTCTGTTCCGAGCGTAGTTCTGTGAATGACCCAGCCTAGGGGACGCTCCTGCGGGACCTGGCAATGCCACGTTTTACCGCAGGAGTCGTGGTTACTCAAAATCCACCAACAATGGGAAATTCTCCACAGCGTGTCTAAAACTTCTAGAAAGTTTTGAAAAACTAGCTATGAGCATCAAAATTACGCGATAAAAGATTTTTAATAGCTTATATCTGTCCAAACAATTTGAGAAAATAAAAAATAGATGGGGAAGAATCTGTCCTTTACAAAAGCCCCACAACTCCGGGGAGAGAAAAAGGATTCTTCTCTCCTGATCAGCATCAAATATAAAAATACATTTTACACATAGGCATACTTCACTAACATTTACGTTGTGAAAGGTGACAGATAACAGTCACTAGGAAATACAGTTAATTTTTGTACAAAAATTAATAGGGAGGTCGGACTGGTCACCACAATGCCCTTCTAGTAATGAGGTAAGTGAGTTTCAGATGAGATAGGCTAACATATAGGAGCCAAATTGTTTATTTTCTGCATTTCAATTTGTCAGAAAGTTTACATGTAAATGTACATAGAAAATGCCTGCTTAGGTTTACTACAAAATCAGATGGCATTTTGTCAGTAGCTACCACGGAGGGAAACCATTACTCAAATATCACTTTCTCATCTCAAACAAAACCAGCATTCCTATAAATATGGAAATTTTAGCCATTATGAAGTCAACAAGAATTGTAGTGAACCCAAAGAATCTTAATTTTTCACTGAAATAAATCGTAAAAATGGTCTAATACATTTTGTGTACTTCTAGAGGTGTCCAATGATGCATAATTCTGGTAATCAGCTAAGGCACTGTCCATAATTAAACTAACAACACATGGTTCCCCTGACCAGGATTTCTTTTTTGCAAGTTGTCATGCAGAGGTAAAACTACTACTTCAAACTTCATCCCAAAAGACTTTAAATTTCAGTAACAATGGAAACAATGTGCTTACAGCTCACAATGCCCAGGTTTGAGATAGGACACTCTGCTTTGCCTCACTGAACATACTGGCACAGCCCTACTCTTCAGGAAATCATATTTCATACTAAATGTCTCCTTCTAAGATTCAATTAGCTACAAGTGGGTTTAGGTTGTTTTACTGTTCAAAAAACAGTTCTTTGATGGAGAAATGAACAACGTAGGTACCTTCTAACTACAAAACAAAAACTGTGTCAAGACACATTTATTAAGAAAAGGGGAAAATACAGACACATGAAGTCAGTCCTAGCCCACCTCATCAAGGCTATAGCAAGCATTTACAAAGCACAGAGCCATGGGCTAGCAGCAAGGTGTTCGGCTCAATTCAAGGTAACCGTACTCTACTCTAGCTCCAGTTTCTGAACGCACGCAATCTGAAGGGGCCAGATCTGAAAAAGAAAAGGTACATAGCACATGTGCAAAGGGCTACAAACTCAAATCTCAGTAGAGCAAAGGAAAAAATCCTGTTGCAACCTGATTAAGTAAGCAACCGAACCAAATACAGAACAGCTACAAATAAATATGTAAGCCCTAGCCTTTCTGAAGATGCCTAGTGCTGCACTCACTGTCAATACACTTGATAGCCTCCAAAGCCAAGGTTTTTGTTTAATTAGCTTTCAGAGAGCCTTTAGCTCTTCAGTGCCAATGTTGTTCTTGAAAATAAAAACTAAATCCTCCCAAGCTTAGTTACACTGTATTCCACACAACCATACTCTGGCTTACATAGTGGTTTGAGTAACAAGGCTTAAATAAATCCTTTTACACACTGATTAAGGAAACCATGCAAGTTAGGACAGGACTAGAAAAGAAAGAAGCAGTAACACAGTATTTGTTAAGAAGCCAGAAGCTAACAGTGACGAGGAATGTGTTCTGCAATGGAAGTGACAGCTTTTCTAAGAGCACTCTGAAGCGTGCAGCATCATCCATTTACAGTTATGCAGCTACTGTGAATTTTATGTGCATGGTACTGAATGCAGCGAGACCTTGTTTAAGCCAATTAACAGTAAGCCCTTGACTGTCATGACATTGTCAAGATGGACACACACGAGCACAGCTCTCCATTTTTCTTCAGTTCTTTCTTATGCAACACACTTCTTTAAAAAAAAAAACAAACAACTAAAGACCCCATTCCAAGCAATCTGAACAGAAAGCTGTAAGATTTTCTCAGAACAAGGGAGTATCTTTCACATGTTTTAGTTTTCTTTTCTTTTTCTTTTAATGGCCTATAATGTCTGAACCAGAGAAAAACTCCACTGCACCACAGGCCAACAGCTATTCCCCTAAATCACGAACCGACATAATACCGCACAGCCCCTATTGAGTGCTCTACTCTAACATCAAGGGACTGGCATGAGGTTCAGAATTTCACTCCAGGGAGAACCATCTAAAAATGTTTTGTTTTAAAGCTGGGATTGGCAAAAGAGCTTTAAGTGCATTATGCTTGCCTTGGAAGAGCTTGCAACCAGAGATACAGATACTTTCAAAACAGCACAGTTTGTGGCAGAACAGGTCTTCAGAGAGAACTGAACAGTGGTAAAAAATAAAAATAAAAAAAAATAACATGCCATTGTAAACAGCAGGTCTCATTTTATCTCTTTTTTGTAATGACATCAAAACCTCTTATAACAACAAAATCAACTGCTTATAAACTGTTTATAAGTTTAACTGTTTACAGGTTTATATGTTTTGAACATGGTTCAGGGTGAGATCACTGCTTTGGGAAAAGCAAGAGGGAAAGAAAACTTACTCTTTAAATGACTGAAAATTGCAGTATGGGTTACTATATAGTATCAAAAAAGTAAAGAATTACTTTGCAAAAGTATCAAATGATCTTATTCGTCAAGAATAATTAAGCTGGCAGCCAGCTGCAGAATTGCTCTCTCTCATAGTCCCAGGGGACATCAAACTGCATGGTCACTATCCAAGTACTTGCAACAACTTGTGGCACCTCTTCCACCACGACTGGCACATCACTTTGGTCTTTACCAACGTCTGTAGAAGTAAGGGAACTCTGCTATACAGCAGCTGTTTCCCCCGCGAGACAAACTGAACAACTGAAGAAAATGAGGCTCTTTCAGCTTTGTTCTGATTATCACTGCAGTAAGACAGTGCTTAGCACTACGGAAGGTGAAATCTAAAAAAGCTTACTACTGAACACTACTAAACTACTACTGAAGAGAGCTAAGAGTGTCAGAAAAGAAGTGCAAACAAAGGGGGGGAAACCCGAGAAGCCCGGCACGGGGCTGCAGAGCCCCAGCCCGCATTGTCAGGCCGGGCAGGAGGAAGCCAAGGCGCCTCTCGGTGGGAAGGACCCAGCTGAGGCGGAGACGCGAAGGAGCCAGCACCGCGCTGCGCACCTTCAGTGACCGGCGCTAAGATCCGCTGCTGTGTCAGGTTGTGCCACTGATAAATACCGATTTCAATTACAGCTCACTGGCTAATTTTTGGAAAAATGATTTTGAGATGCTACTAAAGAACAATAAAGCCGTTTTAAAATTCCTCCTTTAGATATGTATTTACAAATAACTCTTAGTTCTCACCCACCTGCACAATGCAGCATGCCCAAAATCTTCCACTGGCAATAGGTAGCTGAGGGAAAACCACTGTTTTGTTTGGCTTTTTAGTTTGTGCATCCACTGGTTTTCCATTCTGCTTGCCAGCTGCAGCTTTGTAAAAGTAACGAGAGCAGCAAAACCTTGGGACACTCAAGAAATTTATTTTGGGCTTTGCTGAGGACATGTTATACAGATGAATAGCTGGGATCTTGTCTGCCATGACTCTTACAACTCAAGAGAAGAAGCAATAAATTATATATTTGTGTAAGAAAATTTTGTTAGAAGAATGATGAAACTGTTGAACAAACCACAGTCATGTTCCTTCACTTGATCCCTTTCCTACAAGGACTATCTCACTTAGGCTTTCATTTTAAGCTGGTGCACATGCTCCTATGTGGATACAATTTTAGACAGGACCTCATCTCTTTGGGACAGCGAGGGAATTCAAACCCACAAACGCTACACAAAATCCCCACCTTGGTTTGAAGAGGGTATGCAGCACCAGCCTGCTTCGTAGCTGTCTTCCCTGCACCTAGCATTAAAAGCCTGTAGCGAGCAACATAAAAGAATTCAAATAGGAAGTCTGATTAAAAAACAAAACAACACAAAACAAATATTAATTCAAACCATCCAAGTTTTTATCTATCAGATCATGTGTCACGGTTCCAAACTTGCTATGCTTGACCTTCCTGCAGCAGAGGGCTTTTCTGACTGCAAATCCCTACAACTGTGCCCCCCACCCCCCTGCCACCCAAGTTTCATACCCAGCTACTGAACACAGAAGTCTGGACGCCTGAAAACAGTCAACCAATGTGATGACAGGACTCCTGAATGGCCAGGTCACCCAAAGGAACGTGCTTTTCCCACAATCCAACCAGCTAGACAGAAATGTGTTACAATTCAAGAATTACTTAGTGTTGGCTGACCTGATCACTTTTTACCTGCAAAGTGTGCAGAAAACACCTCATCTTCTCTCAGTGTGAATGCACATGGGCAAGGCTGTGCAGCAGCAGGAATGCCAGGAGCAACAACAGGGGTCACTGTACAAGCTGCCACTCTCCTGCAACCCATTTCGTCAACACCCAGCTGAGTAAAATCACTGAACCCCAGCTGGGAAGAATCACTAAATGCTTGAGCAGAAACACTGCACCAAGGCATGCCTTGCTGGTTTCGGTCTTGTACAATGAATGTTTGTCAATGACTTGCTATTGATCATGTACATTTACATACATATAAAAGTCGGGCTCACTGTGCTCCGAGTCTCTGCTTCACCAGGTTTCTTACAATATCCAGCTGTGTGTGTATAAATATACATGGAATAATACATATTGCAAATATATATCTATATACACACTCATCAGTATACATATTCAAAACTAAAATTATATATACCATATAGATATGGACAGATTCAAAATACTGCACGTAAATGAGGAAGGACAGTGCTAAATATAACTTCTGTTTAGTCTTCATTGCTTTCTGACCAAGTATCTTAGCATAGGTTGTTTTTTTTTTTAAGGATACAGCTGGGTTAAGTAAATCCATTTTCGGAAGACAGCATGTCCTGCTCCAACCTTGAGTAACAGCCCTTTCCTACAGCTCACTGCTTACTTGGTGAGAAGGTAACACACTTCTCCACCAGCCAGAGATGCTGCTGCGACCAACCACCACGGACAGGCAGTGCTGGCACTGCACATGGTGTGGCCTGACTTGTAGGAAGGGTTCACCCAGCTGCTCAAAGTCCCTGAACATTGTGTCTTAAGGTCACCTGAAAACAGAATAGCAGTCAGATCGCCCAGCTGCCACGCAGAGCTTTTGGCAGTAGTCTGGAACAGCAAGCAAGAAAGCTCAGACAGCAATGAGGACCAAGACAGTTGAAGTGGGACCCTTCAACCTGTACATAGACATCGCGACTCAAGATACATGGGAAGCTCCAATTCACAAAGAGAAAGAACTTTATGCCCAGTTTACCTACAAAAATCATCTGAGCCAGGTGAGGAAGCCATCATCTGACTCTGGATTTGGTCTGAACTGCAGACTCCAAGATACCACGGGTGAGAAACATCTAGATCAGTTTGTTGGCTGGTGTGAAGAACAATCCTGTGGGACCAATGAGGTATAATTCAGAGCTTAAATCCCAAATGTGGAGGAATCACCCACTGTCAAAAAAGCAAGAGAGCTTATGCATTTCTATAGATCTTCTTAACTACGGGTAAAATGTCTTTTCACAAAAGTAACTGGACACAAGCAATCAAATTAATGAACTTAGATAACGAGCCCCTCAGTAACTACACTATGCTTTTAGATCCACTTACTGGATAGGTTTTAAATATATCGGTAAAGCTTTCATTTAAATTTATAGACTCAAAGCCAAAAGCTAATGAACAACAAGTTGAGAATATGCAAGAAAAGGCACAGACAGACATGTCCTTGCATATCTCTCTGAAACGTTTTAGGATGTTATTGCTGCCAGCTGCTCAGTACCACTTTTCATCAGGTGGAGGTTACTGCTCCCAAAACCAAGGCATCATGAATAGGTCACGTAGGTAAAACAAACCAGTATTCTTGCAACATAAGCCAGCATGATGATTTAAGGTAACCCCGGTCTATGACAATCTAATGCAAAGATCATTTGTAAGTCTAACAAGGTAGTTGAAAATGTACCAAGCTAGGAGAAAGATCAAATTGCGCCTGCTATTGACAGTCCCAAACAGACTTGGTCATAATTGTAGCATGGTGGAGCCCGCAAGCACTACAGTCAAGAACAGTGAATGAGAAGAGGCTGGAAAAGAGCTATTGTCATCAGCCGGTATTCACTGGAACTGAAGCCCAACCATGGTCTTCAATCAGCTGCTGGAATCAGTTGCACTGATGCTGTATTTGATGCATGATTTTTCATAGTATCACTTCTGGGTGTTTAAAGAACGCCCTGAAAAGAACCTGATTTTCAGAAAATCTCTAGCACCAATCCTCTGAAAATTAAGACTTTAACATGTCTCCAATTAAGAACTCAAAACTACTAATCACTTCTGAAAATCCTGGCTAAGAGTGGGATTGATCTCTAAATAGCAAGCAGGGTAACCAAAGCAGAAAGTGAGATTTCTCCTTCCAGCACAACATATCTTTAAATTATTTATTTTAAATTACAAGGAGGGAGTGAGAAGACTTCCAGAACAACAGTATTGTGCCATGAAAGCACCTGCTTACCAAGTAATTGCAGCTGAGAGAAATCACAGCTATGTCAGCAGCATACAAGTGACCCACAACCCCAGCACACAACTTCCCAAACGCACAGAGTAATCTCGTCCTGCTTTCTGCACTCTAATCTCCATATCTGGTATTCTAACAAATCAAATCCTCAATCTTTCCTAAGAGCAAAAATGGAAATATGTAATCCTTGGGCATATGATAGCCTCGTGCTGTGAGTACGTCACCGTCGGATACTGATCCAGCAGAACAGACTGACTCTAACAGTGAAAACATTTTGTTCATCTCACTCCCCCCCACACACCACCTCTCAACACAGTTAAGAAAATTTCATATGCACTACATACATATCACAGTTAAAAATAAAGTATTTTTTTTTAAAAGACTGAAGTCTGGCTAGGATGCCTTTGCTCATAACAACAGATCTGTGTGAGGTACTTTTTCATACTCACAGGGTAAAGTCCCTCGTTATGCACAAGTGAGAATATATCAGAAAATAAGCTATTTGGCTACCTATGTGTCAAGCTTCATGCTTTTATTCCAAAGTGAATGATTTTCCAGCTTAGATCTTGGACTAATAAAATAAGCGGCATTTAACATTTGACAGGTGGGTTTCAGCATACAGCTTACACACAAAAGCAGGCCCAGCTCTGTATCTAGTCTAGGGGTAGAGAACGAGCACTGGTGACGGCGATCCGCTGTTACCAGCCCGAGCCTGGTTCTGCAAGTGGCCCAACATCTACACCCGTATGACCTATGTGCACAAGTCCAGTCTGGGAACAAGCTCAATGCAGAGACCAGTACAAACCAGTGCAGACCTGTGTCTGAAACTGGTACAGTCTTTACAGGAGTAGGTCCTTCAGCCTGTGCAGAAGATCCTGTGTTCCAGGGTCAAGTACACATCTTTAACTGACCTTGCTCCCAGGCAGTTCGAAGCGCAGTCCATTTCTCCATACTGTTTTACTCTACCATCCCAAGGCAGCGGCATGTCCCCCCCAACCTCTCCATGACCAACTGCCCGGGGGTAAGTAACAGCAGGAGTCCTGTGCTGGGGCCATTTCATTCTCCAATGTTGTCACTAGGTACAAAGTGCAAAAGTGTTGCTGTTCCTGCATCCATTAAAAACTTTAAAAACAGAACAAAACAAACAGAAAAGGATTTCCATAATAATTTGAAAATACATTAGTCTCCAAAAAGCCAGCAAACACCTGATAACCTGTTTGTGCCATATCTGCTCTTGTTCCTGCGTGGCAGCAGTCCAGTGGATCATTATCCTCTCAGCTGGCAAACAACATGCTACCTTCTTTGCATACTCTGCAGCCAACGGAGGACGACATCCGGGAAGTTGAGTTTTGATGGCTCGGACAGAAGAGGCCAATTGCTAAACGACCCAAGATCCTGCAGTGAACTGTCCCATCTCCCCAGGAGAGAGCACTGAGCAATTCACTGGAATGCAGAGACTTCCCACTTCTCAAGACAGTTCAGCATTACAGTAAGTTAGCTACCTGGCCTCTGGCTTGGGACGATGTCAATGATTTCCCTCCCACCCCACAAAAATGTAAAATAAAATCCCTCCCTGCCTCATCCCATTTAAAGTGTTTGCATCTTTTCCTCCTATGAAATGTTTCTGATAAGGCTTTATTGCTATACAAAAGCGGTGCAAACGCTGCCCAAAGACAGCTCCATCAGGAACTTTGGTCACACGACTGCGGGACTCTTGCGCACTGTCCAAGTCCCAGCGTTAGACCTGCTACCTTTCTGAAGAGAAGCTGAATACTGTGTGCAATAACACTAAGAAAATAGGACTGAACCCCAAATACAAAACAAAAACAAGGGAGAGAGGGAAGGGGACAAGGAACTAAAATTAGGCAGAAGGCTTGCTTGGGAAGAACCCCATCATTCCTGTGATGACTAACTGATCAATGCTACATTTAGACAATGCAAGTGTCTTTCAGAACAGATTGTTGGTGTTGAAACTGCATGTCTGGTCCTGAATGCCAGCTCTCTCATCAATGCAGCATTTATTAAAAAATAAAATTAAAATGAAAAAAAAAAAATTGACAAATTGCATCACCAGGTAGCAGCCTGGCCTGGATCACACACGTCCCATTGCATCTGTTTCATCAAGCAGGGCCATTTAATGTGGCTTCAGCACAGGGCAAGACTTCTTCTTTCCTAAAGACAAACCCAAAGAGTAATATTAGAGAAACACAGCTACTGGATCATACTCGCTCCTAAACTCATTCTGGTTGCATACTTTCCTCTACAGTAGTATCTGAGCCATCCCTCCTCTATATGTGTTTCTTCTACCTGCTAAAACATTATTGGCTTTCCTAGTTAGAACCTCTTCTGAATCCTTTACAAAATTCTACATTTGGAAATCAAAATAGAAACTGAGAAATCAACTTTGGCTGCTGATTGCACAACATTAATTAACGCATTGACCAAGAAGTCTGGAACACACACGTCCGTGTCCCGAGTGCACCAGAAGGCTCCAGGCTGAGGAGCCTCCCGGGGCTGCCTCCCACTGTCAGACCAGGGCCTGCGCTGAAGCCCAGGCCCTCGGCGCTCACCTGCGCCTGAGCCACGCTGCGCCAGGCCTCGTGCCTTCCTGGCACAGATCTGTGCCTCGACTCCCTCGTGTGCCCCAGGACAAGGATGTGCATGGCCATCGCTGGATGGGGTCCCGGGGGACCACGCACCTTGCCTGCGGGGATTCTGTCCCGGCCTACCTTGCTGTCACCCTCACCTCCAGGCTGACGTCCCCCTGCCTGCTGGTGTGCTCAGAGCCTGGTCAGCCTCTGGGGTGTGCTGGTGGAGAACAACCACCCGATGGCGTCACTGGCTTCCTCTCAAGCACATGTTAAACTGCCACCAGAATTTGTGTGATTCTGGTTGCAAATTGTGGATTCAAATGCTACACAGAAGCTGCCGATACCAGACCAGATAATAGAGTTCAGTGGATTGCTGCACGGAGCTCAAAGCACTGGTTAGAACTTCCTCCTCTCACCAAAAGTATCTAACAGAAGAAATTCTTGTAGGAAGGCCCAGACGTCTGGCTTCAGCTAAGCACCATCACCTGAGACTGAACCTAACAGCAAGCTTGTCCCAGGAGGATTGAGCCATGCCAGAGAGGCTGTGTTAGTTCAAGATAAGCAGGAGCACCTCGCTATTGATGCACAGCTCTCTGGCCAAAAACAGGAGCCACAGCAAAGCTGTGGGGGGTGACAGTGCTAGATACTCAGAAGGATTGGTTTCCGTATTTAAAAAAAGACCTGAACAGTCACAATCACAAAAATTATGAATATAATTTCTCCTGAAAATTACTTCCAGTTTCAGTTAACAAAACACATTCCCAAATTTCCTCATACCATTTTAATTTTAAATGTCTATACATTCACCTGAACAAACAAACCCATGCTATCTGAATAATTGTTATGTGAGGAAGAAATGAGAAGTCCATTATTCTAATGAAACAGATGATTTGACAGAGCCTCTAGGAAACTGAAAGTTGCATGCAATACACCGCAGGAATAGCTCTACACTCCCAGCAGTATAATACGCTCCAAAACACTCCAGATGTACTCAATGTGCAACACTGACTGTACACTAGCAGTAGAATAACAGCATTCAGTGACAAAGTAAAAATCGACTCTCTGGCACAGGCAGGTAAAGGAGAATTTTGGCCAGCTCACCTGTCTTTTGTGGCTGTTTCCATGACAGCTGTAACAACAGCCGCCGTGTTCTGGTGTTCCTCCGGGTGCTGAGCCACGTTGTTCAGTGGTTTGGATGCTTTTGTTGTTCCGATGTCCGTGATAGCCAGCTTGTCAATAACCATGCAGTCTGCATCACTGTGTGGGGAGAATTCAAGTTCATGTTAAAATGCCAATTAATGGGGCTTAAATTCCAACAGAGAAAATATATACTCCTCCTCCTCTCCTAGCACAGGCCACAAATTTCCCATAAAGAAATAAGAACTGAAAATAAAATGGAATTAAAAAGCATTATATGTATGCTGGAGGAGGAACAGTAGCTCCACAAGAAAGGCATTCACATTTCCTGCAGCAAAATCAGTCCTAAGAGTTTTCAGCACATCCCCACTGCCTGCAAACAAGACATTTTATTACCCTCTGCAACTAACTCTGGGCACTCTCCTATGAATGACACAGAAAACAAACAGTGGAAAGGATGCAAACATGAAGTACATTCAGCCACGACTTTGCAAGTTTAGAAGGTCCAGAAAATCAAGTTTACTACGGGAAGAAATAAACCAACAGCACGCTACTTACCTGGACATAACTTTGACTATCAACACCACCACCGTTCACCTTTCCTGGAGCTGCCCTCCATTACCCAACAACACTTAGCAACTCTGCAAGCCCACTGCTCTTTGAACTCCTGGTTCTGGCAAAGCACATTCCTGATCGAACACAGGCACCTATGCTGCTATAATCTATGTGGTTTTCCCAAGTGGCAACCGATATTTCTGCGTGCATTTAGAAAGGACTTAAATCGAAGTACAGAACCTAAAGCTGATGAAAAAAAAAGCTCACTGAATGTTCACGAGTGGTACCTTCAGAAGCCAAACACAGTTAAATTAACTTGCTTTCAGTAACACGTAAGATGACAGATTCCCACGCTTGAGGGCTAACATTTCCAATGACGTCTCCCTACGACAAAACAGAAGCTCAAATCCTGAAAAAAGAAAAAACTGCTAGCACAAAACCTCCAAATCGTCTACATTTGTATTCAAAAGACCCATTTCTCACTGGAGAAGTGACTTCTGTGAACATCTTTATTTTTTTGCCTTCTAAGGCAGAGGAAAAGTTTGCCTGTGAATCATCTTCCACACAATTTCAACCCAGTCCACTTTCAAGAATGATTTCTCCCCCTTCTTTCAGAGGGCATACCTACAAAAATGGAAGGAAACCTCAGCAGATGACTGGGCTGGAATCCTGTCACAGCCACCGGGAGAGAACATAATGCATACATATAAGTATGCATATGTACAGTCTGGTAATTAAGACATGACAGATTTTGAGACCTAGGTTCTATTTCCATAGCTACTTTTCTGTGCGCTCATGAAAAAATACATAAAAAATGCGGAATAATGAGATCAAAACATTTATCTTCCTAAAGGGCTAATGTGTTCTTAAAAGGAAATACCACAAGTACAAAAATATACTTC
Organism: Anseranas semipalmata; assembly: GCA_013399115.1. Classification (NCBI taxonomy): domain Eukaryota; kingdom Metazoa; phylum Chordata; class Aves; order Anseriformes; family Anseranatidae; genus Anseranas; species Anseranas semipalmata. The sequence continues at coordinate 167,647 of VXAA01002791.1, read as the reverse complement.
AGAGAAACTGCAGGGGATAGATGAGACAGCAGAGAATTAAACTAAGTTGCCAGAAATGTCATTAGAAATTGACTTCCCACACAAGAAACTTGAGCTCATGACATTTAAATTGCTTAAAGATAAACTTCTTAAATTCAATTGCTACAATTTCAATGACACAAGGATTCCAATATTATGAAGTCCTGAGGTTACCTGACCACTACGGGGGTATGGAAATTTATCTTTCCTCAACGGGCTCATGGAAAAGCAAACCTGGACACGCAAAGCTCTGCAGAAGGACATTCAGAGGCCAAACTAACAGGGTGAAAAACAAGGAGTTTGTGTGGAACACGGAACGCTACCACCCATGCAGGAGGTTAATAACAATATCTAATTCTAGCCTAGAATAAACTCTGGTACCTATAAATATTTTCCATTACTATTCCTCTGGTCAGCTTATTTTTAGTGGCTACGTGTGTCCGCTAGGCTCCACTCTGGTATAACCCTGCTGCCAGTGCAGTCACTCGCACGGACCACTTCCATGTCACCAGAGGCAAACCGCCTGCTACGTGCTGCTCCAAAGAGGGACAGGCACAGACAGCGTGCTACCCGTGAGCAAATATAACTGCTCTCTCATGAGCTTGGTTAAGGCAGGCTTAGCAAGACAAGTTATTAGCAACAACGCCTGGATCTACCACAGCCTCTTCTTAGCTAAGCTCTGCAAACAGATCTCTAATACTTCCCACCCTAGAAAGAATTAGTTCCTGTCTAATTCAAAGCCGCTTGTACACACTTTCTAACAGCAAGCTGAAGTCTGTCCAGAACTGTGTCATTTTTCACAATGGACAAGCACTCAGCACAAACAGCTTGTGAATGCCACCTACGGCCATGCCCACGGGGCTTTCCAACACTCTTGGACACTTCTCTGTATGTTCACTAAGCTCAGTATTGTGGCCAAACTGCAAACCATCCACCAAGTTTGTAAATACTGCTGTCTGGAGGCCACTTGTAACAGAGGCTCCTCTCTTTCTGCAAACACTGCAATGCTTTCTGAGATATTCGCCCCCCCAGGAGCACAAGCTGATTGTCCAAACTCTTCAGCCTTATTAGTAAATAAAACTGGAAGATATGGCCTGCATTACTAGGTCCAGGCATCCTCACCTCTGGGGTAGGTCACAGTCTGCATAAAGTAAGCCAGAGATGTCTCCTCCTAACCGCTGGTGCTGCTTCTGGACTGCCCTGGCATGGGCTGCTGGTGTTCCCTGCTCCTGGCTGCTTGGAGAGCATCGCGCTTAGCACAATTATCACGTCTGCTTCACTACAGGCATGGCACGGGGAACTCCAGCCTTGCTGAACAGGACAGTCTCCACTTGGCCTTTATGTAGCAGGGCTTTTATAGGAGAGCTTCAAGAAGATAACTTTGGAGTCTAGAGACAGAAGCTTTGTGGCAGCGATAGACTGTTCTCTGCTGTCCAGCAAAGCGAAGAAAGCCGGCAAATTAATCAGTTGGGAATCTCAGGGAGGGGGAGATACCTATGTGCTATTTACGGACACTGGCAAGGAATGCCTCCTGCTGGAGCCAACTTCAGAACACAAAAGTTGGTGATCTGCGGCCACTTGAGGGTGGATGGGCTGAGGAACGGCCTCGAATGACACACCTCACAGCCTGCTCTGAAGCACGGCAGGGGACTGTAAGGAGGGTGAAAGGCAAGTAATTCAATCATCCTTGTTCACTCTTCGTGGTTACCTGACGTATTTCATATCTTAAACATCATCTGTGGTGTGTCTTTTTAGGCAGCAAGTTCCTAGAGGCAGACACAATCAGGTGTGATCAGTACTGCCAAGCAGTTTGGTTTCAGTTAGAATAATTATGTGATAAATCACAATACTGATTTTAAGCAAAGGAGTATTTACAACACACCTTATTCAAAAGCCGTTATTTTATGTTAATTGATACATACATGTATTAAACAAGGAAGGCTACTGAAATACTTCTGGCCAAAGTCCCTAGTGTCCGTCCAAAATCTAAGCACATGCATACATACGCATATACTGCCTCACCACAGGGAGAAGTGAACAGGTTTACCGTTTAAACCAACAACCAGAAGACAAGGTAGCTCATGGTAAGCTGTAATACTATTATATCTGATTGCAAGAAGGCTTTCAGTGCTGTTTCCCAAATGCACACACATTACTTTAGACAAGAGGCTTGAGAAAATGAACTTTGGCTTCCATCTGTTCCTAGGGAATTTCTCACCTTCTGTCCGAAGCACGGCAAGGATGATCCCGCGCAAGGTCTATGACTTGCTCATCCTGCACTTGTGTGAATTCTCTGCAGATTTGCTTTTCACATGTTACTGAAAACTTAGAGCTCTCTCAGCTAATGAGTTTCAACTACATAAACTTGTTTTTTAGAGAAAAAATTGCCAAAGAGATTGCACGGAGTTCTCAGCATTTAAAACACAATATATTACAGGCAATACAAGAAATATTATATATCCTCATTGCAGTCCTCAGGTGCTACAGAATGGTTGTTTATTCTTTTTTGCTCTAATGCCAAAATCCTGCAAATGCAAAGCTTCCTCAAACTAACAATACTACTGTTTTCCTCAAAGTGCAATTTTTTCCTAGAAAAACAGGATTAAACAAAGACATTCACACTTTGTAATTACTGAGGTTGTCATAAAACCATTCTACATCAGAACTAATATCCAGTTAAAATAAAGCAGCATGCTGTTCTGTTTGTGAAGATGAAAACATCAGGAGCTCGCTTAACTTTTGATAGCAATTCAGTTCTACCCATAGATTTCCATTAGCTTTACGGAGAAAATTTCAAATTTTTTGAACACTCTTCTGCCCAGTTTCACTTCTTATAACACCTATTTCTACAACGCTACTGCAAAACACACTTCTCCATCTGTCTTTCCATGGACCTGTTTACTGAGAGCCTCTTGCATCTAGCACAAGAGCAAACTGTAACGCTTTGCTGGGGGTTCAGGTATGCCAGACTGGCTCTGAATTGTACTACCACATGGGAATCCATGTTACAGCACCTAATGCAGCTTCTCCTGAGGCCAAGTACAACTGATCTACACCTCGTTATCAAAGCACCTGTGAAGAATTCAGGCTGTAGCCACGAATGAGCTTTAAGTACTTCAGGAAAGCATAGATTTGATACTGAATGGAACAGCCTCAGCTGGAGTTCTACCCACCTCTGAAGCTCACTACTGTGGCTCCTGGGAAAAACTTTAGATATCCTCTAGTCTCTTTGGTAAACAGTTAATATGTATCATAGACAACAAAACGCTGTAAAGACACACTAGGAAAAACAGTGGTACTATGAACAAAGAAGCAAGACTTGTATAAAAAGCATACCTAAGCACAAGTCTCATGCGGAGCCCACAGGCAAGTCCTTAAAGCCAGGCTCTGCAACAAGCAACCAGAAGACAACGTAAGAGATGCAACGGCAGCCATGCCGCACGCGCTGCCCAGCAGGCTGCCAAAATGCTTGTTGGCCAAGGATTAGACAAGGTCATGCAACATGGGGGGTCCGAATGCCAAATTTACATGCAATCTTACATTAAAAAGGCCAACCCAAGTCAGCATTAAGGATCCCATCTATGCCAATTATGGCACTAAACGTTCACCTGATTGAAAATGTGGTGAAACGGGACCTCAGATTAGTCACGCCACTTTTACTCTTCTTTCTGAATACAATCAGTACACTGATACATATCAGTACACTGATATGCAGCCAAATTTTATAAAAAAGCTGGAGTCATGCTCCATGCCCGATCTTCCACAGCATGCTCATTTTTCCCTAATCGTCTTTTCAAAGCATTCCAGCAGCTCTTCCCAGTTAGGCAGCGACACGAGACAGAAGCAAGACAACCACTTCTCGTGCTGGCTTATCATGCTCGTCGGGTACAAGGGCAAATCCGCACGTCATGCAAGATGAACGGTCGGCAGGCACAGAAAAGAAAAACGCATCCCAAAATGGGAGAGCTCAAAACATCCACTGTGACAACGTAACTCCGCTCAGCCTGGGAAACTGGAGCTGATCGTCTCTGCTGCACGCGAGCTCCGTGCGGTGGCCGTGCTCTGCTGGGCCCCGGCCCCAGCAGCGGGAGCACCGCTGCCAGCCGCTACCTCTGAGCTGCTCCAGCAGGAGGGATTCAAGGCTTTCACTGCTGTCAGGATCAGTTTAATGCTTCCATCCCACAACTGCATGTGATCAGAAGCAAGAGGAGACTTCTACCGTGGTTTTACAGAAACACGATGCTTTCAGAAATGGCAGAAATTGCTTGTTTTGCCTCATTTTCACCTCGGTTCTAAGGAAACCACTGCGGCACTTACAGCGGCTGCCTCCAAAGCTCAGGAATGTACAAAATCAGAGTTGGTATTATAGGGACACAAAAGAACTGCATCTGTTTTTAGCAGATAGCAAGCACTGTTGTTCAGATGGAATTCCAGCCTCCCCTCTAAACTTGCTTGTTTCGGATGCTTATCAAGCCATTCAGGAGAGGAGGCAGTGGGGAGAAGGGGACATATTGAACAATTTTCCAAAAAGAAAAAAGAAAAAAAGGATTAACAAGAAAATAGCATGAGTAGTTCAGGCAAGGTTAATAAACTGAAAGAGAAATTAAAAGTTACAAACATCCCAAGCCCACTATCACCATACACAGCAGAAGCTGGATTTTTTTTCCCCTTTTTTTTTTTTGTTTGTTTTAAATGTGCAGCTCATCTTCTAAGGAGCTTCTTAGAAACTTTATTTGAACAGCTCAGCAGTGAAATACTTCAGATAGCTTTTGAAAAACATAAAGAAGTGCAAAAGCTTGCATTAATATCATACAACTAAAAATTAAGCACACAGACAAGGAAATGCAAGTCATTTCCCACAAGAAAGTACTGATCACATTGCAGACACTTAGCATCCCTTATTCTGCTGTCACATTCAACGCAGGTCTCGCTGCTGTTCATGCTGTTACCCACAGATCAATGACCACGAGAGGTGTGAGGCTGCCCAGGCCGGCACCACTGCAGAACCCTCGCCTGCCACTGCCTCTTTCATTGATCGATTCTGCAACTTCAGCAGAGCCTTGCAGAAATGTCTGAGGCCTTCACAGCTTGCGTTTGCTCTGGGCAACTCAGAGAACGCCCAAGCAGTCAGATACTGGTGCTGACTGTTCCTCACTGACCACTCAGTCACAGCGTGAGTGTTACTAAGTTTTTCTGGCAAAAAGTACTGCCTGATAGCAAGTACTTTGAAATAAATACAATACATACTCGACTACTTACATAAGAGGCAGAAAACTTTCAAAAGTTTGTTAAAATGACACTGGTAATTATTAAAATAGTAAGTAAAGTAAGTACATGTTGTAACAAAAAATATTTTAAAAATACCACATGGCTCATCACTTTGAAAACCTGTAGTCTCTGGAGACTGGAGGCACATGCTGAGCTGTATTTCCTGAATCTCCTGCTCAGAGAAGTCAGAATGATACTTCTGTTCACCAGGTATCTGTCCTTTCTAGATATGAAAGTTCACATGTTTTCTGTAACATACTCTTCAAATAAAACAGTTATGAGATGTGCCTATCACAGTGATTTTCTCTTTTTGTCCCTGATCTCATCTGGAAATTACAGCAAAGTCTTCCTAGTTTGAACAGTGGCTGGGAAACATAATTTAAATGGATGAATTTTAGAAAATAATTAGTAAAACCCCACAATTTAAAACAGAAAGCAATCTTCAGAAAAAAAAAAAAAAGTATTTTGTAAAAAAAACAAACAAAAAAAGCATTTGGAAAACATATCTAGCATTATTTCATGGCATAACAGAGCATACAAGTCAAATATTTGTTAGTGGTGTTGTGAGAGTCCCAAGAGACTTTACACTGCCCCCACTTAACACAGGCAGCAATTCTAGTAATGGGTGCATTAGCAAACTGCAGTCAGCAAAGCTTTATTATGGTCATCCTGAACCGAGTGTGAACCTTCCTTTTAAAGTAATAATAGAAAAATCCTATTTGCAGAAAGAGCTCACAAACAGGTGGAACGGCAGAAGCTCAAGGACACATGATGCATGAAACGAGAAAACACCATATTTGCATTTTAACATTTCATTAACAGATACGCTGACTGTGCGCATGCTTTCACAAAGGACTACACACAACCTCATATTCGGTTTTTCAGCATATTATTTCTAGGATCTGTTTTAACTGATTGTGGAAAGATGAGCTTTCCCAATAGTCCAACAGCTCTTTTTTCCAGCCCAGTATTAAGTAACTAAGGGGAGCAACTACTTGTCAGGTGGATGTTTGGAACCCTGAGAAAGTCACCATCATACATACCCTCTGACTGCAGGTCTAAATACTCTGAGCAATACCCCCAGCAAGAGAGAAAGGCGGCAAGAGAGGCAGAAACAGAAAGAAAGCAAAGAAAGGAAGAAAAAGAAAACAGTAAAGATTGCTGAAAAATTAGACAAAAGAGTTAACTTTGCAACCTTATCCTCGAGTGGTGTTCCTTCCCGGAGAATATGCATTCAAAAGGCTCTTTCAAAGGGTACAGTCACTGAACACTGCATTTCCCACATAAAATTCAGATCAATATACAAAAAAGTAGAAAATTTGATATTCCATAAAAAGCGTCTTTCTCAAGCCTAACACACAAATTTGTAAGCTATCAGATTGTGAGATTCGGCAGTACTGGAAGCTCTTTAGTGAGAGAACTTCTGCAAAACTACTTATTTTTCACAAGAAACTACCATATAAATTAGATATGGGAAGTTAGCTAAATACATCTGAAACACCTTCTTTGCATACGATTTTTAAGCTACTACTAATATTATTGGCTACCTTAAGCAGAACCTGCCATGAGGGACTTTTTTACTGAGCCATGCAAGAAGAAATAATTAACTTTCTGGAGTTTAACATCTGGGATGGTGTGGGCAGGCAGAGAAGCATCAGCAGATCACATCATGATCATGGAGTGCATTTAGAGGCATGTACTGTAACATCTGGAGCTTGAGCAGAAACTGCACAGTCCTTATGTAGCTCCAAGGAGTATTAAAGATCTTCACTGCAGATTTCAGTACAGGGAAAAAAATAGGGAGGGGGAAAAAAAGAGAAGGAAGACCTGGTTCTACAGAAATAGGAATGTGCTTTGTTAGAAGTTGAGTACTTCTGGGGAAAAAAAAAAAAGAACTATGTTTTAATTACGTGCTTAAAAACAGATTTAGTCACCCAAATTTGAAACTTTATATCAAAAAGCCTTGCCAAAGCCAAAGCAGAAATCGGGTCCTAGAACTCGCTGCATCAAATATCGGAGTGGTGACAGCACAAGGCTATAAAGATACGGATCCATATTTGGAATTTTGCTTCTAGAAAGCCATCAAGAACCACATATTCAATCTAGAATATTCTTAAACATTTAGTATGTTAATTTACTTGGAATCATTAAGGAACATGGTAAGAAATAAGTATATTCTCTACTGGCCATTTGAGTTTACCTGCACCTGCTCCAAGAGAAGACAGATTGGTTTGGGAGAGTTGTGGATATCAGGAAGTTTCCACTATCGTCACTGGTCAACACGGCAATTCATACACTATGAAAAACTCGTCTACTAAACAGATCTGGAGCAGCTGAAATCACAATCCATGCAACAGGTTTCTGTCTTCCCACAGATTCTATTTTTGTTTTTGGCTATGGTTACAGTTGTGGAAAGCTACAGACACCTTTAAAGTGGAGACTGTGGTTATTCGAGTATTTACTTTATTTGCCAAAATGGAATTACTTTTGTAGAACTGCAATCATCCAAAACCAAGCAGGTTCTGGAAGCCTTATGCTTATTGACAGTGCTCAAGATATATACACTTATTTAGAGAGAAAAACATTCATAATTACACTGCTCGAAACAGCAGATATAGCCTACAACAGCTAACTAGCCAAATCAGAAAAAAAATCCCTATCCCTGCTAGGAAATAAATGAAAGACATAAGAAGGTGCCAAATCAGATTTACACTGCTACTGTGAATCAAGACAGATAGTTACATGTGTAATACAACTCTACTCAAAAACACCATGTATTCAGAGAGAAAAAACATCTGGAGCACAGAGTTTGTTTTAGATACAAATGCCAATGGATTTAATTAGATATAATAAAAACTGAAAACTGGAAAAGGAAAGGCTGCTTCTAGCACAGCTCATCTTTCATTTTTTGTGAAGCCAGTCTGCTTGGCCATGCCATCCCTATGCATGCAAACTAACTCCATTTATCAAAGTAGTTCTTCAGATGCAATCACTGAAAGCAAAGAAATCTCTGGAATCTCATTCATTCCAAGTATGAAGAGCGAAGGCCATTTGAAGTGGACATGAAAAATAAAAAAATGGTCTAGTTGTTAAAAGTTAAATTCAGAGTTGCTTAAACCTTTGGTTTACTTCCTCACGTAATTTTACTTAGTTCTTTAATCTCACTTGTTTGCTGAGCCCCTGCTTTTTAACTCCTAGCAGCTATTTGCTGGAGCGTGTAGACATGCCAAGCAGCTCAAGCTGACTATCCAAAAAAGTCACATAACCACAACATTATAAAAACTAAGTATCTGTTCCTGAGTTAGATGCATGAAATACATGAACTCCAGCTAGCTAAATCATACCCCAACATACTTGTAAGGAATATGAGGAAAAAAACCAAACAAGTATATTAAAACTGGGTAATATTTCTTGACATGCAAAAGTGAACTAGATGCCTACTCTTTTCAAAAGCCACTTCCACTCTCAAATCATTAGAGTAGGCTGGAGCTGAGTACATGCAATTCCAACCATACTGCTGCCCAAAAAACAAATATCAGGAACTGACATACCTTTTGGGGGCATTTTGCTCTTTTTATCTTTTATTGTTTATAATGGACTACTTTGAGAATGAGGGGAAAATGACAGCCTGAGGCATTTAAATCTTCTCCCTGCAAGACAGCACACTGACTGCATGGCAGACCTTGTATTACCCATCATTTGAGGCTTTGCACGACTCTTCTATGCAATCTGACCTGGCATCCCTGCCACGAATCCAGGCCTAGACCTCTTGGGCAGCAAGAAAGATGGGGGATGCTTCCGTGACATGGCTCAGTGGCTAAAATGAGCCACACATGTTTCTTAAAATAAGCCTGTTGTAAGTATTTTATTAAAACAGAATCCTTGTGACAAGAAAGCTGTAAGACATCTTCACACAGGACATTTGGAACCATGGGGTCTACAAAGGATAAAGCAATGCATTAATCCCTAGCGACACAAGGGGCTAAAAAAGAGGGCAGAGCTCCACCCCACCCCAAGGTGATTCCTTTCGCACCTGGTGAAAACAGCCTTCTCGTTTTTAGCATCCATAGTCAGCTTGATGGTTTCCTGGCCTGAGCCTGTGCTGATGGTTTCTGTGACAACATCGGCTTTGTCGTCCTCCTCGTCGCTGTCCGAGCCTCCGGAGGAGCTGCTGTCGGAGGCCACCAGCGGCGCCTTCCTCGTAACGCAGACGTTCCAAACGCAGGGAGAGGCAGCGCTGACTGAGAAAAGCAAACAATTCACTTTGCAAAACGAACAGAACCACAGGAACAACTCCCCAGGTATGACCCTGCGGAACTACGGCGATGTGAAATGCAGTGTTTACAATTACTGCAGGTTTTGAGATGACGGTTTCTGTGCAGATCCCACACTGAGACAGCACACAATATTATTTTTGTAAAGGAAAAAAAGGACAGATCAGTGTTCTCCATCACGAAAGTCCTGCCACCTCATGTCCGTGTTTAGTACAAGCAGCAGAGGGGACTAGTTTCTTCACTTTTTGCAAAGCATGCAAGAGGTGGTAACTCTGAACGGAGGATTAAGGCAGCCTTTGGGAGGCCAGCTGACTGTAACTTAGCTCTGAGAAGTCGTTACTGGAACATTTAGGTAGCTATTCTTTTCGAAGTGTTCACTGGTTTTAATTCCACATGCATGCCTGGCAAGGACCTTCCTCTCAGGAACGTGGAAAAGAAGTGCTGCAGTCTCAGAAAGTGTTTTTCTTCCCAAAGTTGGTATCTGCTCACATAGCTTGATATCACACACAGTGCCCGACTGATGATCACCATCTGGGCAGATTTAAAAATGTCATACATAAAGCAGTCATCACATGCTATCTGAGCTCTGCTGAACTGATTCTTGAATTCAGCTGGAAGAGTACACCAGAAAATGCACGCGACAGAAACATGTACTGTGCTATCCATTCCAGTATTATACACCTTTGAGTTGTAACCACAGACAAAAGCTTAGTTTAGTTCCATCACGGTTCCTCATGGAATTTTATTTTTCCTTGCTCAGAAAGGAGGAGGGAAAGAAATCAGGCTGAAGTTAACCAACAGACTTGGCACAATTACCAATAAGATAACTTATTGTATCCTTTTAATTTTTGGTAATTTTATAATCAAGTATACAGTTAAAAATAGGATTTTTCAACAGTTTACAAATGAATTGTCTCTGTGACATCAACTCTTACTAACATGAATTTCATCCTTTGCTTGCTGAATAATATTATCCCAATAAATATTCAGGGTTACTGAGTTACTATTTTCATATATTGATCTCTGTACAAAAGAGAGCCTTCAAGTAAGATAAGGCAGACAGCATGGGAGGGACGCTCTCCCCAGTAGACTCAGTATGCTATGCAGTATTTCAAACAGCTTAAATAATACATCTGTTTTGCTTCGTAACATTCTCACTTACAGTTCTTGTCCTGACTCTGCTTCAGGTTTCCATCTGAATCATTGCTTTCTGTGTCCACAGGAGAACTGCATCGTGGACCTGATTCTGAGCTAAAGTAGGGGAAAAAAAAAAACTTGAGAATGAAGTACAGATATTCTGGTTGTGCTTCTAAGTATCCCTGAAAGAAGGGCTTAGCATTAGGACATTGCTCTTTTCTTATGTATTTATAACTTTGTAAAAACACCTTCATTTACATTTTTGTAGTCTCAGTGGAGCAAGCAGCAGTTATGATGCACACAGTACTGCTGCATCATAAGACATGCATGCTGCCGCCAGTGAGAAACACTAGAAGGCAAAGGGAAGAATGACGCCCTGATCCATAATACTCAGACAATATTAAAAAATAAAAAGGATAGCAAACGGAAAGGAAAGGGGAGAAAAAAAGTTTGCAATCATTGTATTTCATCAAAACATATTTAAAGTATTTTTTTATTCAGAAGTTATAAAGAAATTGAAAATTTATGCCTCTTTTACCAACAAAAAGGCTGGAAGTCTGTAAACTTTGCCCATCCTTTCTCCTCTGGCGTGGTGTTCTCTGGGGCTGCTGAATCCCATACACTTGATCCAACGTCCATGGCAACACAGGGTGCGGGGGGCTTTGAGTTCACTGGCTCGAACACAGCTGTCCATCCAGACCCTGCAGACAAAACAACCCACTGGAATTCAGCTGAATTTTCAGAATCTTCGGCCATCCTAAAAATATTCCAAAGTGATCCCAGAGATAAATAAAAAAAGAGACCATCCAATGGCACTCCTTCAGTATTTTCAGGAAGCTGCCTGTCTCACAGGTTACAGACAACCAGCTTGAAAATCCCTTTTCTGATAAATATTAATCTTATCCACAAGAGAGAAGCACCAATTAAGAAAAATGACTTTATGTATTTCTTCATTCTTTGTACTGGTGCTTTTCAACTGAACTCTGTGCAAGTACCTTAGTTTCTTGTCAAAACCTAAGTGGCAAGATTTTCAACCGTTTCAATCACTAATTGTTTAATTTTGGAACTACAGGTAGGGAATTGATACATGGATTAAAATATTTAACATCACACAAGTGATCCTGAGTAAAACTAGGAACTAATTTTGTTTTTAAGATCCCAGTCTACTCTCTATTCATTAGAATATCTTTTATTCCTACAGATAATAATTTTTGAATAAGCATTTTTCATTATCTATTCTTAAGAAAAATAAAGGATTGCAGAGGTCTGTCATACAAATTGATTTGCATGTAACAAAACTCAGAGTGGGAGAGATCCATCAAACCTACACTCACTCAAAATTTGAACCAAAGTCTCTGAAAGGGTAGCTACGCTGATGTATATGAGCCACAGGGTTGCTATTCGTGTCATTCATACTGGTTCTTCCTAGTAAGAATTGAAAATATCTGACCAAATGGCTACCAAATGGCTGCAGAAAACTGATTACAGGAACAAAAATGTATTATGCTCATAGTTACAAATACAGAGATATCAGCTAGAAAAAGAAACATTTTTAAATAGAAAAGGTTTGCACTGACAGCAGGTACTAGACTGCATGTAGAGAAGAAAGAACTTCTGGGAAAACATTTTTGTCCCTTTATTTCTGTTGAATGAATTTGTTCAGCTGACAACAGTGTGTGTCTCATGAACTTATATAGCATCGCTTGCATCATGGCATGGGAAAAACTTGTCTATCTACAGTCTTCCGCTAGGCACTCTAAGAATGGTTTTACAATATGCAGACTAAAACTAGAAAAGCAATTAGGCAAAAAAAGGAAGATACATGGGGTGTGGAGTTACTCAGCAAGGCTCTGCATAAAACTCACCTAATATAATGTAAGGAGGTAATGTCATGCTCCTCCACTAATACTTTATTCATTAGTTTCACACTCAAATAGCTAGTATTATTATTGCTCTTGTACCTTTGTGGTTGTCCTAGCATAACTGAAGCAGCACACTGCTACTCTGAAGAAGCTGGGCAAGACTCAATCTCAGGAATGTTTTAAAGGCAAAAAACGAAGACTGAAATTCACACTTCTCATCTGTGCAGGTGGAATTACAGAATAGCCACAGAAGCTAGGCAATCTGCAAATTGCTATTCTGCAGAGATGATTACAGATCTCATTTCAAATGGGATGATGGTGTTTTAAACTCTTTACCTTCAGAAGAGTCTGAATCTTTCTGCTCAGAAACATTATTCTTGTTGCTGTTTGCTGAGGAAGGAGGCACCTGCTGTTCTGTTTCCTCCTCTTCTTCTGAGTCCACACTACCATCATGATCTCCATTCTCAAGATCACTTTTTGACGAACTCTCTGAGGTCTGAGATGCTCCAAACCTATATTGCAGAACTCAGAATTAGAAAAACCCTTACAGCACCCAGTTCATCTTTCACCTGCTTCCTCCCTGCCCCAGGCAGAAAGCAAAAACTGTCAACTGATAGTGGGCACTTCTCTAGACATTTCCACTAAAGACCCTAAGGGCTTTGCTTGTCAAAATGCATCTGCAGAGTTGTAATCAGAAATAGGTTGCAGTGACATATTCGGGCTGGAGATTGATATGAACAGACAAAACAGCAGCAAATGAGAGGAACAGTGGTTTGGTATCAATTGTGTGTATTAGCAAGACAACCAATTTTTTCAAGCTAGGGAAATAAACATCAAGGTCTTGACCATTTTTCCTGTCTCATTTGATCATATTTTCAGACTTAGGATTAAAGAAGTGACTTTATTTAGTAACTGACTATATCAAAGGGATGAAGAATTGTAAATGATTTGCAATGCCAGAGATGCACCATGGGATGTCACTCATTCTCATGCAAAACATTATTTTTCTTTTGACATTTTGAAAAAGAATATTCTGTCTATTATCCTCAGTCTTACAATGCTTTTAACCTCCTCCCGTCCCAACATGAGGAAAGGAGTAAATTCTAAGTATTTCAAATGGAGTTGTCTTTTTTTCCTTGTTTTTTGTTTTGTTTGTTTGTTTTTATCTTTGATAGTAGACTCGGTAATTAGGTGCTTCTGACATTATCGCATTCCCTCAAATTTTATCTTTTCACATTCAAGACAAACAATCACCTCTTTTCAGAAGTGTGGCATGTAAAGCACTCTGTTTTATGACAGAAAAGGCTTCACAGCAAATAACAAACAATTAAGCATGCACTTAACTGAAATGTAAAGTTTCATAGCATTTAGAAAAAAAAAAAGATCTTTCATTTTCATCTTACCGTGTTCTTGATTTAACTTGGGTTGCATAGGTTATCTCCTTCTCTTCCCAGATATCTTCTTCCTCCTCATTATCATCAAATTGTTGGATTCGTTCATTGCAGCAGGCTTCAAAGAGGGAAGCATTGGGCTGAAATAGTATTATAAAGAAATCAAATTCCATTCACTCTTTGGGGACAGAAACAAGAACTTTGATTATAAGCAAGTTCATAAAACAGCATTTGTACACAACTAGTACCACAAAGGTGCTTGTGTTTATTTTATTTGACATCCCAAGTTGTGTAACAAGCAATGCTCAGATGTAGAAGAGTAATAATAGCACAGTACACTCAGAAGCAGCAAGCCCATGATACATCAAGAAAGAAACACAACAGTGTCTCACCCTACAATGCTTCCAAAGTGGGAGGAACTCCTGCACGCTGCTTCATAGCTGTTCTATTATATGAATCTCTTTGCATCCCTCACAGTGGTAGGGATATAAAATCACTGTAGTACGAGGGCTGGAAAGAATTACCTTAAGAATACATTCACAAACTGACCAGCTTGGAATTTAGAGATGCCATGTATGCAATCTGTCCCACTTGGGCTAAATAATGCCCTGAGTTCCTTAACTGGACTTGGCTGCTAAGGCACCTTTCCATTTTCCAAAATAACATACCAGATGTTTTTAGATTCAAAATGACAACAGCTGATTCAAGCATGAACTAACTTGCCAGAATTCATCCTATTAAATAAATATCCCAAAACACCCACTTACGCTGTCATCATCTGCATCTATATTGAAGTTTATCTCTGCAATCCTGTCAAAAGGAGCACTGCAAAAAGAAGGGAAAGAAACTTCAGTGATGGCATGGAGTAACAAACAGCAGTTTTGCAGCCCCAGCACAAGACCAGAAGACAGCTAATCACAGAGATACTTTATATGACCACCCAATGCCTTCTATGTTTGTTCCCTGAATATTGACTGCTGTATTAAATGCAATGCTTTCCCTTCCTTGAGATGAAAGATTATTTCATGTTTTGAATATTTGAAAAAATATGTAGGATATTCGTTCCTAGGTCTGATTCAATACCTGAGTGGAACCTTTGGCATTATCTTGTTGATATGGCATTTTGAGGCTTCATGGCTACCACATCAATGTCTGGCTGTTATTTTGCAACTCATGCTATTTATGCAGTGTAAAGGCTATCTTCAGATTTTTCACTGAGTCTCTCCAGCTGAATCAAAGCTTATACAAAAAGAAAAAAAAAATGAAGTCATAATTAATTAAAAATAGAAGGAGCTGCATCCAACTGCTCTGGAATTCCAGTACTACATTAACCAGGAATTCCATTAGGCTCCTCAGCATGAGACAAGACCCAGAGATGGGACTGAATCCTGCACGGTGGGCATATATCCAGAAATATCCAGAAAGGACTATACCTGTCTGTTTTTTACATAATTACAAGAACCTCAGGGAATCTTAGGGTACATAGTGGCTCAACACCTCTGATGCATTACTAAGACACATACACTGCAAAAAATCACTAAATAACCCAATTTCCAATCTGGACCTGAGTGTCTCTATTATAAGAACAGCAGAGGGTGCTACAGGTCAAAAAACTCCAACCTACTAGCGCAGTTTGGGCCCCTGCAATATTTCTTCACTGTATCTAGTTATCTCTACATTCGGACAGTGTTATTTTCCTTTAAGAAGACTGGTTAGCAAAAGTCATTGCCATGCAAATCACCAGGACATGGAAGCATGATTAATACTTCTTAAAATATTAAAGTTCATATCTGTCAAAGTTTTCAACAGCTGGAAAACAGATGATATGGAGCACCATTCTCAGAAGGCTCAATACCAGAACAGTTTGGTAGTATATTCTCCTTTCCAATCACAAAAACAGAGAAGTCTAGCACATCTGTTACAGATTTTGTTCAGTTTCATGTTCATTTTCTATGTGTACATTAGTTTCCTTCAGCAGCTCTTCATATAATTAGCTTCTCCTTTCCACTTACAAATTCAGTATTTGCTGGTGTCTGATAAGAAGTTAAAATTATTTTATTTTTTTTTAAATGTACAGAACTAAGTAATCCACATTCAAATAAAACTCTCATTCTAGTCTGGAACTTATTGGACTTATTAAATTTCTTGACATCTACAATGCTCAGAAAAGAGAAAAAAAAAAAAAACAGGAAAGTGGGACTCCAAAACCTTCCTCCACATTAGAATTACAGCTTCCAACTATCTGGCAAGCACAATAATGGAGTTCCTGAGACTGTAATGACCTCAGACTTTCAGAGCTAGCAAAAATGGAAGGCCTGCAGGCCAAGCTACTTTGATTCATGCTTGAAAGCAACTCTGTAGCAGCTAAACTATTTCTACATTGTCATTTTATTTAAGGTATTTCATGGAGTCCAGTAATTGCTAAAAATATGGTCTGTGCAAGACCAGCAAAAGCATCCTCAATAAATCAAATCTGGAGCAGCCACAGAGTCAGAGCAGTACAGCATGCCCAGAGCTCTCTGGGCTAAAAGCTTCCTGCTTCAGTCAGAATTCCAGGACAACAGGATCCGATGCTTTTTTTGCACAGCAGACCCCAACATGGCCTATGAGACTTTGCTGGCCTATGAGTATCAACCCTCAGGATGTTACATACAGCAGGTACTGCCACGTACTCTCCCTATCACCTTGGACAAATACTTCTTTTGCTTGAGATAAACATTGCCACAAGATGAAAGTGAATGGGCAAAGCTGAGAAGCAGAACGTCACACTGGGTATCCTCCTGGAGCACTATTCTGTCAATAAACGTAATACGAAATGGTTATGACTTCTGAACCATAACGGACAATCAGGATAATTACAGTCCCAGTAACTTCCTTAGCTTGGAGTTTTAAGGTGAGAAGATAAGTTGCTGTTTTAATTGGATCACGGCAGTTCTTCTATAATAGCAGCACCATTTCTGAACGTTGAATTCAGCAAGCTATGTAACACTAAATCCACCTGTATCTGCCTTCTTTTAACTATTATTTGTTCCTGCCTTATCAACATTTCCTTATTTGTAAGTGAAAAAATGGATAATTTTTCTGTGGACTTCATCAGAACACCATTCTTCTACTCCTAATTTCAATAAGGACTTAATGCCACTGGAGAATATCTGTATAATTGCCTAGACTTAGCTCTAATGCTTTGCTTTTTGTGCAGCTAAATTTATTCTAAAATGTGGCTGGGTAATAATTGCATATTTTATTAAAACTGTTTCTCTTCAAAATGAAGAAGTACTTTTTCTTGGTTCTACAACTGTCATTGTAGATCAGAAAAAAGTCTATAAAAATCTATCAAGATCCGTAAAAAGGACCGCTGTGAATAAAATGTCAGATGTTTTCCAAGCCATTGATCAGTCTTCTGTTTGTTTCAAACCAAAGAAGGTATACAGTGGGCTTCATTTTAAAACCTGAACCAGAAGAAGAAACATTAGATGCAAAGAGGCTTAAATGATAAATGTAAGCCTCTTGAAGCTTTATAAACTTACTTGATATTATCATCCTGGTCTGCAAACTCCTCATCGTTAAAGCCAAACTGATCCACAAAGTTAGCTGTCATCTGCTGGATCTGGTACTCAGAGAAGGCCTGAGCAAAGGAACCCAAAAAGAGCTATCAGATAGTTGTCCAAAGATATTCAGTTAAGCTGGCTGAAAACATATTTTTCTAAGAAAGCATTAAAATCACAGCAAACTGATGAACTTTGAGAAATCACCTACTCCAATCCCCTTTCTCAAAGCAAGACCAAACAGACTTCTACAAGTCCTGGACAGACGCTTCTCTGATCTGCTCTTAACTTCTTCCAAAGAGAGTTATGACTTTTTTCTAGGAAATCATTTGTTGGCTTCATTATTCTATGAGAACATTGTATTGTTTTTCTTCATTTGTTTGTTTTCCCTGGATGATCATGAAATTTACCTTGCAGCAACTTAAACCCGTAACAGTCATTGAGAAGGTACTTCTGGTTTCCCACAGCAGCTTGGGTCCCCCATTCTTCAGCTTGCATGCAGGATAATTGCCCAGATATTCTTTTGGTCACATTCTTGCCTTCTTATTCATGTCTCATTCTCTATGTATGAAAAGGATTGCTTCTGCCTCTAAATAGAATCTTATGCTTGCTCTTATGCATTGCATATTTCTGTCAGATTATTTGTCCTATTTGGAGGATAATTCTGAATACTGATAGTTAGCCCACTCCAGCTACAGTTAAGTAATTCAAACATGCATCCCCTCAGAGGGACTTTGTCATGACTCCTCTGCAGGTGATGTGAAGTACCCCTGTTCCTGTCTGAGGAGTTCTGCTGGCTCCTGTCAATACTTTTATTAATACTTCTCACAATAGAAGACAAAACCAAATTTTTCACAAAGGCAATGCATTTTCCCTTTTTTAATGAGCTTTCTAAATATCAGCAGAGGAAAAGAAAGGTATTTGTAATGTCAGTGTAGCCAGTTAGAGTACTTGAACAAAAGAAAAACTATAACTATTATCAGCTCTTTTTAATCCTTAACTAGATTTCAGATTGAGATTGTCTTTTTAATCCCCATAGATAGCTTCCTACTAAATAGCTTGAAACTTCTATTTCCTGTTAATGCTCTTCATGTTCTTAGTGTCAAAAATGGTGGGGAGGAGCTTGCCTAAATTCTTCATCCTGAAAAGCAGCTTCCAAATATTTGATGGCCTTTCACCAGATCTTGAGGATCCTGAGGTCATCGCTAAATTAAAGTGAACCTTTGATTTTCTCCATTTCTTCTCAAGTCAAGGCTTTTTACTGCTCTCACTGCTACTGTTTACTGCTCTTTACTTGCTAACATTTCATTATGGCTCTTCCAATCTTTAATAGAAGTCTGTGTAGCTCAGGAGGAAGCAGCTCCAATTCTACTGCAGGTAGGTGATGCAAACTACCTTGTTGGCTGGGAACTACAGCAATAGAACGCAGTTCGTCTACTACATCAGGACGACTCAACCCACTACTGTGCAGAGAACCAGGAAAAGAGAAAGAAATATGCAATGTCTCGAAGGAATTTAAGAGACATCATCTATGTGGGACTTGGATGCAGTCTGAGCCAAATTTATTCCCAGTTGGAGTCTAGATTGAAACCTGCCATTTAAGTAACTATACTGGAAAAACACAAAAGAGCTGAACACACTGACAGTAAAATTTACGAAGCTGCTCTATAATAGGAAGGATTAAAGGAGAATCAGAGAAGCAAGCTCCCCAGGAACAGTGAAGAACGCATTGTCAACTCACCTGTTGAAGAGAAAGTTCATTGGGAAAAGCGCTCTCAATGTCTTCATCCTCACTGGAAGAGTGCAGATGGTGAGTGCTCACCTGAAAGAAGTAGGAAAAAGTAAGCACAAAGGAAAGCTAAGAAAGCTCAAATACTTTCATTTGAAAACACACAATCAAAGACAAAACTCCACAGAGGGCAGAAACTGCCCCAGTAAATAACACAGAAACATGGATTAGAGTTTACCAACACATATGAGAGCTACTGCCAGTTGAAGAACTATTATGGAATATATACATATATATATGTTTACAGACACTTTGCCCTTGTAAGCCTACTTCATATAATCAAGAAGAAGAAAACAGCAGTATCGCTTCTTTTTTATTAAAGATAATCCAGAAGAGAGCAGGCCTATCTGAAATATGCACAATGTCACTGTTCTCACCAAATCCACTGTATTCCTCCTGTTTGTTTCCGTCAGCGTCTCTTCTACAAAACTCTCCCATCTCCCTCTGCAATCTTCAGGTAGCTCTGTAATACAAAGGTCACCATAAAAATTACAACTCCATGAGAAAGGGTCAAAGCCAGTCAGTTGGCCCCACTGGTTACCTGGAAGTCTTTGGGCAGACACATAAACCTGCACATGAGCTAAGTGATGCAGGCACTATGTAAGTGCCCTGAAAAGTGAATTACGTTTTACCTCTGATTTTCTAAAAATGGTAAATTCTGCAGAGAAAGGAACATTTTTCATTAGAACCAACCAGAATGAGATTATTGCTCTTAGCTACCTTAACTCACTTGTGGAATTGCAGCAGGCTAAATATACAAAATTTTTTCTACAACTTTCTGAAAACCTGCATACACGTGACTTAAGTTCTACTTTTTTCTTCCATTTATTCCATGATGATTGTGCTGGGTTGACCCCAGCCAGCATCTACGCACACACCCAGCTGCTCACTCCCCCCCCAGCCAGCAGGATGGGAGAAAGAATTGGAAGAGTAAATGTGAGAAAAACTCAGAGGTCAAGATAAAGACAGTTTAGTAACTGAAGGAAAATACATAAATGGAAAAACCAAACAGACAATGCAAAGGCAACCACTCACCACTGACGCCCAGCCAGTCTCCAAGGAACAGCTACCTTGGAATGACTGTCCCCTGTTCCTGTCGCTGAGTAGGACGTTACATGGCATGGAATATCCCTCTGGCCAGCTGTGCCCCCCCAAGCCCCCTGCCCACCCTCTGTCTACTCACTGGGCAGGGGGCACAGCGGAAAAAAGATGAAGCCTCGATGCTGTGCATGCAGTGCTCAGCAACAGCTAAAACACCAGTGTTATGAACACAGTTTCAGTGACAAAACCAAAACACAGCATCATATGGGCTGCTATGAAGACACTGAACTTCATCCCAGCCAGACCCAGCACAGCAAAACAACGGAGAGAAATAATGATGACTTGTGAAACTTTCAGCATTTACTAAAATATTTGTAAGTTCCCAATTTTAATGTAGATATGACAACAAACCAAGTTATTATAGTACTATTCGATATGCTCATTAGAAGCTAAAAATGGAAATTCAAGTCATATTTGTAGTCATTGTTTCCCTTAATAGATGCAGATGGAAAATCTTATTTCCTCTCACACAAAAGTTGTCAGATAAAATTAGTTCTCAAAATAAAGTCCAGTGAAGATATGATGGAAAGAGCGTGACAACGTGAATATCTCTGACACAGCAGAGGTGTAGGGCCTCTGTGATCACTTACTCTTGTCTCTCTCCTCCCGTCAGACAGGTATAAAAACAAGGAAGTATATAAACACCAGTTGTAAACATCACCCTAGAATGCTGTAAATGAGCATTCATAGGAAGTATGTATAAATCCATATGAAAAGAAGCATCTTTAGCACAAAACGGTTACCTTCACCCTCTGGTTGCAAAAACAAAGTTCCAACAATTTTGATATGAGTATATAAAAACAAAGAGCAACTGAATTTGGTCTAAACATTTTGTTAAGTTATGTGAATTTGTGATATTTAACTAGTAATGCTTTTCATTACAAAAGGGACCCTCCTGAAATACAATGCGATAAAACTTTTCCCAAAGGCCCACAAGGATTATTTAATTAAGGAAAAAAGCAACGGAATGGAGAAAGGAGAACATACCTTTAATGAACTCACTAATCTGAGTCTGCATGGGGCCCTTCTCCATATTCTGTACCACAGCATTGGCTATCCGGGTGAGGTGGCCCATGTTGCCTCGCCTCATTCCACCTTCTGCCCTGAAAAGAGAGAACAGCCAGTAGCAATATAACCAGACACAGAGGATCAGATGGTCACAGTCATAACCGATTTCGTAATCTAGAAATGCTGAGAGTTCCCCACTGTTGCAATAGTTTGACATATGTAAGCATTACTACGAGCAGGGGTGAGATAAAAGATGCGGCAGCTCAGAAGCAGCAGGAACACTCTATTCATGCAGGCAGGGCACAGGATGAGTTTACCCAAAACAAACAAATCCTTCTGCATTTCTGCATGTATCGAGAGGGAAGAGATTATTCATCCAGTTCAGAATGCACTAGATACTCTCTGTAACTGGCTTAAATTTTAAGGTAATGCAGTACATTTAAAGACCAGTGCAAAAATAAATATTCTGGTTATAATTTTCAATAAAGGAAACACAGCAATAAGAATTTACAGCACTCCTACTAAAAAAGCTTTAGAGTTTTACTTGCAAGTTTTTAGCAGATGAATTCAAGAGAACAGAAGAGACTAATCTACAGCCATAAGATTTCTCCTTTACAAAAAATATAAAAGCCAACACTAAGCCCAGGCAGTCTCTAAGCCACTTTGAATTTGCACTGGTTCTCCTTCACTGGATAGCAAAGAAGGAATCTAAAAATCAGAGCACGAAGGGCCTGAAATAATTCTGCTTTCCACAGTATGCAAACTATTTGGGAAGACACATGTAAGCTCCAGTGGCAGACCACTGGTAAGAATTTCACATGTTTAGAAACAGCATTTCTGCTTTTAAACTGGCAATGCTGAAAACAAGCCCAGACAAAACTCTTACGTACAACGCTATTATTCATTGCAGCATTATGTACATTAAAGTACACCAGATACTGAAATTAAATTCAGAAATGATCATTTCTTGATGTAGCACAAGGTGCATGCAAGGTTGACTCAAGCAACCACAAATAAAATTGTAAATGTAATTAAAATGCAATTAAAAGTAAATGAAAATAAAACCCTCGAGAATAGCACAACAAGAAGTTTCCAACTAACGTTAACTAAGTCTCCAGCTGTAAAACAAAGCTTTCTTTCCTGGATGCTAACAGAACCAGCACATAACACAGACTTCCATTTTTCCTTGGGAGAGGGAAGGCACTAAATATATTTGAATTCATTTTGAGCTGGTATGCTGTGCTCATCTAAATTCTTCTCTGTCCCTGCTCTGGGGATTTGTGTGTAGCAGTCCAAGCTGACAGGTAGAACAGAGCAAAGCCATCGGCCAGTATCAGCTCCTCCTGACAACATGTAGTTACAACAAAATTTTTAAGCTTTTGGTTTTCTTTAAGACCCCTGCCCCCCTTGAAAAGTGCAATCATCATCTTCTCAACCTCTAAAAAGGGTAAGTTTCTACTGAAATCATCTCGGTCTTTCCCCTACTGTTGGAGCTGAACATACACAGGTGAGGAGATAGATGGCTTGGGAAAAAAACACACCTGTCCTACCTGTCCGCATGTTCCCACACCAAATAACAGTATACAAATCCCAAACCAACTGTAACTGTAGATATGTCCTGTAATAAGGACAGCCCACTAACTTGCACCCCACATTCAGGGTTTAGAACTATTCAAATAAAATTAACACCTGGAAATGAGTTTTCAATGCTAAGCTACAGCCTTTTGGACACGGACTTGTGGTCATTTCTTTGCACCCCAACCCACCAGGAAACAGCGAACAGCCCCAGCCCAAAACCACGGCGCTGCTGAGCGCCCTGGTGCCACTGCGAGCCCAGGGCCACCAGCTGATGCCACAGTCCTCAGCTCTGAGTCCACTTGCACCAGGGCAGCTGGAGACCGCGGGTACAACGCAACTGGAGGAGCACGCAGGCGCACCTAGAGGCAGGTTACCCCGGCACTTCCTAAAGGCTCTGCAAAACGCCCGCACGAGGGCTCAGGAGGACAAAACCTGCAGGTAGACGGGGTGAAGGCACACAGCCCTTCCAAGCACAGCAGCACGCTCCTATTTCTCTCTGTAAAAATGCATGTTTTCTCAGCAATCTCGCAAGCTTGGCTTTCTAAAAATGTAAAGTGCATGGTGATAGAAGCAGTCTACAGCAATGCTGTATCTGTCTTCTCAGGTTGTGTGCTCTGGGAGGACCAATACAGCATTTTTTTTCTGAGTTGAGCAGTCCTTAACACACTGCTGGAATGCAGACAGCAAGCACGCAAAATTAACATTTATTTCAACACCACCATAAACTTTTATCAACCGTACCACACTTGGTGGTTACTAGACTTACAGGAATAAGAAGGCAAACAAAGACGTGCTACAGTAAGTTGCCGTTTCCTATAAATTCGTATTGATGACCAGACTTATTTTAAATTCTAACCACCGAGGCAAATGTACTGCAATAAAAGAATTATGTGGGGTACGTAGAAGTTAAGTTCTAGTTGTTACAAAGTCCTTTATCAAAAATGTAGGGAATATCCAAAATCAAGAGAACCCAAAGAGAAATTCTATGTTCCAACAGGAAAATATATTACCACCATTCTCTCTGCTGATTTTTAAGAAATAGTTCCCAAGCCCTCAGCTTGGAATCTCTGACCCTGAGGGTCCTAGTGCTTGACTCCATCTCCTCATTGAGTGCATATAATAATCTTCGTATGAACTCAAACTTTGTAAGGGACACCATCTGAGATACCTCTCTGTTAACTCAGTATTATTTTTCACCATTAAAATTCTTTCCAGTGTGGTGACTGGAACTGTTTGGCATGAAATATGTATGAGTTCTAGTTCCCATCTAATTTAATTAGGAAAACTCTTAAGCAGGAACCACGGATATTTCTGCTACCTACAAAGCTGTGCACTATGACAGCTGTGCAATAAAACCATCAGCAAAATTTGTTACCAACAGCCCAAGGGGTTGCAGGCCTGACAGTGAACCTCAAATAATTAGAGTGTGATTACAGTGCACTTTGAAGCTGTAAAGAGCTAAAAACAGCGAGGAGGGACCAAAACATTCAGATGGGCAAAGAAACAGGAGCCTAGGTAATATTTTCACTTCAATCTGTGTTTTTTTTTTTTTTTAATTATTTAGTTCTTATAGCAATCAGCATGAAATCCAAGCGTTTTATACAGTTAGAATATTAAATGTGCAATCTGGGGCAAAAAAGCTTGCCCACCTCAGTTTCCACACAGCTGCTCACTCTAGGGAAATATAATTACGCACTTATGAAAAAAAAAAAAAGAAGTTAAAATGCTATGTAACATTTCCTGACAAAGCAAGAAAGAAGCATATTGTGTATTTGGGTTGAGATGTTAT
Organism: Anseranas semipalmata; assembly: GCA_013399115.1. Taxonomy (NCBI): domain Eukaryota; kingdom Metazoa; phylum Chordata; class Aves; order Anseriformes; family Anseranatidae; genus Anseranas; species Anseranas semipalmata. The sequence continues at coordinate 142,887 of VXAA01002791.1, read as the reverse complement.
AAATAATAAAAAACATTCATGCTTTCACATTATACACCTATCTGGCAAATTTTTTCTTAACATGCAAATAATCGAAAATCCAAATCATAGTCAAAATCCAAATCCATACACCATTAAATTGTAAATAATCCAAATAACTGAAAGAATATTTAAAATGAATATTCAACATCTGCAGCCCTAGAACAAGACCTTCTGAACCCAAAATCCCTTACTGTATTTTGTCATTGGCTTCCCAGGCATCCAATATCCTTTGCACTAGGCAGCATTTCTGGAACAACTAAAGAAAAAAAAAAGAGATAGGAAGAACATTTCAAAAGTTTGCCAAAGAAATACTCATGCCTTAGGAAGCCTGTACTGAACTATAGTTACTTTTGCTCATTCCTTCACTCCTACTGAACAAGAACTTAAAGTTCAGCACTTATCTTTCTTAAGAGCTCAAGTTTCTTCTTTCTCATTTTTTTTTCTCAGAGGATCCAGGGAAAACAGCAAAACCTATAAACATCTTCAGTCTGTTCTTGGGCTTCACAAAACCAGTAATGAAGAACGTTGTTGTCATTTTACAAATACAACAAAATGTTTTTGTCATTAGGGCCACAACGGAGAAGCTAAAATGTGGTTAGTTAGTTGCAGTTACTATGATGTTTCTTCTTTTGTCCAAATTTTTTATGCATCTTTATTAAAAAATTAAATAAAAAGGGATTCACAAGCCCATTAAATGAGATGGGTGGTATGTTTCTTTTGTAATTGGATGCTAAAAACAAATTTACAAAAGCAAATACAGTTCCAACCAGAACCAACAGAACCAAGTTATATCTAAACACTTTTAAACAAACTCTGTGCTCTTGGACAGTTCATCATATCATTTGCCTGCTAATGCATATTCAGACTGAATCAATCAGTCTAAAATTCTCAGGTGACATGACCAGACTTACATGAGTAACCATGATATTCTCGGTATTGTTTTCTGGAGCCTCTAAGTTCTCTGTGGCCACATTTCCATTCAGCACCTCTTCTTTGCTTTCTAGGTCATTAGTAGTCATTTTTCCCTCTTGCACAGAATGTGAGAGAATAGCTGCTATGGACAATTCCACTTGGAAATGCAAAAAGTTATTCCATGTGTATTTAAAAAATAAGTCCTGGAACAAAATGAGAAACAAAAGAAAATCATTCTAGATATACTTTCCCATTTTTAACAATAAAATTACATTAGAACACTGCCCAAGTAAATGTTTAATCAGCAATTCCACTAAAAAAAAATTACTTATATGCCTCAGGATCCACTTATATCTGAATGTACTCAGTGTTCTCTGCTCTGATCCATACTTCCTCTGAACTGAGCACATTAGAAATACCCTCAGAGACAGCTAGGGCTTTCATAGCACAGAAACATTGAAAATAATGTTATCTATTCTGTGGCTGAAAAATATTAAATAATTTTTAAGTATAAAAATAATTTTCTGAAAGACTGTCCTGGTTATAATGGCATTTTTCAGAACATGTCCCTCTAAACAGCTGGACAAAAAGATCAGCTCTCAGTATTACAAGGCCTGTCTCCACAACATACCCAAACTTTCTTAATAACCAAACTATTTTGCATGCACACTACTAAACTCCTGTAACAATAAATTTGAAGCACAATGTTTGGTTCAACAGACTAAGCAACTGTAATTGCATTACAAAAGCTATTTTGAGAATGGATGCTCCTTCTTTCAGCGGATTAGGGAAATAATGTGACTGGCACACATAAAACAAACTACCTTGCACTAAGGGGATGAAAGGGAAAGCAAAAATGCTCTCAGTTTGAAGTTATCGCCCTCCCACCATTTGCAGTGTCACACTATATTACTCACAAGTAATAAATTCATGGTACTGAGTCTGCATAGTTCCTGATTAATACTGGGAGTGTTTGTGTGAAGCAGAGCAGCTATTAGACGAGATCCATGAAGACGAGCATTCCCCAGTGGCTCTTCCAAGACACCAATTGTAGTTAGGATTGCTGTTTTCTATCAGAGAAACAGATATTGAGAACGTCAACAAAGATCAACATTTCCTTTAGTGTATATGCACAATGATTCGCCTAAATATAACTACTTCATTTTCTTACGTAAATATTCTTTGCAGGTAAATCTAAATTATCTTCCCACACAGAGGACTGTGTCCTGCAAACACTGTTAGATTTGTGCTTCCAAAACTGAAGAGTGAGATCAAAATATGCACTACAAGGTTCTTTCTCTCCCTAGCCACCCTTACATAAACCATCAGTCACATCTCTGTGCTTCTTAGTTTTACTCAGTACAATGCACTGGTGATTCCTACTGCCTACTTCCTAAGCACCTGAATTATAAACTTTAAGTGCGAATTTTTCTTCAAAAGACATAAGGTAGAGTTTGCCTGTCCCAGCTTTCAGAAAATACCCAGGAAGCCCATGAATAAGTAAGAGGAAACCCTGAAATCCAAGTCATCAGCCATCTGCTCCTGAGAAAGCTGAGATACCATACCTTGGGAGGGCTGAGCAGCAGCTGGTGGAAATCTTTTAGCCTTGGTTCAATACCATGTAAGATGCTGCTATTGACAGTGTAAGACCTTTCAAATCCCTGAGTGTATGAGTCCATCAGTCCTTCCACCCTGTAAAAAACAAAAAGCACAACAGTCAAGATTTGACAAAATCTTAAAATGGCCTCCTGTCATGCTGTCCATGTTGGTTATTTTCTCTTGAAAAACAACTATCAATATGAAGAATAATAGCAGACAGCTACTGAAGATTTTTACATAACTATATTATTATATTATTTGCAAGATGATATTCACATAATCAAAGCTGTGAATGAGATGAGTGGGAAGACAGAGAACAAGCCGTCTGCAGAGCTGACAAATTACTGAAGTGCTTCCTGGTTTTAAAACTTTGCAAATATTTGAGGAGTAAATTGCATCAGCAAGTGTTTATATCTATAAACGCTTGTTAGAAACTATAACAAACCTTCCACAAGTGTTCCAAAAGATGTACGTAAGTATACTAACTAATGAAACGCTAGAGGAGACGTAGCTACGCTCATAGTCATATCTCTTTATCGGTAAGCAGTAAATCACAACAACTATTATTAGCCCCTTCCAACAGCAAAGTCTCACATTGGAATAAAAGAAATGCTTTCATTTTATCAAGGCAGGCATGTTCTAGACAGGAACACCTAAGTCTCTAACTCATAAATCTTCAGAGATCCTGAGCACAAGACACAGTAGAATTACTATCTCAACTTTTCAGTTTTAACTGTAGGACTCTCTGAGTAACAACTTGTTTGCTCGGTGTCACCTTCTGTCTGTTTCTCTCTTCAGGAACTCTTCCTAATCTTCCATCACCTTCTTCACTCTTCCTTATTTTCTCCTTTTTAAAAAGTGAGACTTTCAGTGTCACCCTTCCCCCCCAGAACTCTCTTTTGCTCTCTCTCCTCTATCTCCATAAAAAGAAATAAAATGGGGATATAGTTTTAAGAAACAAAATTGAAACTATATAACCATATATACCCTTATCACACAGATTATGCATGCTATACCATTTTTCCCCCACTCTGCATACATTCTGTTGTAAGATCTCTGATATAACAGACAAGACTCTGCTACACACGTGCAAGAGAACTGGAAGAGCCACAAAAGGGCCAAGCTGCCCTTTTAAGACTGTCATGAAGTACAGCCACTGCATCAATCTAACAAACAAACAAAACACCAGCTTTTCTTGTACTCATTTCGACACAGCATTTCACTGTAGGTCAAAAATCCCCCTCCCTTTTTTTTCTTAATTAAAACTATATTGGAATTCCTAAAATTGTTCTTGCTAGGGAAGGAAGTGTGCTAACTTACCCAGAGCGCCTTGTTTCCAGCAATGTTAGAAGAACTTGTGTTCCATTCACTATGCAATTTTCAGTCTGTTCTCCATCAAACATATTCTTCAGGAGTTGCTCCACACATTCTTGCCTATTGATCAACATACACACATTAGCAGTATTAGAATTAGAAATATTTGGCAGCTGCTTTAATCACAAAAAAATCCACTTCTGCTTTTTCTGGAAGGAAAGGTTTCAATTTTTTTTTTTTTTTTTTGAGAAAAAATAAAGACATTCCGCTTTGTAAAGACAAGAATGCTTCTACACTAGGTTCTGGAACTTGCTTACTCATCACTAAGGCAAGACCTAGTTATAAACACCTACAGTCCAAAACAAAACATGGTTCTCCTGTATCAACAAGATATACCTCTTAATTACACACTAGAAGACAATCAAAGTGTTAACTTGGTCAATTTAATTTATTAAAGACAATATGAAGCTATGAGCTCATTGTCTAAAATTATCCATCAGAATTGCAGAAGAAAGAAAACAAACACTGGAAGCTGACCCTTATCATTTGCCACTGGTATAGTAAGATCCAGGAAAGAGAGGCCGACAAAAGCAAATTGTAAATAATTTGCACATTTTTAGTAGTCTTAGCTGTTATCCACTGAAATATTTTCATCCATTCACTATCTCTTTATACCCTTAAATCAAGATAAGATGCCTTCCAAATCCTGACAGGTTTGGGGCCAGGTGGAAGGATCACCAAGTGAAGTGTTGAAGACTGCTGGAGTCAAAATGAATAATGACAATGGTCCTTTCTAGCATTAAAAATGATTTTGATACTCAGACAGCCTTAGAATTAAAAAACAATCAGCACAAACATAATGGTCCACTTTTCTCTCTGCTATCTGCTACATTAAATGAATAAAATACATGAGGAATACGAGGTTTCGGCTGGCACTGTTACTCACCTACAGTTACTCGACTACAGCAGTGCCTCCTTCCACCTCTGTACTGAGATTCTTTCCCCATGCTAATTCTGCAGATGTTAATTAAATTTCTCCCAAATCCAGTACTCAACAAGTGCCCTTCTTGAGTTGCTAAGTCACATATCCAGCTAAAAACAGTATTACTCAAGTTCACAGTCTAATTTTTACTATTTCCTAACACTTGAAAAAATCTTATTTACATTTGTATACATAAAATGAGATAAAAATGTAAAAATAAATGAATAATGTATGAGATAAAACTATTTTAATAAACAGCATCTAAATACACTCCATCAGCACAAGCACAAGTGGCAAAGTAAGGAAAAAGTAACAGTTTACTGCAATTAACTGAATTCACTTTCGTTGCATACAGTTAATCTATGAAACAAGCTGCTGCAGACAGTTTAGAAAACAGTCATTGAAAATCCAGATTTGATATTTATTCTGTAACCCTGATCATGGCTCCTTCTTGCAGTACTAACTGATCGTTAGTTCGTGATTCACAGATAAAAAAAATGTTCTCCAAAGTTCAAAAAAGGTTACCAGTAATTCTTGGAAAAATTACCCCAGAAAAGAAATGAGATATGTGACAGCTATGGACCATCAGCACAAACATAAGTGGTGCAAAAAATCACTCTTGTTCAGAGTATTTTTTCTCTTTTTATTTGAAGTGGTATAACGACTTTTAGAAATGCTTTTTGAAGGTGCAAAAGCATTTTCATTTATCTCATGGAAGTTACAGATAGTGCTTGAAAACATGCAAAATGTTGTATAAACAAAGAAAACCACAGAAGAGAGGGCAACTGGGAGGGAGAAGGAAGGAAGATGAAGCAGCAGCTGTGAAGCATGAGCCAAACTTCAAACTGCAGCGTTGTAAAATTCTTTGTGCAATCAAGGAAATTTGCTTAAATTCTACCACAGAGGCTCTCACAAAAGACCATGGGCCAGCAATCTTCTGCCCCAAGCACAGCAGGGTTCCATATCCCTCTGCTAAACTACTGAGAAAGTCGAAAACTACTGAGTTCTCCGCGGCTGACACCCCTCACGCTGCGGTCAGCCACGGCACCTGCCGAAGGTCCCGGGCTTTCTGGGGGAAACAACCAAGCAGGAGGCTCAGCGCAGGCTGAAAGGGCTCAAAATTGGTTCAGTCTTGATGAGATGCTGAAGGCTCCCAGGATCGGCGGTGAAATCTACACTGAAAACCCAGCATTGCTGTTCAATAAAAAAAAAACATGGTAGGCCATTGGACAAAAGGCCAGATCTGCCTTATTTCTGCAGGCGCAATCAAGGAAAGGAAGCATTTAAGAAAGAGCATTTCCTCATAGGGGCAGGCTTATACTTCAAGCTTATGGAAGATCCGGCACGTATCTCCAGAGAACGTGGCTTTTCAGTGTTGGTGTGCAGCACCACTCCCGTCCTGTTCCCACCTGCACACTCCAGCTCCTTTCCCAGCAGATGCCCCTGCTGTTCATGCACAAGAACTGACAGCTCGGAATCAGGAGAAAGTAACAGCAATGTCACATAAATAAATAAAGCTCTGGGTCAACAAGACTATAGGAAAGAAGAACTTTAAGCCCCAGTTACAGATGCTACATTGTTCATTGCAAGACTTTTGTTTCATCCCTTTTTTATCAACATGATACCTTTAGGCCTAAAAGAACCGTTTTAGTTTTAATCTCATGTTGCAACTCCAGTAAATGTTTTTAGGTTTGAAGCAAATATAGGAAGCTGTAAACAAGCTAACACAAGTAATTTAAAACTACACTATAAAGAGCAAAGAAATAATGACAACAGAATAAACCCAAAAAATCAACATTTTCTGGTACACAACTCACATTGAACGTTATTTGGGAAACGACTCCTAACAAAAATACTCTTTGAAAGTGCAAGTTTATCATCAGTGTATTCCCTCAGTAACATTAGAGAAGTTAGCTCTAAAACAAACCACTTCAAATGGAAAAAAAGCCCTTCAGTTTCACTGCAAGTTGCCTGCACATACAACCGCAGGTTCTGAAAAGAAGTACTGAGCACCACTAGCTGGGACCACAAGCATCGCTATACCCTTTTTTTCAAGAGAACACCTTCTATCAAATGTAACTTAAAAAACCTGAAATACTGCAAATGCTGCTTTTGCAGACTGTACACTAGTACCATTGTATTACTAGATTAAATCTTTAAAACACCCACACTCACCAACAGGTTCCCAATGATGGAATTCACTAGATTCCACTCCCCATGATTATTTTAGAGCGACAGACTACCTGCAAGTAATTTGTACAAGATAATGTACAAACGTGACAAAACAGCTTACAAACCAAAACAGTTTTTCTGCCTTTTCCAGTCAAACTGCCAGGCCTAATAAGAGATGACGTCCCTATTTACAAATCTTGTCTGCAAATCGGGAGCTAGAAAATGATAAAACCAATTATGTATCTGCATTGTGACATGCCATCTCTAATTAAAGCAGTGCACAATGTTTCTGAGACCTGATGACAGCTCACGAAGGTCACAGGTGACAGGGTTTTGAGGAAGAAGAACTAGCTGACCATACCTCTAATGTATTGAGGTATCCATTGGGATGGTATACAGAGATTTGAATTTTCACAGTCTAGCCCTAACATCACAAATAAATGGAATGGGAGGCCTAGGGAGGTGTTTAAAGTGAGCAGGGTTCTTTCTTTCAGGGTTCAACCAAATTTGGAGAACAAAAACAGATTAATGGTTCAGTCTAAGCAACAGGCAAGCAGACAATCTTTGGTGAGAAGTATCAAGCAGCATCTCGGCAGCACCTTATGTCTGTGGAAGTGCATGCAAGCCAAGGTCTAAATAAGTTAAGAAATCTTCAACTGATATTCGGCTCAGAAGCCAAAAATAGCACGCCAGAGGGCATTCAGAGCGTGTAAGCAGACTTCAGATAAATTTTGAAGGCAAGCTGATAATGCCCAGTAAAAAACAAAGTGCACAGTGACGTGCAAGCTACTACGGTGAGAGAACTCTTTCTGCTGCCACAGCATTTTCTTCCCCATTTTGAAGAACAGCAATTTGACAACCTGAAACCTGTCTATATGGTGCAATACGTTTACCGATGGGGAGGAAGAGTCACTGATTGGCCAAATATGACCGAAGCCTTTCACATGAAGTCACACTCGGCACTAAAGAATACAGTAAAATACAGGAATGTTAAGATTTGTCTTTGTGGGTTTTCCCTCAACTATTGCCATCACAGTGCACCTTCCTCCGAATTCACCATGAGACTTGAACGCACTCACTAGCATTGCCTCGCCTCGAACTAGAGTGCGAGCTTTGAGGATCATTAACCCCGACCTCCTGCATTCATGCAGAGCTACATAAAACAGATATCTCAACAGAGGTGGTTAAGTGGTGCCACAACTTAGAAGCAATATTAAATGCTTGGGATAAATGTCAAGAGTTAAGCCAAGGCGTAAGACTATTTACTGCATGGCTTGTGTCTCCACAGAGTTATCAAGAAGTGACAATATTTGTAGCAACTACTTTAGCAACAATCCTCTGACAAGTACTTACGATTCCAGTGCTGTGAGAAGTGGATCAGGCTCAGGTATATCCTGGAGTTGATTGCTCTGGTCTCTGCTCAGTCTTATGATATCACACAGGGTCTGGGAAGCATTTGATTGCCTCTGTAAACAATGACACAGAGCACACTTCAGTGCTAAGTCCTCGGCATGGCTCATTCTGGCTGTCAAAGAAACTTTAACATAGCTGGGAATGCAAGAAACTAAATAAATCAGAATTTTTCGGTACAAGTGCTAGATTAGTCATCTGTTAAATATAATGTTTATGTGAATTATTAGAAGCATTAACAGATTTTAAAATCAAAGAGAGGGTCTTCCTGAACTTAACAATTAAATGCAGTTAAAGATTCCACAAAGTCAGAATTTTTTTTAAACCTTCTGACCAAGTGTGTTAACTTGCAAATTTCAAATACAAGTATTTCATTCTTACTTCTCACTACTCAGGAGGCTTCTTGCATGAAGAAAAATAAATGACTTGATAAAACCCTTTACAATTTAATTACTATGTACTAAAAAGGCTTTAAAGTAGTATTTTGGTAAATTAATAGTCTCATTCTGGCTATCAATCAAAGACTGTCTCTAGCTACTGTATATATAACATCTTATGCTGTAATTTAGCATTCATCCATAAGATAGCACTGCTGAAGGCATACAAATCAGCGTGTTACTTCCTATTCATTCTCTCAGAGGGGGCAATTTTTGCTGCAGTATGCGGAGGGAATCATATTGTCAGCATTAACTGTTGGCACTCAGAGGCGTCTGCTAACAAATGCCCCATCCCCATCTAACTCAAAGCTGCCAGCCAGAGACCAACTCGCTTCCTTCTGTTCTTCCTGCTCAGCATCGGGGTGGCAGTCAGCACCCAAATCAAAACGAAATCCAGAACTAGAACTGCTGGCATGGATGTTTTGTGAAAATTATTGAAAGAAAAAAAAAAGAGCACCCATATAATTTAATAATCACCATGCCTTTCTCATGAGCTCAGAGAATTGCATCTTGTATACTTTAACTGAATACTTACTTACTTACTTAAAAAGAATTGAAGGCTACAGTGAACCAGGTAATTTTAAAAGACTTTCAACAGTCTGTTTCAAATAGCTTGTTCCTACTTAAAATCAGGTAAGCTACCAGTGACTGTAAATACTGAGACAAACTGATGTAATACCAGGATGAACTAAGAAATTGGTAGTAAATTAAGTCAAAACCAGATCAAAAATACAACAAATCATTTCAGTATTGGACTCTGTGATGAAGGGACAGGATGTCCATCCATAAGGATCATCCCCCATTATCTCCTTCCATAAGGCACCTGGGCATCACTCAAAGAAACAGAGAGAGGTTCTTCTGGACCTTACAGAACCCACTATCCACAAACACAAAACTTAAGTTTTGTCATACTCACGTCCTCATCCTGGCTTGAATGGATCAGTTCCACAAGTCTCTGAATAATTTTTGCTTCATTAAGCCACTACAAGGGAAGGAAGAGGAAAAGAAAATCCTTATTTGATATCACAGAATTCAAACCAAGAGGATCTTCGAGAATCTTTGCGTAACCTTGGCTTTTCAAGAAGGGATAGCCCTTTCCTTCTATTTTAGAATCAAAGATACAGGCAATACACAATCTCCCCAAGGCACAGACACAGACATATTTTAATTTGCATCAGTATGTACAACCTGCCCATGGAACTAAAAACCTAAATACCTTTGGAAAACACGAAATACATCAGTCACAAATGCTGTCTCATCTGACGCAGCATTAGTGTAACTACCAACAGATTTTTCTCCTGCCATTTCCTATTCTTACAGTCATACTCCTGTTTACACTAAGTCATTGCTCAGACTTGGAAATGACCTAACAATGCTGTCATTGTACCTCGTCTCCTTGCTCTATTCCACACTTCACACTACTTCTTTTTCTTAGGGCAAGCCGTCACTTTATCCCCCTTCTCTGACCACATGCAAACTAAGTACGCCATCTGCAAATAACACATTCCAGTTTCTCTCTTTCCAGCTTCACCTACAAGCTCAACTTCTCATTCCAACCCAAGCATTTTCACCCACGTTTCTACGGTCTTCATCCCAGGCAAATGGCTAGATGTGTAACTTCAATCAAACTAATCAGTCAAATCAGCCAAACTAGCGCATTCTCGGTTGCTTTTGAAACGACTGACCAAACCTTAGTTAAGAGGAAAATGACTCTGGAGGTTTCTGCAATGATATAATCTTCCATCACTCTTCAGATGAGTCATGGAGAAAATGAACAGTCTCCTGCCTTCCACTGCTTTATAAAAAAGCTCTGTGCATCTCTTCTCCCCTTGAACACTAATTTTTGTTATCTACGGACATGACTTCAACTATGTCGAATCCTTATGTTGATTCTTTACCGGTTTTGTTCTAACAGCCTTCCTACAGATCTCATCCTGTTCTCTCCAATGCCATGTTGAGTATGACGTATGTCTGACTTAGAACAAAAATCCAAGATCACTATTTTTAGTGACTTCTCCCACGAATAATACCGCTGTTTTCCTACTAAGCCTGAAATGTCTCACTTTGTCTCCTTTCTGGAGTCCCTTATTATTGCAAAAATAGTACTGTCTAAAAATCTTTCCAGCATACAGCTGTGAAACCAAGTATTTCATTCAAGACTGTATTTTCAGATCTGGTTTCTGTAATTTCTTCTTCCTGACACCCAGTTTACCCAAAAGTTCAAAAAAATGGGTTCCTAAGACAATTCTCCTCACCAGTGTCCCTAACAACCTCTCTCTTCAGATTCATCCAGCACCAAAATTAAACTCCTGACCCTTCTCAAGCCCATCCCAGCAGAGCTGATCCCTGCTATGTCTTAATGCATTAGTCTTGCCATCTCCATTCCACTAACAAAGCAACTGTCCATTCCTTATTTGTTCATTTAGTCTACAAGCATCTTTTCTCATCTCCATGTACCTGGATTATGACTACTGAAATCCTTCTTTCAAATCCTAAGACCCAGTCTTCTGATGACAGCTAAGGTAGCTGTCAATTGGCAATTTACCGAAACAGCTTCATCAAGATTAACGAAAATCTCCTAATTTATATCTTCAAAAAACAAAGAAACAAACAAACAAAAAACCCTGCTGAAATCTATCAGTTTTGCCTGCTGGCAGTCTCTGTAACAATAAAATTACCCATCCCTGTGGTACATTTGCATGCTTCATTTTTCATCAGTTACACACCCCACGTTTACACAGCACCATGACTACAAGCCCAGATTTTGACTGCAATCCCTGGGTATTCCCACAGTATAAACAAATTGCACAACTTCGATAACAAAACCTTACATTCATTTTTACCCGCAAGTTTCCTTTCTTCATATAATAAATTCCATAGATATGGCACAGTGGCCATTTCAGCCCATTTCTTATTCATGCAGAACCAACCTGCCAATCCCTGTTAGGAGGAGAACTTTTACCTATTGGTTCCACCTATCCTTATGACTTCCGCAGCCCAGAAGAAAACAACTTATTAGCATTCCTGCATTAAATATGTTCTCTTTCCCTTGCAGAGCACAGTAAAGCCAAATCCCAGCCCCTCACTGTATTTTCTACTTTATTCTGTATTCTGTAGTTTCGACTTTATCCTCCCCCAAGCCCCAGACTGGTTGAACCTATGGGCCTTATTAAAAATGGACGTTATATAGTAAGGATAAGCAGGTTTGCTCTTTTTGCCTGGACTGCCATAATGATGGGCTCTGGGGGGAGGTGGATGGCCACAGAGAGGCAGTGAGGAGGGGGAAGCATGATCATTCATCTGAACAACGGAGTCTCTGTTCCTGAGGGACACAGAAAATGAAATTCAAAAGCAAAATAAACTGAAATAATCTGTTAAGATCAGAAGAGCAATACCAAAATCTGGTGAATTAACAGGCACCCAGTGTATCTGGAAGAGACCAACTTCTCTGCCTAGAGGCCGTTGTCAAAGAGATGGACTGTGACATTCACAAGGAAAGGAACACTCGTTAATTCATGCCTCAGGCAAAAGCTGTGCCACTTGCAGGACTCTGCTCTCTGGATAGCACAACGCCGCTGCCCTCAGCATCGCATCTCCCTTGAGAGAAGACTCGCACCTGAAACAAACTCTTCTGACTACACGCAGCTCAGCAGCGTGTTTACTCTCACCGATACGTGACACGGCTGTAAGGAGCTGACGGACAGAAGCTCGTGCCTATGTGCAGCACGAACGACTCTACAGGAACAGACAGCAACACGCAGAGCCAGCAAGCAGGAGGCGGTTCGTGCAGCGGCGGCTTGTTGTCTGCAGACAAACCCGGCCCCTGTTTGCTGCCTCCTGATGCGGGAGCGTTGGGCCTCTGCCCACCTGCTGCCGGGAGCACCTGCAGCGCGCTCAGGCACAACGGGAGCCAGCGGGGCACGGCAAGCTGGCGCAGACAAACCGCAGTCAACGAGGGGCTGGCACAGAAGGGGGCCTGGAGGCGCTGCTTGAGACCGCAGGGACTCCAAGATCAGTGCAACCACAGTGGTGACATGCAAGACAGTCCCCGCCACCAGCTGGGGGACCACATCTGGCACATGGGAGGCCTCAACCCACGTGGAGCCCCTGAGAGGGCAGCACAGTGCCTGGAGCTTCTCCTCGGTGGAAATAATGGTCCTCGCCTGCCACGCGTGCTCTCATCAGGGCACTGTGCTGCCAAGTGATGGAGTTATCAGGTGGGGAGTTGAGAAGACACTGTGATATCAGCATGGATGAACAGAATTTAAACAGCTTTTTTGCAGTGTGGAAACACTCGGGGTTTCCTGGACCCTTGTTTCACATGGAAGAAGGGATAGCCAGAGACTACACAGGAATTAGAGGATGGAGACTCCCAAATCAGGAGTGGCTGGAAGCTGGCAACAGGAGAAAAAATCTTTCACCACCGTGAGCGGTGTGCTTACAGAACAGGCATAACAGCAGGGTGGTAACAGGTGAGGAGGAACGGGTTTCCTCAAGGGACTTGTCAGAGCCACCTGAGCCTGAAACACGCTAATGAAAGAGGAAGCGGTGGATGAGCACGGCTGGAGGCTCCCTTCTGCAGGGAGCGAAGAGCCCCCCCCAGCCAGATCTGTGCTCTGACACCCGCTGCCTGCCAGCAGCTCAGGCTCCCTGGCGTGCGGTGAGACGGCCGAGGCTCAGCCAGCCCTGGGACAACCAGCCCTCCTGCTGGTGCCGCGTGTGCAGCGGTAACGCTGCCAAGGGACGCCTGTGGCGTACCAGAACGGCACAGACCTGCTAGGGTGACGCTCTGCAGAAGCCCCCGTGCTGCCCATCGCATCCTTTGCCAGCTGCAATACTGCCTGAGCTTTGGCTTTCCCAACAACATCCCTGCAGGCTCAGGCCAATTAACAGACTGTTGTCTGATTCTTTTGAGGATCACAACATCAATAGTCACTTCACCGAAGCGTCCCATTAAACTTTCCTCCGCTGAGGACTGATCTTGCTGTAGGACGATCTTTGTTAGAACAGAAAGGTATCTGCATTAGTCTAACCCAGCCCTGCAAGCTGATGTTTCTTTAGGGTACAAAGAGTATGCCCTTTTTTCTTGTATTTTGTTATCTGCAAAAGCAATAGAAGAAATCGGGACAACATGCAGTTTTTGTGCTACGATCACTACCCACATCAGACTGATGAAAAGGCTGCACGACGCTCGAGTTACAAGAGGTGAGAACTGGAGCATCGGTTCGACCAGACTGGAACAGAACTAGCAAGGCGTTACGGGAGTCACTCAGCCCGGAAGGCCGTGGTGCCTGGTCGCTCTTCTCCAGTACCCAGAGAGAAGAAACTGATCCACCCAGGACAAGCAGATTTCTCGTCAGAATAGGACCGATCACATCCTCCCCGTTACTATGGAAACCTTATCAGCTATGTGGACTGGTGCAACCAACTCTGCAAGCCCAAGGTGGAGCTTTGCAGTGAGAGCCCAGTGACTCACTGCTCCAGCTGAGGCACGCCACGTTTCCTCCTTCAGACCTGAATCGGGGAAGACAGACTCATTCTTCTCGGTGAAGACTGTAAAGCAGAAGCTATACTTTTTGTCACTTAGGCAAGCATGAGAACATGAAGTGCACAAGAGATATCCAGAACAACTGGATCTGCTTCACGTAAATTCCAACTATATGCCACCAAAATCAGATGTGGAACCCTCTCACAGTGACCGCGTCTCTTTGTATTTACAGTCTAGGTAAGACTGCATACTAATCACATGCAGACAGAGGACAGACTTCTTTGATGCCATTTATCTGTCCTGATATTAAAAATGCTTCAAGAAGCAACCTATATTTGAGCCTTCCTGCTGCACAAGAAGTAAATTATTTAAAGTCAATATTATTTCTTTCACAAATTTACAGAGACATTTGAGGATCAAATGACAGTGATCAAAGAAAATATGCTGACATCCATCTGTACAACGTAGGTTTTGGCCAAAGATATTAAAAGGTAAGTGCCTGAAAGACAAGCTACCTGGAAGGATCTCTTTAGAGGTTTCTGACAAAGACTCTTCCAATATTTCCAACTGTGAAAGTCCAGAAACAGGGAGGAGATAGCTCTGTAAAGATGCAATGTAGACAACAGATTATTTCACTTACAGTGTGCCTACCCATGGGCTGCTGAATCTGGAGGCTTCCTTATACAGTGGTGCTTCTATCAAACCCGGGACAGAAGTATGTAGGAACAGCATGTGCCAGCAAGGTTTTTTCCTGATGGCACAGCTCTTCAAAACAACAAAATCTGAACTACATGAACAAAGCATTTCTCTATCATGCATGAACAGAGGGAAGTGAATAAAGAATTATCATATTATCATGTAAACTGTATGTCCTCAATTACAGATTAGGGAAGAGAAAGGGAAAAAACATCACAGACTGTAGCTCTGCAGACACTTTAAGAACACATAAAATGGCACTGCCAACCTCCTCTCTGCTCGTACTCATCCACTTGTCTTCTGCTCCTTTTCAACTCCCTGATCATTGTACAAGGCCATGCAAAACAAACAAACAAACAAACAAACAAACAAACAAAAAAGCAAAGAACTGATCCGGCTGAAAACAATCCTGGCTACAAATACAAGTAAGAGAGAGGCGTTTTCGGTTGGACCAGTTCCCTAGTCCATGTCACCCTACAACCACATGAACGTTCCAGCTGGCACAGATTCAAGAGGAGCTGGATGGGCAGAACAAGAGGCAGTGAAAGCAAGACTGCCTCTTTCTGCAGCAATGCCAGCTTAAAGTGCTCGTGGAATTGCTGGCCCTGCTTCACTCGACTCTGGACGTCAAACACTTGCACTAAGACAATGAGAACCTCCACCGAGGCTAACATCATCCCAGCAAGGAGCAGCCAAGGAAACTTCAAACGCACTTAAAAAAGGTCCACTCAGCAGAAAACAGAACAAAGAACGGAGCCACCAGTACTGCCTAACAGTCTCAGAATCTCTGAAACGGAGAGCTAGAGAACTACGGGCTCTTGTGCAGGTATCGGGCAGTCTCTGACTTACAAGTCAAAGGGACAGTGTGGATATCAAATCCCTAATGAGAGGTGCTGCGAGACTTGTTACGCAGAGTATAATTGTGTTTAACTTAAAACTTAAGATACCATCTTCATACACCTGACACTGTAAAACAGTACCCTTCCAAACAGCAAGGAACATAACAAACCAACCAAAGTTTGCAGCGGTATTTTGCCAGCACAGCTGTGTCAGGTGGAAAAGTGGTCTTTTCACACCCCTGACTGAGGCACCCTCGACAGCAGCACTTTATAGTGAACAACAGCACTTCTCAAACTCTTCTTGCACAAAGTTTTCAGCTTCTGCTAAGTCACACAAACGCACAGTAGAAGGCGTTTTGTTGCTCAGATGGCACTCCCGTTCTACTTGGGAACTAGCTGGAGCGTAACCTGGAGACCCTGATGCAATGTTAGGCCTCCTCAGATACCATCCAGTAGTAACGTACACCAACACCAGCAAACCTTAGAACGTTAAGTGTAATTGCTGTCACAGTGTTACAAAATTAACGGATAAACACAGGATGTCTAAGACACAGGATGTCTATGCAAAACACAGTCTACTGCATGGAGGAATATGTGCAGATGGGGAAAAAACACCTGCATGTGGCATTTGAAGACATACTGTAAACATACAGCGCTGTTAGTGGGTGAAGTTTGCGTGCAGGTTCAGCATATGGATAGAGTAATTATCAGCTAGAAACTGTTTTAACAGAAGATAACAACACACAGGAATTTATAAGACACAATATACAAGTTGATTAAATGCATACAACTGCAGAAGTGCAGCTCAGATCCAGACCGCGACAGAGCCGGACTCCACCAGGCTGTGTGATAACGGCGTTACGGTTACCATCTCTGACACCGCTCCCGTTAACAAAACCTGCGTGATAAACCCAGCGGCCAGCCACACCGCGGGCAGGGCACAGCTGAGCGCTCAGGCTCCTGGAAGGCTGGGACTGGAGACAAACGCCAGAGCTGCCAGTGCTGACCGACAGACATCCGCATCCCCCCGCACTACCACGGACCACGGTCTCCGGGGTTTCAGCAGTTACGAGTGGGAGAGGAGCAGCTACCAGGAGCGAGACCCTGGGAAGATCAGCCAGCTGCAGCTGTATGAGCTCCTGAAAAATTCGTAATAACACTTTTCCTTCCGCTGAAACTCAAAAGGGCCTGATACCTCTCGAGGAGTCCATCATCCCAAAGAAACACAAAGACTGCTTTGACACGGCAAACCATTCACATTCATTCTAGCTACTACCTGACAAACAATATTTTTTCCTTCCGATGAAAACCTAAAGCAGTCCATGAAGTATAACTTTTATTTCTAATTCCTGCCAAAACTCAAGATCGCAAATTAACTTTTCTAAGCACCTGATTTTCTGAATATATCACCAAAATTGCTGATACATGGCTGCTCTAGACATTCAATCCCAAATTTCAATATTGCTGCTACTTTCTGTCCTTCTAAAGAGAAGTTTCCAAGCCACCAGACTTTTAGCTTCTCTGGGATACTACTTATATTAAGGTTATTTGGAAAAAAAATCAGGAGCACCTCCAGTGCCACATGGTATCTTCAGTTTGTTTTCATTGTTTTGGATGGTGTGAAATCTTTAACAGGTGGAAGTCACATAACAGGATGAGGTTAAAATATATCCCATTCAGATTTGACTGTTTACGGATGGTTGTTATTTGGAAGCCTGGACATTTGGAAGTTTCCTGGACGGAAGCCATCCGTCAGGAAAAAAACACTCAGTTAAAATGTCATTTTAAGATCAGAAGGAAAAATAATTGCATTTATTTGGTAATTATTACACTGCACTATTGCAGTGTCTGTCCTACACTGGTGAACCCTCTGCTTGGCCCCAGTGTCTTGATAGGTGCCACCAGCGCCAAGCAGCAGGGAGCAGTCCCAGCCCTCAGGCCATCCCAGCATGGGACCTGGCTGGGCGTCTCCTGCAAAGCTGCCTTCTCTTCCAGTGCCTCCGTCATCATTACCCCACGTCAATCCACCTCTTGAAGGCTTTTTCCTCCCAGTTCTTTTCTTGGCATTACTATGTGATTTCTAACCAATTTGAATTGCTGACTTTCCTGTTAAAAAAAAAAAAAGGATGACTTCCTTTCGTGGGTGAGTGCCCATACAAGTCTGCAAGGATCGATTTGTACCTGTACTTTTTCCTTCTCTGAAACAGCAGGCGTACTGCACTACGTACCACGGGGCCGAGAGGAGGAACCAAGCAATGTAATCATCTACTGCGAGTCTCTGCAAAGAACATTCACTCGCTAAGCTGTGCTGCGTTCAATTCTCTGGACACAGAAGACTTAGACAGCAAAGCTTGCCAAACATACAAATGCTGGTTTGGGCTTCAGTGACACGAGTACAGTTTTCCATATGGCACACTGCTCTTCTGCTTTACTGAGCAGGAGCCAAAGTAGGCTTTCTTCCTCCAGTCCTACATGACTGCTCACAAAATGGGGGATGAGGCAGCCTCACCCAGACTGGGCTATGTGGGGAGAAAAACTTGCCCTACCTGTAAAGCAAACTAAGTGTCTCAATGAGATATTTTATAAGGGTGCATGTGAAAGAGGAAAGGGGAAGAGGAGACACGGGATATCATCTCCAAAAATCTCATACACCACTGAAAACAGAGAGGAATTAAACAAATTACTGTCCCAAATGATTAGTCTGAAATTCTGAACACTGGGAAAGATTACAAATTTCCTTTGTGAAAGCTCTACAGCAAAAACAGCTAGAGTAAATACTGGTTGCTATATGGAAAAATGAGTTGCAAATCCTTTACTGCTGGTGACTGAACCAGGCTCGTTCTGCTGTGCAGGCCTCAAACAGGCTGAAGTACCCAGTGTGACCGACGCACAGATGCTAGCGCTAAGAAAAGCAGTTCTCACAAGAGTGGACCCACTCTCATAATAAATGACAAACAGAATTATATTCCTTTAACAAACAAACAAAAAACCTTGTTCCCAATCTTGTAAAGAAAAAAAAAAGAAGCAGATTCTCACATTCAGTACTTCCTGCCGTAGGGTTGCAGGCTCCACACAGCTGATGAGACGAAGCAGGAGGTCCATCATTGCTGATGTATCTATATGCTTTAGCACCAGGCTAATAAATTTGTCTTTTTTCCTTAAAAATGCAATCACCTGAAAATAAAAATGTCATCATCAGCTGCTAGTACAACAAACAGACATAACACCACCAGACTTCCCATACTTCATATTCTTGTCTCAACCAACCAGCCTTGATGCAAAACAGCTACTAAGTTGAGAAACTCTCCAGAGATCAGACAGAATAACATTCTCATTTCAAGGCAGTACTAAATCAAATCTTTTTAGCTATCTTTTCTTTCCTCTATGCCCCACAGAAGTAAGAGTATCAAGGAATTAGTGAAGCTGGAGAATTTTTCATCCCACTATGGCTTTCTGACAATCTCCATTTAAAAAATCAATTCCGAACTTGAACACATGTATTCCTCTAAAACACTGTACAGCACGTGTTTCCAGCACCTCTTTTACAGGCGTGAGACTGAGGCATTATTTATATAACAAGAAGGTTCTGGGCAATGATCAAAGGATGTATCAATATGCTTTAGTACAAAAATAAAGCTTTAGCACATGAATATCCCTGTTACTGCAGTTGTGAAACAAAAGCTACACAAAGGTGTCCAAATGAGTCAGCAATTTCCCCAACCAAGAAAGTTTGAAGAATTTTTCAAGGCCTACACTTCGGTTCCAACCTTAAAGAGCAAAGCTATTTTCCAACCCTAAGAATACAGTGAGATCATGAAGATAGCAAGGACACCGTGTACAACACAAACCGCATTAGCGAATTATTTGCGCATACGTATTAGGACAAATCTAATCACTACCTGTTCCGTTTTTCTTGCAATGAGATTCCCAATAGTCTTACTGAAGAAACTGGCAAGCAATGGGTTCAAAGGAGGCTCATGATCCAAGAAGTCGTAGAGGATATTCAGCAGAGTTTCATCCCCTCCTAGCTTGTCATTGATCTGGGGCACGTCCGAGGTCAGCAGTTCACAGGCTGTGTTTGGATACCTAGAAGGACAGAACGAGAGCAACTAAAGGTGAAATGAAAACTCTCAAGAAAATCTTCACTTTTTAAAGTTATAAAGCAAAGAGCAGGAGACGGGGGCGGGGGGCAGAATATAACTTGAGAAACAAGGGGCATCTCCAGTAATGGCACATTTAAGTAAACACTATTTCCTTAGCACATCGCGTCTGGGGTTTTTACCACTGAATTATGCATTTCAGCTGCCTTCAAATTATAGTTAGTTCTGATTTTTCAAAGTGGTGCTTAATCAGTTTTGGTACACTTAAAATCTCCTGAAGTCTTTTAACGTAAATCCATTTGCACAACTAAAATTAACGTAAAATTTGAAGGCTGATTTGAAGAACGCATATTTTAGCAGGTTCCTGTAATATTTCTGAAAAATTGTTTTTTCCACTACTGGAGCTGAATTAAAAACGAACATCATACTTTTTTTTTTTTTTTTTATCAAAAGGGCTAGAATTTAGAGAATGAACATTAGGCCTACAATAAGACTCCGAAAACATGGGCATACACTAGGTACAAGCAAGCAGCTCAGAGCCACCCTGTTGAGTTTCAGTTTTTCAGTAATGTCTACAATCTTCTGCAAAATTATCTTTTTCTTTTCAGAAATTATTAGTTTCTGGTTTAGATAATTTTGTTCACTTAAATCCAAATACGACATTATATTTGGCAGCTAATAGAACCCTTTCTTTTCCTGACCTTGTTTCTTGCTCTTCCAGGTGGTCTTTTTAGAAATATGTCACATTTGTGATCAGAAAAAGGTAATAATGTGTTTATAATTAATAGTACATTTATAATTATGCAAAGTCTCAAACATGAAAGTGCATATGTACAAAATAATCTGAAGTCAATGCAAAATCGCTTTTTGGGGACTGCTGGTTTTGCTAAAAGACTAAGTTTCTTCAGGTTGAAATTCGACATTGAAAGCAAACTGTAACATGTAACTACCTGGCCCCGTTTTGCAAATATTTCACTGTTTCAGTCTCTCCATTACACAGCAAATGAACTAAACACAGGACGGGAGCTGTCTTGCACACTGCAACACTGAAATCCATCTAGCTATTTTGGATTTTTTAAAAATCTCACCCGAGCATTTCATTGTTAAATTAGTGTCTTAATTCCACATTATAGCTACTGTCCATCTATAAAACAAGCTTATGAGAACTCAGAAAAAAAACTATTCACCATCACACAGAGGTTATTGTAATCAGAAGTAGTAGTTCATTTGTGCTGTGAAACTCAGCTGAGCACTGTTTCAGCGATATGTATGATCCTAGAGTCAAAAGGCAGCTGGACTTTATTTTTAAACCATAATTTACTGTTACCCCACTAAATGTCTAAAGACTGACAAGGTCTGCTCCAGTGGCTCAACAGGTCTAAGCACAAAGAAGCTCTTCTGAAGCCCAAACTTCCCACTGAGCAACAGGTCTGCTCCACGTTTCCTAAAGTAGTATTGAATGTTATCCAGTGATACAGAGAAAAAAATAAAACCAGTCTGTTCCAGCTTGAGCCATTTTCTCTCTGCAAGCAGAGCTGGTAATCTTCTGGTGGTTTTTGTCTTTTGTTTTTTTCAAAATCAAAAAGCAAATTTGCTATGTATTTAAAAACCAGCCAATTAAATTAATAACATTAAAAATCCTACAGAATAGTCTTGTTGCAAATGCATGTTCATTCCTTAGTGCATTCACTTTCCAAATAAAAATTGTATCATTCCATGAGACACAAAACCAACACATTTTCCCCATTTTAATAATTCTGTACGATGTGCTTTTTGTAACTTTAGACACGAGCCAACTCCAAAATTAATATAAAAGACTTTTGCAATAATATAGCCATTGCTACAACACAGAGAATACCGTAACTTCTGCAGAACAGGTAAACTGACACTATCTGTCAACAGACACCAAGATTTTTACTAACCCTAACCTCAAATTTAAAAAAAAATGCAAAAAGAGCCGTGTAAACAACCAGGTAACACTCACGTCTGCTAACTCCTCTGCAGTAAGACCTGCGACTGCTTAACAGAGCCTGGGCTGCAGCGCCTGCCTGCTGTTTGTCCCCCTGAGGTGCAATGAGCTGGATTCCCGCTCTCAATCTCCCAGCAGCAAACCACGAGGAAATGGAACAGCGCTGCCTGAACCTGAGACGGGGCCCTGGGCTCCCGGCCTTGGTCTCCCACCTCCCAAAGCCCGGCTGCTTGACGCGTCTGGCTAACGGCCCTGCCAGAGAAGGAACTGCGGAATTACTGCAGGTCTTCAGAAACTTCAGCTCAGCCCTTGGACCGGCAAGACAGACAGGCAGATCGCCGAACTGGTGGGAAAGGAACAGACGGGAGGAACATCTTGTCACTGTGTGAACTGGCGGAACGCTTGATCCTGCCATCGCAGAGCGGAGCTGCGAGGATCACGGCCAGGGACAGGGAACCAGGAAGGGCAGATCTCTGTCCGACGCCGCTCTCGGCACCTGCAGCTCCTTCCCGGGGCGGCTGCCCGCGGGGCTGCCCTGGGCACCGTGTGCCGTGCGCCGGGCTCCCCTCCCGCCTGCCGGCCCCGGGACTCCCCGCAGCTCTCAGCTCGCGCCGGAGCCTCCCTGCAGCTGCTGCCGTTTCCAGTTCACCAGCCTTACGGCCACCCTCACCACTGACACTGCTCCGGTTTTCTTACATTCGCTCAATAGAACTTCTGCTTTGGAAGAAATTCCACACCTAAACCTTCTCAATTTAAGCCTTGCTTTATTCATTCCAGTTCCATTCCGTTCTTAGCAAGGAAAATACTTCGTGCCCTGGTAGCACGCAAGGAGCGAAGACGCGGGTTGCGAAGCAGTAACTCCTGCACACGCTGAAGTGCTCTGTGCGAAGCCGCGTGCTTTCAATCACCAACGCTCAATCACTCTTGTGTTCAGTTTGTCAAGGACCTCCGGGATGCCTCCACTCCCAAGGTGTAAAAGCCAACGTGAAGCCCATCAACGTGCCCATGTAACGGGGGTCATCAGTCGTTACACAATCAGCAGTGACTGCATTTGCTTTACTACTACTTGGCCATACAATACCATGAAATTCTTCTACCATTTCATTTTAATTAACCTCAGTAATTTTACACTGTCAACATTCTACATTTATAATTCATCCCCCTCTCATTTCATGCATGAATATATCAAACAGGTTAGGACCCAGATTAGCGCAAACCCAGAAAGCTGGAACCGGCCATTTCTCCCTTGCTTATATTTCTTCTTTCTAAACAGTTATTCATTGATGACAGAACCCTTCCTTGTTACCCCATGACAGCTTGTTTTCAACAGGTTTTGATAAGGGACCTTATCTTCTCAGGGAAGTGCCCATTAGGATACCACCGTTACCATGTGTTTCACTGCCTCCACAGAACTCAGCTCCCGAAGACCCGTGAAGCCTGTCTTCCCTCTAGGAAAGCTGCACTGTGCGATAGCAAGGAGCCAGCATGTAGAAAAGCAGCTATGAAGCGCAATTTTATAACAATTTTTTTTCCCTCCATTTGCACAATGCAGAAGCCAGATTTACTGGCTCACAGATCTGAATCACGCTGGAGCCCCCTTAAGAACCTGTGTCTTATTTTCCACTTCTGTTCTGCTGGTGACCTACTCTGTATTCAAATTCCTTAAATCACTCAGGCAAATACCCGTGAGACCTGGCAATTATTCCAGTGATTTTCTTCCAAAGGTAATTCCACGGATTCTCCAATTTGAGACAGTTCCTCAGCCTATTCCCTGAAAGGCAGACACCGCTTGGGAATCCCCTGAGAAGTCTCTGAAGTGTGCACCAACCATTTAATTAGATTTTCTGCGATGCTCCCATCTTGCTTTACACTTGGATTGTCTCTCTGCCCTACGTGTTCTTTGATGGGCTTTCTTGGTTTGATGGGTTTGGAGTATCAGGGGCTTTGCCTTTAGCAAACTTTCTCAGAATCCCGTTGTCCAGGCTCGCGGATTAACTAGCACAGCATCCTTTCTCCATGTCTGGACACAACCTTCCTTTTGTAACGATGTAGTTCTACCTGTACTGAGTTATTTGTCCTTAAGCAAGCCAATTTCCTACTATTTTAAACGTTTTCAATACAGGCTCTGCATGTACCACGAGCCACTATGAGGCCAGCTGGGAGCTTTTTATCCTTTTACAGCATCACTTACCTTCTAACTAGCCTCACATGTATGCAGTTCTGTGTCTTAAAGTTACGAAAAACAAACCCCAAGCCCACAATAATGCTCTTTATGTCTTTTTTGCTCCTACAAGGGTGGTAAATTTGAGTACATTATGGTTACTATTACAAAGTGATTTTAAAACAGTTGTTTCTTAGAGCTCTCAAGGTTATATCAAGAGTTATTTCTCCTTTTTTCTGACTCATTGCTCCATGCAAAAGGCATTTATGATTCCTAAAAATTCATATACTGTGCCTCCCTGTGACACATATCCTGTCACCAGGTGAATAAATGAAATCTCGTTATTATAGGGTGCTCCACTCTTGCAGCCTTTTCGGTCTTCGCGTTTCACAGCCAGACCTACTACTTCACCTCTCTGTTTAGGCACCGCATCCCAACCCATAAGGTTTCCATGCTGCTGCTAACTTCATCTCTCTCGACATGCAGCTCCTTCCCATGCAGCCCACTCCTACGCTAGCATAGCTTACTCTGCCTTTCCTAAGAGCTGTACTCCTGAAGCTGCATGGTCTCATCAGATCTGAGATACCCTAGTATGTCAACAAGTTCAGTATAAATGGACATTACAACTCAAATAGTTTAATACACTACTTTGATTGCTACAGGCCTTCACCTGGCTGCTTAGCTCTACATGCCGTGGTTAGATGGGGATTTACTGTTGAGTTGTCCTCTGCAGTTTCCTTTCTGAACTTCATGAACTTCCATCCGGACATTTCAAGAACACAGCGTTGTGATGATTCCAGTTCTACAGCATGCATCATACTGAGCTGCACATCCTTCCAAACCTATCAAGTTTCTCTCTCCTCTGTTCCAGTCTAAAAACTTTTATAACCCTTTCTTGAGAGCCAAAACCTGGATTTCATTTAGACTTAGCAGGAAGAATAGACTGTCTTAGGTTGTATCCATTCCAACGGCCTCCGCCATTTTTAATAAGCTTAGACCCTCTATCCTCTTTCCAGTGCCTCACCATGCTTTGGAAATGCTCCCTTGCCCTGTCTGTGTGTAGTACTGGAAGCATTTCCAAAAAAATGCTTTGAGGTCAGCTCTGTTTGTCCCAGCAAGCAGGTCACTTCGCAGTTCTCACGGCCATGATTTGAGTACTCACTCACCCCTCTCTCTACGCTGGATAACCACCCTTCCCATCGCTACACCTGCTTTTCCAGCAGGCAGCTTGCAGACCACTCTTAGAGGAAGATACAGTGCCATCATCCACTGCAAAGATCTGCAAATTAGACTGTGAACTCGGGGCCTCCCCACCAGCAGAGGCTCCCCCAGCTCACCAGCACGGGGACTGCACCGCTGGAGGCGGCCGCTTCCAGCCCGCGCCTGCCCCGCGCCTCCTCCCAGCCTGGGCTGCAGGGACCTGCGGCTGCCGACACCCCGCGCGCACCCCTAACCCTGCCAAAAAGGCGTACCATCCTGCACAGGAAGCTCAAGGACACCTGGAAGTATGCACGCTCGTACTGAGCTTCCCTCTTCATTTTGGCTCACGTTTTGGATTTTGTTTCTTGAGAAATTTTGTTTTACCCCCACCTCTCCTCATGGCTTTATCTGTTTGGCCAGGAAAGGTTCCCACTGCACCCTGCAGCACACAGGATCGGAGATATGAGCTGTGTCCTGATAGCAGCCATGAGAATCTCAAAATAACAGGACATAAAAACATGGCCTGGCTAATGGAAGTATTAGTGTTCCACAGCACAATGGACAACGTATGAATTAGTGCTGGCATGGTACTGGAACCCCTCATTCTCTCCTCCTGCAAAATGTGCATACGCACCAGTAAAGGGCCCCAAGTCTCACACTGTTCAACATTTCCTCAGCTCTTTAACTTTTATCAAAGTTTTCCTTTATTAAGGAAAAGTTTTACCCATCTTCTTCAATAAGAGATTTGGGGTTGGGGTTTGTTTTAAGCTAGATGTGAAAACAATATGGATAAAGAGCTTCATGAAGCTCAAAGCCAGCCACCCACATGACAAGCCAGTTATTCTGATACGCTACAGGAAATGCAAAAAGCCGAAAGAATAATCCCAGAATCCCAGACTGGCTGAGGTGGGAAGGGACCTCCAAGTCCTCCTGCACCTCCCAGCCCCAGCAGGGCCGCCCCAGCTGGTGCCCAGCACCACGTCCAGGCGGGGCTGGAGACCCCCATGGAGGAGACGCCAGCCTCTGGGCAATCGCTGTGTCCAATGTTCCTGGTTGAAAAGTACCCCTACGAAATTTGCCTCTGTAGGACAACAGTATAAAGCTAATATTCCTGGTTCCTTCTGGTAATTCAGCTTTGATAGCAGAAGCCTTGCAAAATCAGCCATGCAGCATTCCAAGTTACTACATGATGTGTTTTCTGGCATTCGCTTACCTGGAAATAGTCACCTAAACAGACTTGACTGTCTCATTGAATAATAAACCTAAACAATACCATCCTTTCTTCTGGGGATTTCTAGCAACAGCAGCAATAACCAACACTGACCCATTCCCACAGCAACAAATTCGTACACTTTTATTAATTTATTTATATATGGAGCAGCCTTTTATTTTTACATAAACTTAGCAAAGAAAAACAAACTTCCCAAATCCAAAATGCAAATATTTTCAAGTATACACTTAGTTAAAATGTATAAACACAACTTGATATGAGAACCAGGCACATCTAAAGAGTTCACCATCATAAGAATGAATCTGTTTACACAGGCGCACTCCTTCGCTATATGAACAATAAAATCAACAGGTTTTGCATATGCAGCACATGGAAAATATTACATCTTTTATTCTCTGTACAGCTTGATTTCTTTTGTGGTCTGACTGGTGAAAACCAATCAAGTTCAGAAATCAACAACTCTGAGCATAATGCTCATTCTTTGCTTGTAATTTTGATTAAAATGTACTAAAGGGACTTTTGACATACTGATTATTTTGCTTGCAAAGTTTTGAAGAAACAGCAACACTTTTTTTTTTTAGACAAACTGAATGGAAAACCATTAAAAATAAAGAAACAAGCTTCTGAAAATTCACTACAAATATGAAAATGCTGTGAAATATTTCTCAGCACTTGAAAGATTTTTGCAAGACCAAAAAAATTGCATCATCCTGCACTAGAGCATTTCTAACATCAAGATTCTCATTCAGTTTTCTTCATATAGGACAGAAAACAAATACCTACTTGAAGCGGACCTTCTCATCCATATCCACAGGGGGCTCATGTGTGATGAGGTTGACAAGCTCCTCCATGCAGTGCTGCTGGCAAAGGAAGTCCAGCAGCTTGCGGTTCTGAGCCTTGCACTCCTGTAAGATGTCATCTTCATCCATCAGCTCGTGAAGTGTCACATCTTCTTTATCCAGCAGCTTATCCACATGCGATGTTGTGTTCAAATCAAACTTCCAGAACATGATGATGGGACACACCTAGCTGTAATACAGAAGAATATGAGTTCATCTCCAGTATTCACTATTATTCCTCCTTTGTATTTCCAAACAGAATACCTCAATATAGCTTCTAGCCAGCTTGTAAGAATCAGATAAATCCTTTACACAAAATTGAGTACTCGTAGTTTCCTGGTGTGAAAAGTTAGGTTCCAGCTGTATGGTATCAACAACAGAAATGAAATATGCATGATCTAGCTGTAACTGCAAGTAGCTTGAACTAAAACCAGAGAGTATGTTTGTACGCAGAAATGCAAAGATCTGTAAATGCAAAGCACCAGATGATGGCATTGCATCTTCCTCTAAGAGCGCTCTGCAAGGGGCCTGCTAGAAGCGCAGGTGAAGCGATGGGCAGGGTGGTTATCAGCACAGAGAGGCTGTTCACAGGTAGGGAAACCACACTACTGCATGAGGAGCAGCGCATCAGAGGGTTCGGGCCTTTTCGCAGCAAGCCCCGCAGCTCCCAACTCCCGTCTTCACGGGGGAAAAGCGGCGTGCAGACCCGCGGTTCGTGTTACCTAAAGGACGCACGACTGGGCAGCCAAAGCTTGCTCTGTCAAACAGCGCCCAAATTCTGTTCCTCACCTCCCCAAAACAGACAACCATTAATCTGCACACGGCCGCCTCTCAATCAGGGTGGGCTCGCACATTGTACTGGGCGTTCAGACTGGGGCTTACGGGTGTACGCCAACAACAGGAGCGGCAAAAGGACGCTGTAAATCAAAGCCAGAAGCAGACACTGCACTAACGGCCTCCCTTTGGTACGCTCTCTCGCTCTCCAGCCTTTGTACGCATTTCTGAAAGAAAAGCCTCCCCACCACCATCTTCCTTCACAAGAAGTTTCACACATTTTACATCAATCCCAACTAAACACAAAAGATTTTGATACAGTTCTTTGCAAAATTGGTAGAAATGAGATACTGCATGCAACAAAAAAATGACAAAATATTAAAGACCACCTCAGGCTGGAGTCTAGTCCCACAAAACCACGGTGCAGTACCTTGTGACGACCAAACCAAGCCCCAGCTGCACTTTCTGCCCCCTCCCAGCCTCCTTGGCGGCAACAGAACCTCCCAGCCCCCCCAGGCCCCCTCGCAACGCCTGCGATCGTCTCCCCTGCGGCCCCTCCTGCACCCACTGTGCCCCACGGCACCTTCAGGGTGCGACCGGCCCCGAATGCTGCATTTCTGGCCATGTTCCACTACTGCCATGTCGATTGGCAAGAATATTCCCCTTCGAACAATTTTCACTGAATACAGAGCCCTGCACATTATATTACTCATTTTCATCCCATTCCTAACTGTAATGCTTTCTTTCTGGTTATCTTGACTTTTCTCCATGTGAGCTCTACTCATTTGTTCCCCCGCATTAGTTTCCCCAATACACATTCAGGAGAGTCGTTAATTGTATCAGAACAAGACGATGTCCAGTCCGATCCTTAAGAAACCCTTCCAGTGGTCCTCCTCCAGCTTTGTATTTTCTCTGATAATTCTGCCCTTTGCCATCTCACCTCAGGACCTGGCTAACCCACTTTGACACTTAAACCAACCACAACCTTTCACAAGCTTGTTCTGTCGTACAAAACATCTTAATGATCTCCACGAAGAAAGAAGATTTACTGAATTTCTTTTGTTTAGAACATCAGCTGCCAAAGAAAGAGCTCAGATCAGTTTGACATAATTTAAATTACTGACCTTCATTTCATTTTTGTCGTATCTGTTACCATTCCCTACAAGGAGCAAAAAGGAGTAACCCACCTCTTCCTTCTTCCCCAGCAACACTTCCAGTATCTCCATTAAGTACAAGGTAACTTCAGTCCCTCATCCGCAGACATTTGTACCTCAAAAAGCAGCTAAGTCATGTAACTATCTGAGAATCTGCGTACAGCCTTTCAATGGTTTCAGGTTAAGTTCTTCCCCAGACACTGCATCGTCCTCACTCAAAACCCACAGCCCTACTGCGTGTGCAGAAGCCTAACGAAAGGAAACAACCAGCTTCTGGAGGCAGCGGCGCCCGAGCACAGCGAGGAGCCCGAGGCCGGGCTCCGTGCACGACACAGGGGAGCAGCGCAACGGAGGCCACGAAGAGGCAGCACCGCGGTGTAGGCGACGGGGATCGAAGACGGCTGCAAGAAATAAACGATCTTAAATGCTAAAGAAAAGAGAATAACTTATTTCCCATTGACAGAGGTGATAAGCATAGTCCAAACAAGATAAACGTTCTGCGTAATAATGCTATTAAGCTACAACACCTTTTAAAAAATGAAACAAATTGGATGCAAGATGTCAAAGCACTACATTCCCGGGTTCTCTGTATGTAAGTGTGCGAGTTTATACAACAGGATCACAATGCTTTTTTTTAACCTAACCCACATTGCTATTTCTGTAGCAGCAGGAACACTTGCTCCAACCATTCATTTTTGCCTTCTCCAGCATCCAACCATGTTACCACACCCGATCTTTTGCTAGCTCCATTGCTTGCATAACTACATCTACGACAGAATTTTGAAACAATCCTTTTTAAAAAAGGAACAAAACCCAACACTTTTTTCCCCTCCATGAAGGCTTACTGAAGAAGAGGGTCTCTGCTTTCCAGTCACCACAGCAGGGCCCTGGTATTGCTAAGGCTAACTAAAAGGCTAAGGACCCAAATTTTCTAATTACCTTTGTTTAAATATCTGGGTCCCTTTCGGTATAACATTAACACAACCTCCAACTGAAGGCCTTACAGTAACTATTGAATGAAACACATTAAAAGAAAGGCTCTCGTCTCAGGCTCTCTAAAGGAATCACTACCTTATGAAATTAAGGCTACTTTTTTTCTTGGAATTGCTCCATTACCCAGGATATTTGATAACAACTCTCTGGAGCTCCACTCAGTGCTTCAGAATTCGTCACAGGGAGTTTGTTTCGGAGAGCTTTTTCCATGTCAACATTCTTTCCTTTGTTTTAATCTCCTTGTTCATCTCGGAGACTTGGAAATCGAGGCAGTCATTGCAAACCTGTCCTTAGCAGTGCTGATGCGATGAAGCCCTGTTCGAACTTATCGGTGTTGCAAGACCAGATCACGAACAGAACATTTCAGCTACGAACTTGCAAAGCGCAGCCTCCTTATAACCACCTCTGCCTTCCCTCCGTCCTCCCGCACATCCCATTTACCGGCTGCCTTTGGACTTGCAGCACTCTGAGGCAGCGACCACACACCTCACGGGGACGTGCACGGCCCGGGTCCCAGTGGAAGCAGACCCGAGATCCTGATCAGCATCACAGCTGGAAAACCACTTCAAGCTAAGTTCCTTTTAAACATCTGATATCAACCGTTTTAGTCAAACCCGCAGCATCAAGTCGCTTCCAAAGCTACCTATGAATACCCAGGCTGCCGGCTCTGCTCAGGACAGGCCCGAGCGCGGAGCTGCCGCGGGGTAAGACGGGTCCGAACAAAAGCTCAGCCAAACCCAACCACTGCCGCTTCCTTGGAATCTGCCAAACCGCCAGATTGATCAGTTTGGGCTGATCCCAATCGTTTGGGAACAACTCCCCCCACCAAAAATAGCATAAAATGTGGCAGAAAGAAGCAGTTTCTAATTTGAGCTTTCAATATTCTTGAAATTAAAAAAAAAAGTTAAATTTCAGCATTACAGCAATAAGCAAGAGCTTCTGCATCTGTCCACCCAGCTATGGAAATGCACTTACATGAATTTCTGAGTTAGGAACAGACATCTGAATTTTCAACCTACGTGACATTTTTGTGACAGTAATGCTGCTTGCCTATATAGCATGTTCATTACAAACTGTTCTTCAGATATTTTTAACGAACTATGCTTAGCTATAAATTCACCGAGGGAAAAGTTGCCATAAATGGCCTTAAATTAAGAATGTTTGGGTGCACAGTTAACCTAAATACATATATATTCCATATGCATGCATTGTCTACACATGTAAAACTTACCTTTGGAAAGCAAACCCGTTATGAATCTGTCCGTTATGAATCCGCATTTTTCCCACAACTTTTTATGGTTCTACAGAAGATGTCTACGCTACAGGAGACGCCGATAAGCTGTCCTCAGGAAGGGAAGCCAGCTCCTCTCTCAGCCCAGAGGTGACATACCCTTCCCGACCCATACCGAAAGCAACAGACAGTTATGCCAAAGCAGGCATCCAGGCAATCAGGTGAGTTTTTGTAACCCACGTAACATCTCTGCAAGCTCGAACGTGGAGTGGTGCCACGAAACAAAGCCAGACGCTGCTGGAGGAGCAGGGGGCCCCGAGCCAGGCACAACTGAGACAAGACCCTGCTGCCCACAGGGCCTGAGCTACGGAGCCTCAGGCAGCGGACGTATGGCTGAGGCTGACCCAGCAGCTGTAGCGCGAGGGCATTCCCCGAGAGCTGGCAGACCCAGATGGTCCCACCCAAACTGCAACACACCCAACACCAGGACGCTCGCAGCTGGCGGTGGGGGCCATAGCACGCCGTTATCCATACACCCGCGGCGCCAACAAGACGGACGAGGAGAGCTCTTGACGAAACCCAACCATCCAACCTGCGGAAGCAGCAGGACAAGTACACATATGCACACATACATGCATGCAACACGATTTCAGTGTGAGTGTTTTTGCATGCAGCACATGCAGTCTTCTCCAGTACACAACTGTTGAAGCACATGAAAATATCTTGAAAACACAGGACCAAGGGTGGGGAAAAAAGATCTGTACAATGAGGAAGGCATACACCTATGAATGGTTCATTTTGAGTTGTCAGGAGACAAACTATTCCTGTAACAATCAAAAAACATTCATGATTACTTAAAAAAGATAATCTAGTAAAGTAACTGCCCCATTCTGCAATGGTTGGGTAATTAACTTTTTTAATCTGTTTCACTGTGGGTACGTTATAACTTATAACTAACTAACAGGGCAGTTGTTCTCCACAAGCTACGGAGAGTCGGAAGAGAAGCACTTACAAGAAATGGGATGTCCCCATAAAGAACCTGAGCTACGGTGAGGAGCCTCAGCACGCCCCAGGTCATCGGCAGGACCCACCATAGGAAAGAGCATCCTTTCTCTAGCAGTGTGCGACACTGCACAGCCCAACAAAGGAAAACCAGGAAATTAAATCAAGTCAGGGGCATCTTACAGATCTGATGGAAAAAAAATTTAAGAGTTGCAGATTTCCAAGACAAAAGACCGAAGAAGTGGATGCTAACTACCAATTTAAAAATGTTCCCGATTATTAAGTATTCAACAGAGTTCTGTGCTCTAGCATTAGGTTTTGATGGGGTGGTCAATGCAATTTGAGCAATCCAACAAGCAGGGCACTCTCAGGCCTTGTCACCCAGCGGGGAAGGGAGGGCTCTCTGTAGCTGACAGGCACGTTTTACTCTACTGCAAAAGCTGGGTTTGGATTCGGTAACGCTGAACAGACCCATGTAGTCAGTAATGACAGGTTAGGAAATGAAGTGTACTCTGTTCACCACAAGCAACTCGGTCACTATCAAAGCTGATGGTGTGCAGTTGTAACTGAATGAGGACAAGAGCAAAAGTGGCCCCTTGGGAGCCTGTGCCTCTTCCTCCGAGGCCCAGACGCTATTTTCTGCTCAGAGCAGGACAAGGAACATCCTGCCTACACTGAATAATTTTGAGGTTTGCACTGTTTCCTCTTGCAGAATTGCTGAATCTTCTTACAGAGCTCAGCTTGGTCTTTATGCCCTTTAAAGGGAACTGCTTTCCGCATTCATCCATCCTGGTTGAGGAGGTCCCAGTCCTCAGACTGCCCGGACCTCACTGGCTTCTTGGTATCCCCAGAAACCTACCAGCGAGAGCAGTACCACGGCCACGTTCAGCCTTCCACAGCCACCGCACCCAAGCCACCCGCGTGTGGGGGGCAGCAAGGAGCAGGGATGCTATGAAGGAGGAAAGCACCGCCAGCTGTCCCTCCAACGGCAGCAGCCCCAGCTCCCTCCCCATGCTTCTGCTGCACCTTTTAGCGAGCTGTGGTGCTCAGGGCTTTCAAAGTTCATTTCAGCCAGGTGCACTCAGCTCAGTACGTACAGCTGGAGAAAGGCCAACGGATGCATCTTACTCCAAAGAAAAACCTCTACACAACATTGTCTCTTGGCCTTACGCTTCTTGATGTGATATCATCTCGTAGATAGCTTCAGTTATCCAAACACAAAACTAAGAAGCATTAAGCACTGCTAAATAGTTACCATTCAAAATGAATTTGCATTTTCTAAATTTCACTAACAATATTCCTTTTCAACTACTTATTCTTTCACCTAGCCTCATACCACGAAGAACTAAAAACAAACAAAAAACCCCCACCCCCTTGCTGCTATCTACCATGGTTCACTTATTGTCCCCATGTTTAAGTTTCCAGTTTTGCAAAACTGGCAAGTCCTTAGCAGTACAAGGTTGTAGAGATTCACAGCTGTGAACAGCTTAAAATAAGCTTTCCTTAACTGGGCATTTCTTCACCAAGCTGTTATCCTCCACCAGCAGCCTGTCTTTATTTGTAGTAGAGGCAAAGTTCGTTTGAGATACCAACAGGCTGCTTACAGGCACGGAGATATTCAAAACAATCCCTGCTACACCACTTCTCAAGTTTCACTTTCCTTCCTCAGACAAGAAAAAAAAGTTACATCAGAATATGAGAACATAAGGATAAACATGTTAGGGTCAAGGTTCACATTCTTGCTACTCAGGATAACTTGATATTTTTTCTTTTAGAGCTGTTTCCAGCTCTCCTATTTGAGAAAAAGCGTGAAACTTACTCATTATAACTGTCATAATGACACTTGTCCAGTCTGCAGGTTGCCTTCAGCAGTAGAAAAGGCAACAAGAAACAACACGCTGCTTACACCCAGCAAACGCAGAAGCTGAAGATCTGCCTGTTCCAGCAGGAGCCTGGACTGCTCCGCAGGCCCAGCTGGGCTCCACAGGGACTGCTCACGCTGTGCTGATTAAGTGTCCGTATGGAAGTCTAGGTCAGAGCGGTGTGGAAGGAGCCGACGGGAGGCTACCAAGCAATTCTGTCTCTGAATTGGCTAAGACATGCTGTTCTCAACAGTTTATAAGGGACTTGAGGCCTTAATTTTCCCCAACTGCTTTAATCAGCTGTGAAGCAATTACTGGTACTAGCCTTTAACACCTCCAAAGTGTCTCCAAATTACATCACAAAGAATCAGGGTTGTTCACACAGCTTTTGGTCCCAGCTTTTTACAGTGATGTTAAAAAAAAATGGGTTGCTTATTTTCAAGGAGTTAATTCAATCACATCAGCACACTTGATACCCAGATGCAGATAATTTTACCTGGGCAAAAAGTTTACTGAACAGTTTCCTTAAGATCCTATTTTGATTTACACCCAAAATAACATAGGTATATTTACAATCTTTATGAATAAATGCCCTTTCCCCATCCTCTGCATCTTTAATACCACAGGGTAATAGAAAACTTTTATTGCTAGAGAGCTACTGAGCAGGAGAGGAGGGTCTGGCAATCTTGTATTGGCTGGGGCAAGCTACAGACTGCAAAACAAGTAGTAGAGGGAAACGGTCTAACATGCACCTTGTAATGTGCTTTGCTGTCCTATGACAATCCTCTCTGGTGTCAAAATAAATTCAGTTTAGTCCTCTGATTTGTTAGTTTTCTTCCGTTCCTGCTTGGAGCTGCAAAGCAAGACTTCTTGTGAGCTAGGTGTGCTCCACCATGCTGAAGGAACGACCATCACGTCACTGAAGGCTGCCACCAGCAGGATGCTCTGACAAATCACACCGTTAAAAAATAAAAGGACAACCTTCATATTGCAACTGACAGCAAGAAACGGGTGAGGTTCACAATGTCTAGTATAGAAGACTGACTGGATTCCTTTATGACAATTGGCAGCTTTCAAGGGAAGCCTTCCAGACACAGGAGGACCGTCCATCCTTGCGCAAGCAGATGAAGCAGGTTACTGAGGAGATGGAGAACAGGAGAAGGAACTGAACAGAACAGAGGTGGCCAAAAGGCATTCCTTGCTCGGTGGTTTTGAATGCTAAGTGGATTAACTGCTGCAGTTTTCTGTAAACTCATCTTTAAACCTGGTCTGTAACAGAGCTCAGCGGCATGAGCAGGACACAGCGAGGCTCTCGCCCGCCAGCGCGTGCCGGCCGGTGACACGTCCCTTCCTCCTGCCGCGCCATGCGGGCGACGAGCATCACGAGCACAGCCCCGAGGAGGCAGGGCCTGTTTGTCCCGTAAGTCAGCGCAGGAGCAGGAAGACAAAACATTTCCTGCGCGTTTGTGAACAAGCTAAGCATCGCCACCTTTCCATGTTGTTAATAAAATGAATTAACTGTACGCATCGGATACTTGCGCAGCTGCCCTAAAGCACCGGTACATTCAGGTTACCACCCAGATGAGGGCCTAACACACCTACAACACCTGATCTCCTGATGTCTGCCACATCTCGGGTATTAGTGCTTGGTCTAGATCATCCACATCAGCTGTAAACTAGTAATATCTTTTGCTTTTTCCGTCAGACAACTGGAAGTCCCTTAAAGTTGCTTACTTTGTATTTGAACTGGAACATTGAAGGGAGAACCATAAGGATTTCAGGAAACAAGTTTCCTATAACTGTATAATGCCATTTCTGAAGATTAACTGCTTTGTGGAAAGCATTTCTAAATTTCGGAGATGTAGAATTAAACTGTCATTCAAACACTTGCTATTTGCCAACACTACGCTCCAGGAATTTTTTAATATTTAGAAGGAATGCAAAGGCTTCAATCAAGAACCAGCAGAACACACAAAGCAATCCGTGACTGCGCGCAGATTCTGGGGTAGATTAACAACAACAAAAATAGAGTTCTCTTACTGTGTACGTTTCAAAGTCATCCCTACTTTTTGTCTCATCGCCTACACAAGTAGAGTGCCAAAAAACTACTGTCTCCTTTGGGGGGCCCTTAGTGACTGTTTCACCCCTTTTGTCTCACTTCATCATCTCATCCTTCCACGTATCCCTGATTTCCACGGTGTGGCCTGGCTTTTATTTCAGTGTTGGGGTGGAGGGAGCTCTTTTTTAAAGCCTTCACCGGAGTGCCATGAAGTTTGGTAGAGAAGCCTCTACATTTGCTAGGAAAAAAAGTCTGCAAAAATGATAGGTGGTTAAAATTCACCAACCGAAAGACTGGTTCTTCTACATCACCATAAAACCTACAGCACCTTGCAGTTCTTCTCTGGCTGCCATAAAATTTACACATCTCCTACTTTCCCTAAAACTTTGGATGAATTTGTGTCTTAACTACCGTATTTGCATTTTGTCCAGGAATATTACCATAGCCATTTCCATAGTTACCAAAGGCTACCCTGAGCTTTACTGAATATGGGCGCACACACAAAAAAACCCACACCATTTTCCTACCTTCTAGAATGCTCTTAGTACTCCAAGATTGGTAAAAACGAGCACTGGAGGGCCAGAAATCACCCCAGGCAACTCCTCCTGGAAACTGGGAGGAAATTACCAAGATTTACGGATTTTTTATTTAAGCCTATTTAAGCCTATTCCTGATAAAATAAAACATTGAACATTTTCCACTTAGTTACTAAGTGGAAACACATGGAAATGCTGAGAGTAGTACATTATCCTACGTATTTCCAAAAAGAAAGCATTTTTGAATACTTCTGACCTTCCTGTAACATCCTGTGTAGTAAAAATATGAAGCACAAAACCTCAGCAGCTATGTCACAGGGCAAGATTCTCCCTAGCTCTCACTTCAGTCTGTCTCTTTAGTCTTACCAGGCATACATTCCTGAAATTAATTTTATTTTTATGATTTTTTTTGCTCAATTTTATATGGAATTTCCTTTATTTCCTCTTTAACCATAAATTATCAAACTTTTCTACATGGAGCAAAAGAAAACCATCTAGAGAATTTTCTCAGATTGTAGCATCAATAGAGAAAGTTTTGGAACGCACCTGCAAGTCAGATGACAACAGATGACCAGGACTAGATGGTATTCACCCAAGAGCTCTACAGCTTTAAAACACAGTTGCTGAATCAACTAGCTGCAGGGAATAAAGTATCACGTTATTTCACCTGGTGAACCTGAAGCCTAAAACTTACTTTCAAGAAGTTTGCTGAAAGCTAATTGCTATGCAGTTTATTAAAAACACAACAAAAACATACAGATGGACAAGAATAGTAAGATCAATGGTTCACCAGAAATCCCAAAAAAAGTATTTTGCATGGACGTCTCCATTTAATTCTAAAGAGAAGCTTGGTTTCTTGTCAATCAGCCGCTGGTTAAAACATAAGAAATAAAAGGGAAAAATGCAGCAAGTAAGGTCCCAAAGGAACCAGTGCTCCTCAACATATTGGTAAGCGATCTCAGAATAAAGATGAATAGCAAGGTAGCAACACTTACTAGCAACAGAAAAATATTTAGCTTAAACCTAATCAAAGCTGACAAACAGCTGCAGAATGACTGCACGTTAACAAGCAGCCGGACAATAAAACGGCAGATTTAACTCAGCGCTGAAATCAAGGCACTCATCGAGGGAGAAAATCCACCACTGAGCAGCCACCTCTGAGTTAGTTAACCCCACACCGATCAGGGACCTACAGCCATCCCATACATTCGGACAGAAGCGCCAAACCTTTATTACGGGCACACTGAGAAAATAAAAGCTCGCAGGGTTTATGTACACCGCCACCAGAGAGCTGAGCAGCAGCCGCACCGCCTCCAGCGAGCCCGTCTCCTTGAGCAGAGGATAAGCAACCCGCCCCTGCCCACAGGACCTGTGGCAAGCCCCCTCCTCCCGGCTCGGTCCAGTCTGACCCAGGAGCCTTCTGGGACCCATGAACACCGGCAGCGTCCCCGGGGTCCTCAGGAAGCCTCTGGTTCTCCATCAGTTCCGAAGCCAGGCCGCCCATCTGCTCCGTGCTGCTCCGAGATATATCCCACGCTCTCCTGCGCCACGAGCTCCTTTCCTGCTGAACTTTCACACGCTCGCGCCCTTCTGCCGCCCGTCCCACGGCCTCCTTCCCCCCGGCACGCGGGGATGTCTCGGGAAGGAGCCGTCCGCCCTGCTTCCGGAGCGCTGCGCCTGGCCGAGCGCCGCAGCCAGCGCCGAGCAAGCGAGCAGCCCTCTGCGAGGCGTGTCAGTCCTTTTGAAGAAGCACGGTATTGTAACGTGCAAATTAAACAGAGCCTGTTTGTCACAGCCCTTTGGAGAAGATCCTGGAGCCACTGTTCAAGGATCTCAATACAGAGCAGCAGCCAAGGAGGTGAAGTAGCATCAGGAGTTATGACAAGAATAAGCAAGTAAACAGAAGGCATGACATAATTTTTGACTATCGTGTGTTTGCATCTCAAGCACTGGTCTGGTTAGCTTCTCTCAGAAGAGACAGCAGAGCTAGAACAAGTACAGCTGGTCTGATTAGCTGCTCTTAAGAAGCTGAGCAGAACGAGAACAAGCACAGCTTCCAAAGGAAGATATATTAAACTTGGCTTGATATGTGCCTTCAGCGCAGAAAAACAGCAGATACAAAGAAAGGCACGAATGGTATTGAGGAGGGGAACAGGCAGTTATTTACAGCTTCCTACAAGCAAAGAATGGGGGCACCTCCAAGTTATCAAGCAGCCAATTTAAAACAGGCAGAATGGAGCACTAACTATGTTCCACGTAGCAAGACAAAACCCTGTGGAACTTACTGCCATAGAAGGTTACGGTGCCCAAAAGCTCAGTTGTCCTCAAAACCTGAGTTCGTTAGACCAGTTCATGGCAAACAGGCTTATAAAGGACCCTCAGAGGTTTTGCAGCCGTGCTAGTTCAGAATAAACCACTAACCTGGGGACTGCCAGAAAGCTGGGGCGCCCACCCTACCCACACGCTGTTCCAAGTTCCCCAGGCACATCGTTAGCGGGAGCAGCTATCAGAGTCCCGAGCCAGCCGGATCTCAAGAATCAGTCATTTGCCAGAGAGGGCTACACGTACTTCCAACTACTATTTTCTGTATATTTTGCTGGCACAGACGACACAAATGTCTCGTTACCATCCACACGCTCCAGCTCTGAAATGGCCTCTAGACCAATTTTCACCAGTTTCCAGCCAGCAGGTCTGACAGGCTACAGAGCCCCAGCCAGCTCCAGCAGCAGTAGCCCCTCTACTCACAGCTCACCTACAACCTGCACCTTTCTGCGCCAAAACCTGGGATCTCCCGAATTCTCTCAGGAGCTTTAGGAATGCCCTCTCTCCATCAAAGGGTTCAGCAGCCTGAGTACTCTTGTAGAGGTGATGGGGCTACTTCACAGCCTATTCCCTCTGGGAGACCTTCCTTTAAATCTCTTGCCTTTGTAGCATTAAGAAAGCTTTTCCTAACTGAAATACCAACAGGAACATGACCGAGCCCACCATCTGCACGGCACACACGGATCCGGCAAGGACTGCCGTGCTCCCGCGAGCAGCCAGCCCAGCGTCCTGCCTCGCAGCAGCCAGGGCATCTCCAAATAACCCTACGGCACCAAGTCCCCTGTGTAAATACAGCTGCATGAAAGCATATGTCCTCTTGTTTGCTTTAAACTGCCTGCTTGCTCACTTTGGTGCATGCTTCCAATTCCTTGCCTGATGAAAACCTTTCACTTTCACTTCACGCCCATTCACTTTCACTACCCCCCGTGACCCAGCCTTCTGTGAGTCATTTCCATATTGTCACTTCTTGGAACGGCCACAAGCAGTTCCCAGAATTATAGATAGCCACCAGAAAGTAAAAAAAAAAAAAAGTTCTGTCTTCTTTCCATTAACTATGCACATTAGAGTTCACGTTTTGAGAAGCACTTGGCAGTTTAACCCGGTTTTAGGGAGCATCCCGACCAGCACACCATGACCAGGCTGCGGATTCAGCAGCAGAGGAGCAGAGCTCCCCGGCTGTACGCAGCCAGCTCCCAGCCTCATCAGCAGGACCCTGCTGGCAACGTTAGAGCTCCCTCTGAAATGCCTCCAGGTATTACATACCGAGAACAATCTCACCAGCAACCGCCAGCATACATCCTATAGACATACAAAACACGAGGACATTACTGAGCTTAAAAAGAAAAGGCAGATGCGCGTACCTTCGGTAGGAGTTATTTCAAACGTGAAATCTTCTCCACGGACAGAGAAACATTTGGGTTACAGTTCCTGGAATATACCCAGCTTCAGAAAATTATGTTCATCCAGTGTGAATTCTCTCTCGAGCTTCCTATGCTGGAAAAATTTTCAGAAAGTTATTGTTAACCAAGGGTAACCGAGAGTCAGACTTTTGCCTAAACAACCTTCCACACAGCCTTTACACGAACAAAACCCGGAGCAAGACTGTAGGTGACTGACGCTCTTTGCAAAGCCACCACCCGCAGCACGCCAGATCAACTCCTTTTAATTACCCCCCCCGCAGCACTGGCCAAGCACACACCTTCACAGCGGGCTGCGACAGCACAGGGGTTAACGGCCCCTTCGCCTCAGCTGTGAGATCCCTACCTCACTGGAGCACATTTGTTTTCCTGAGGTCACTTCAAAAGAAAGTTACAGGTTGTCAAGGAAACCTAAAGGTCATTTTCGCTTGTTCCAACAAGAATGGCAGCAACACCACCCGCATTTCACGTTTCACATTCAGCCAGGGCTCCCTCCTGTCGCCTTCAGGAGGCAGCAGGGGCCAGAGGCCAGCTCCCAGCGACTGCAGCCGAGGACTTGCAGCGGGGCCAGCAGCAGGGCCAGCAGTGGCTCTGCCTGCCCAGCGCCCTCCCGGCACAGCCTCTGCCCGAGCCCCGAGCCTCCCGCACCGCGGGCGCTTCACCGCACAGCAAGCAGCCACCGGCCCCGCGCTGGCGGACGGCTCCCCCACTGCCCGGCTTTAAGAAGCACGCTCACGCTGTTGGGACAGGTACTCGACGCACCTACAGTCCTGCACAGTCGGAATCCAGAGGAGGCATGGCAGCATAGCAGCGTGCTAGCAGAGCACTACATTTTCTCATCATCTCGTCAGTAATTACTCAGCTGGAGATGCATTCACCCGAATCTGAAGTCGCTAATTTGAATGGGCAGAGTACACAAGATTTTATTTATTGCGCATATTTAAGGTCTGCAAATGTAATGCCTTTCTTTTTCCCCAGCACTTGTCCGACCAAGTCTTTTAAACGTTCCAGGTGATAACCTGAGCATAACACAGTGCAGCACTGACTTCACATCAGACCCCGAGGCCCAGCAAGCGCTGCTCTGAAAGCACACCGGGCTGCTTTCCCCAGAAATCAGCACACACCTCCGACACTCTCAGTACCGCAGGAATACCTTCAGACAGAACTCGAGAAAAAGCAAAGTTCTCACCTTCTACATAACCCTTAGAAGTCAAACTATTTTGGAAGTTAAGCTGTAGTTGTGGAAATATCCACAACTGCTGTACTTCTACTTAAAAGCAAAGGGTGAGAAGAAAAGTTCTGAGTAATGACTTTAGTACAAGTTTAACAGAGCATAATTAGTACTTAAAAGCTACTTTATTATGGAAATTCAAAACACCTGCATCATTTGGACATTTTTGTTTGCTGTGCTTGCCCAGATAAACCATTCTTCTCGGCTCCACACAACCCAGGGTATTACTCCAGCCCCAATTCTGTTACGCTTGTGTTTGAATCCTGGCACAGCACGCAGTCCTGTTGAACTTCCCGAGCCCAAGAGCCAAGCACGCGTTAACAAACTCACGTCATCCACACGAAGCTGACAAGGACTGCAGGCACAGAGTCCCCAGCAAGCCCCGGCAGCCTCCTTTGACACCGAGTGCGCACAGCGAGACCCGCAGAGAGCAGGACCAGGACCCAGCCTGCTCCCGCTGGAAATGCGCTCAAAGGATCTTTGTGTTTCAGTATCCTAAGGACATGACCGAGTCCCATCTTACAGAAACGGCCTTCCCAGGTCGCAGCACGATGGAAGCACGCCCACCCGGCATCGTCTTCCTAATGTGAAAAGAACAAAAAGTTCAATCCCCAACACCGCAAGTGACTAACATCAGCCTGGCTTATGGCTGTCATCTTTTTATGCTCTCTCAATTTTTCTTCAACATCAATTATTATTTTTTTTTTTTTTTAACTAAAATAGTTACTGGAAAGATTTCCAGAGAAGAGTGGTGGGGCAATAGATCTGCTGCGTTTCAGCACCACTGACACGCAGACTTGGACCGTGTGGTTAATTACTTTCCCACACTGCGAACACGCTGCTCAGAGTCCAGCCTTCTGAGAGACAAAGTGTATCTTCGAACCGG
This sequence comes from Anseranas semipalmata, assembly GCA_013399115.1. Classification (NCBI taxonomy): domain Eukaryota; kingdom Metazoa; phylum Chordata; class Aves; order Anseriformes; family Anseranatidae; genus Anseranas; species Anseranas semipalmata. Next base: position 100,049 of record VXAA01002791.1, on the reverse strand, counting down.
TTGTCAGATTAAAAAGGCACAATACAGCGTAGCAAAAGCATCTGTATGTTCTACCTTCTTTCCCTTCTCTCTCTTCTACCGAGAGATTTTACATTTCTCACTAACCTCACTGCACGTTAACCAGTTACATATGCCTACATGTTCAAAAATGTATCATAGTATACCCACGAGAAATTCACACGCACGTTTCCAGGTTGTCGAAGTGTCTCATATCTAAGAGGAGAAATCACCCACTTCAAAGTAACAGCTCATGTCTTCAGTGATATGCTGAAATATGGTGCAGAGAATAAACCCATGAGGTCAAACACACTCCCTGTACTCACAGATTTTTAGAGAAATGTAATCTGAGGATATACATTTTACAAGATACTCCAGACGGTGCATGCTGTGATTTGCTACGGCACAGACACAGGAGTAGCAAGGTGGATGAACAGCCATTAGCAAATTCTTTTTCAAAAGCCTTCTGTGGGGAGACAGCAGCATTCCCAGGTTCCGGATTGGAGCAATAAAGCATGCCTGACTCTGGAAAAGCGGAACCGCCACTAGTCTCACAGGTGCCCTCATCTCTGGGAAAACCACATCACATCCCAGAAACGCCTAAATGTGGGTTAGAGCCACTGTAACCCAGCAGTAAGATACAGATTTTCGATTCAAAGTTATATCTACTTCGAATTCGGTAAATTTGAGCTGCCTGCCTTCCTATTCCAACAGCATGTTTGGGATTTTTGGAAATCAGGTCTTTGTAAGATGCTACGGTGCTAAACCTGCTCCTGTGCCTCAGGCCTCAGCACACACATCCCAGAGTCACAGCGGAAACACTCCCTGGTAAGGCAACATGCCTAAAAACAATCAATAGGAAACGGATTATTTTGAATGACAAGCTAATCAACAGAATTCGTTGCCAGGCCGCAAAAGCCAAGAGTTTTGTAAAATTCTACAGATCTCTGGTTTAAGTGGATAATGAAATTTTGGACAGCTCAAGGATGCAGACAAAGATTTTGAAAATAGCCTAAATCCCCCGGAGGCACAGAACAAGGCAGCTGCTCAGCTGCGGTTGTTAGGAAGATGACGGGGAAGAGGGGTTCACGGCGGGTTTTGGGGTTGGGAGAGGTTGCCTTGTTCTTTTACGTTAGCTCTCGACTTCCACAATCAAAAGTTTTCACGTGCTAAACATCGCTACCAGAGGGGAGATATAAGCAGATCATCACGGGATCACAGCACAGAGGAGGCCGGGGGCACCTGGGGTCCTCCTGGCCCCCCCTGCCCCAGCAGGGCCCCCCCAGCTGGTGCCCAGCACCACGGCCAGGCGGGGCTGGAGACCCCCAAGGAGGAGACCCCGCAGCCCCTGGGTCCCTGTGCCGGGGCTCCGGCACCCGCCCGGCACAGAAGCGCTGCCTGGGGGCCAGGGGGAGCCTCCTGGGCTCCAGGTTGTGCCCAGGGCCCCGGCCTCTCGCACCTCCCTGCGGGTAGGGACGGGCACGGTGGAGCCCTCGTCAGACGAATCCTAGTGGCCCCCGTGCTCTTCTCATCCTAACCTGCGAACAAGGCACAGAACCTGCTTTCCAGTTCTGTCCCAGGAATGCCACTGCACCGCTCCCGGTAGCCTCCACGGGCGAGCACCATTAACTAACGCTCATCTGCGGGTCACCACCTCCCCGACAAACCGAGCACTTCGTGCACCACGTGGTATTATCACTGTGTCATCGCTGCCTGTCTCGTAGTCTCAGATCCCTGAAAAAACGAACGCTCTTAGTTATGCAAGCAAATAATGAAGTTGTTATACAAAGAATGAGAGGCTGATAAACCTACTGTTCATCGTTACTTAATGATTTCCAGCTTCAAAGCAGTCACACACGAGCCAAACCTTTCAAATAGTCATTAGAAGGAACAAGGCAGAAAAAATTGAAACACTTTCACTTTATGAAAGAGCACTGGCGAAATGCCCGAGTAACTTGCCCAAAATTTAGTGTGAGCAAAATCTAAAGGAATTCAAGAGACTGCAGATTTACAGCTTTCCATTAGACAGTATGTTTCCAAATATACAAAATTACTAAAAATATCTTTAAGCTAATACATTTGGAAGCACGTGTTTCTAGATGAAAGCTGCAAATTAAAATAATCAGTCAAGAGTGGAAGTCCGGTTTGCACAAAGCTTTGTTCCAAGTCACTGCAAAATCAGCACAGCTCCTCCGCGCCGCTCCCCAAGCATCCTGCGCGCACGGCGCGTCCCCGGCCGCGCGCCTCGCGGCCTGTGAGGCAGCAGGCCTTCGAGAGGTTCCGCAGCCTCTGGGGGGTCCCTCCAGATAACCAAGAAGCACAGCAACAAGCAGACTGACGCGGTGCGTTTCAAAGAGCATTTACACTCCAGCAAGGGAAGAAAAAAGTTACAAAAAAGTTACGGCCCAGACCCAGTCCCGCGACTGCAGCCATCAGCCCGAATCCAACCAAAAGGGAAGCAGGCCGGCTGCACGGGCACCAGGAGAGCCTTCGAGGCTACAGAAGGAACGATCTCTGCTCTCCTCAGCCACTGACCTCCACTAAGAACTGGATTTTCATCACTCTCCTCTTAGCATCGCTGAAACCCAAAGGAAAAGTTGAAGACAACAGCTCTTGTTGTGGAGCTCTGATGCTTCTCGTAGTGCTCCTCTGCTTGAAACAAGCAGAGCAAGGAAGTCGTAATTAAGCAGAGAACTCTCCCCGGGCTCCCCCTGCCACTGCGGAAGCTGGAAAAAGCGATCGAACCTCATCCAGGCACCTGAAGCTGGAGCACGCCTTCCCTGCAGCGACTCCGTACCCACGATTTCTAGTGAGCAACCACTAGTAAGGGAGGATTGTTTCTCTGGAGGAGACATTGGAAGAGGAAAATACCAGGAAGAATTAGAATTCCCGGATAAAAATAATAAAAATAATAACTCTTGAAAAGACAGTGTGAAGGCAAGAGAGCATCTCTAACCAGCCATTCTCCCGGCTTTGGCACAGCAAGAGAAGAACAAGGCTGCTGCCTTCCCTGCGTGCGCTGGTGGCACCTCGCAGTAGCCAGCGGCAAGATGCAAGCCTATGAAAGGACAGGCTCGTTGTGCCGGTATTGTACAAACCCAGCTATCTTTACATAAATGTATGTCTTACCACTCTTCTATATTAGTAACCTTCATACAGTTGATCAGAAATATCAAGCAAGATTAACTAAATTCAACGCTTTGTATAACTTATAATGTCCCTCGTGACTTTACTAATAAAGTTAGAATTTTAGTTATCCGAGGTAAGAAAGGCAGCATTTCTGCAGGGCATCTCCACTGCAGTTAAAGAGGTAAACAGGAACGGGTAGGTTACATAAAAGCAGTAACAGCCACCAACAATTCTCTAATCTATTTCACCACCACTTGCATATATTTCGGAATTCATTCAGCTACCCCCCACCTACTTTAAGATTGGATTATGATTTTTTTTTTTTTTTTTTGGTGAACAAAGGGGGAAAAAAAGGACAGTATAAGGCAGCCAACCGTCCCATCATTCCTCAGGACAAACACAAGTACTATTTAAGACCGGTGCCCATTCACGGCGCTTTATATGGGCATTCAATGCCCATTCACGGGGAGCATTTTATACTATCACACGCTTGCACCAAATCTCTGTGGTTTTGATTTTTGAGATCATCAGCTCGTTCCTAATTGTACTTCTGTAAAGACAGTAACAGCAGGAATTCAGGGATAAAAGGCTGTGATGGGTATAAAACTGTCATTGACAATAAAAAAAGGCTCATTCATTATTTCCTAAAGATGGGTGAGAATCAGGAGACTTAATGCCTTCTGACAGGCATCCAAGCCCTCCCCCTCCACAGAACCCAGTAAGCTGTCCACAGCTCTGCAGCCACTCGCGGCCAGCTCTGGCGGCTGCACTGCCCGAGAGGGGCTCTGCATCAGGACAGCTTAACCAGCCTGCGATCTCGTTCTGAGCGCTGCTGTCTACTTGGAAATTTTGTACTCGACGCTGGCAGCCTATGCGGAAGTTCCTGCCCAGGTGCTACAAGGAAAAGACGCTGCGAGCATCCTGCTGGACACGGGTCGCGCTCCCGCCCCCGGGCAGGACCACAGCGTTCGGACAAGCACTGAGCGGCCGGGATCATTACTCCACGTAATTTTAGTGCCCTACCTACATGCAGCCTTAAGATCGTTTACACAATGTTTGGTCTTTCCCACTTCCTAATTTTCCAACAAACAAAAAAAATCCATCCACCAATCCTTCTGAGACTCAGCCATAATACAGGAAGTTAAATATTCCCATAGTCACCGGTTCTAACAGTAAATAAATACAGCAGCCTACACTACCCATTGTGCAGTTAATGGACACCCTGGGTATTTATTAGCATGCACTGAACATTGTGAATTGTGCCATCTTCTCAGGAACTATGTTAAAATCCTAGGGAACCCCCCTCCTCAAATCTCCATCGCCACTTCACGCCCTTTTCAGAAGCGGATTTCACTCCTTGCGTATTTTCAGAGCACCCGAAACTTTACTGAAGTCACTGAAATCAGAAAAACACCCAAGCAACAAAGCGTTCCTTGTGGACAAAACCACACTCGCCCGCCGTCCTTCCTACCAGCGCACGTGCCGACGCGCCAAGACCTGGCCGGCGGCTGTTGACCGCGGGAGACGCTCTCCCCGTGCCCCCTCGGGCTGCCGGCCGCAGCGGGCGGCCGAGCGCTCCTCGGACGAGAAGGAAGGCTCCCTGGCGCCTCACCCAGAGGTCCGGTTTGGTTCCAAGCCTCCCACGGATAGCAGGACAGACACTGGAGATTTTTCTCAGCCCCTCAGGGTAACTGGCAGTACCGACAGCATCTCTGCAGCAACAGCACCGCCTGGAATCCAGCGACAGCTATTCTACCACAGTCCTTCAGTCACACTTAGCTCGATCCTCAATTAACACTGTTATTGTACTTTTCCGATACCAGAGGAATTCCTTTAAGCAGCATAGGCACAGACCCCCGTGCCAGGAGGCTGTGGAACACCAGCCTCGTCCGCTGTCCCTGCGGTTCCTGTCCTGCCCCGGGCGCACAGGCGAGCAGCCTGCCCCTCTCCGCCCCAACGCCCAGCTCTTCCCAGCCCCTGGGCTCACACACACGCTTAACAGCAAACAGCAGTTCAAAACACATTCTTTATAAATTTGGGTTCAGAGTGACCACAAATTTATCTTCCCCTCCATCTGGACATCTGCAAAATGATATGCAAATCACGAGACGCATGAAGTGATCCTGGTAATTATAGAAGTAACCAAGACCAGTTACTATTTTAGACTTTTGGCCAAGCACTGCGCAATCCTGCAGAGAAGCTGACCCCCACAAAACCAGCGTGTTATGGTGACAGAGCTTGCATGAAATCTTTTCAAAACCGTTCAGTACAACACAGGATGAAGGTGAAGTCATCGCTTTTTCCGAGTTAGACGAAGCCTTTACCAGTCCCATCCACACGGTCAGGCGTAACCAGACAACTAAACGCAAGCTGAAGACTCTCCAGTGCAGTTATTTGTGGCAACAAGCTGCCGAACGGCACCAGAACCGTGGCAGAGAAGAAAATCAAGGGCAGTGTTTCATTGCCAAAAGCACTGGCTAGCAACAAGCTAGAACCTACAGAAAAAAATCACTTGCAGTAGTCTGGAAGGCCCCACACACTGTTCTAATCTTCCTTACCTAGCATGAATAGTGTCAGAAGCGTCACAAGAAAGCCTAACGATTTCCAAGGCAGGGGGCAGTCATTTCAAGCAATTTTTCTTCTCCTGCCAACGTAACGTCCTGCTCATTCACACTCCCATGCTGATGCTTTAAGTCAGCTATAATCCATTTTAAGAATCTGTCAAGCCACTCAGTAACTAAACAAGCTGAGGAAAGTTGCCAGTTTAATGCATAACACCACACTGTTACCTCACAGGAATTTATTTCTCGGTATTTTTATCACCAAGATTTTCCCCAGATACTTGATAATTTGGGTTGCCACAAGTTTTTGACTGCACAACTTAAGTTGCCCAGAAGAGTCGCAACTTTCCCGAAGAGGTAAGTAACTCTCCAAAACTCGGAGCGTGCTGTAATGCCTCAGGTCATCTCCGATGAAGTCTTCAGACACAGCTGAAGTCTTCACCCTGTGACTGCTGGAGAAGGCAGACAGAAAGCCGCCATCCTGGACCCGAGTCATCCCCAAAAAGGCACAAGACACGCACAAGAGTCGCCCTGTTTATCCAAGCTCTTTCTCTAAGTCTCGATGCCGCTCTGTGCGGCACAGAAATTGATTTAAACTCAACCAGGCGTCCACGCAACGAGGCGAGCTCCTGGCGACGAGAGGAGCGAGACCAGCGCCCGCCGCACCAGCGCGGAGCTGCCGCCGGCATCCCGCGGCTGCGGCCTCCCCCGCTGAGCAGCGGCCGCGCTGCTCCCCCTGCACGAGGCCGGGGGACCCTCGGTGCCAGCAAAACAGGCCCCTGCCCACGCTCCAGTGGGCACCGGCGCTGCGGCGGGCAGACGCACAGCGCTGTACCCGCCGATGAGAAGAAAGCAACTGAACTTGCTCTACTCAAACAGAATTTACATTTTTAGCTCGACTATACAAAATGCACAGCGAGCTCTAACACTTGCTCACGTTCTGCAGTGCCAAAAAACAAGCTAGCTAAACTTTTCAGGGACAAAAGCATCGACACACAGGCCATGGGGACAGGGCGCAGAGACGGAACGAAAGCTGTCAGCAGAGCAACTACGAAATTCCTCTCTAGAAAAAAAAAATCACGGAGCCCAGGGCTGACAACAGCTATTTCTGGAAGACACACACATGCAGAAAAATACTACTTAAAACCTAGCACACTCCTGACTCAGGGCACAAAAGAATCAACTTTAATGAAAACAGTTATAAGAGACTGACGCATGCTAGGCAGTCTAGAAGCAATTCTGACAAAACCTGGAAGTACTGAAACTTCTGAACACTTTCACCATCTTATTGTCACCATACCCTCGTGCATCTCCCACACTTGGGCCTGGCTGCTAGAAGAGGCCAGAGTTTCTTCTCCTCAGCTTTCCCCTTCCTTGTCATTTGGAAAAAAAACCAGGGCTGCCAATGGTTTCCATTTATTTTTTCCACAACACAAGTAGTGACTTACACTGGTCAGAGCAAGAGAAAAAAGCACCCGAGAAATAATTTGACCTTGCACGGGTTCCGTGCCCTGACCAAAGCGAGCTGTGCGGCAGCTGGAGGCAGCCTCCGAGCCCACGCTGCCGTCTCCTCCCCTGCAGCAGCGCCACTGCTCGCGCCGAGCGGGCGGGAAACAAACCCGGCGAGGGAGCAAGCAGCGTGGGCGGGGGGCTGCTGGGGCCGGCTGAGAGCCCAGGACCTCACCGAGTGCTCGCAGAAGCAGGATGCAAACTGCTCTGACCCCACGCTAATTCTATCCACAAGCATGGGCACCGAGCTGTAGTCATGGCATTTTTCTGTACTCACCCACAGACAATGCAATCTGAACATCGTAATTCAGCATCGATTGCACAGACAGCAACTGAACAGCTGCTAGGACTGCTCAACTGAACTTCCCAGCCCTAAAAGACTCACGGCTGGACTTCGAGAACACGCAGGCTCTGCCTCAAGCCAGACTTCACAGCAGCTCAGTGTGCCACCCTGCACTTACGCCCGGGAACTCGGGACGGGTTTTTAATTTTCAAGGCTCTTCACGTCTCCCCGGAAGCGCTTGTGCAGGTACAGCACAAACTAACAACCACCAGACCTGCAATGGAAAGGAAGCAAGCCTCACCGACCACACTGCGAGCTGACGAGCAAGCACTGCCCCAGGACCCGCTTCGTGCCGCTGCTCCGACGAAGTGCTGCGCACGGCGCTCCTCCAGCAACAGAAAGGGAGAACGGCCTCAGAGCAAGAAACGTCCCCGCTGCCGGCACCTCTGGAATATCAGCCCTTCTCTTGGGCTTGGTTTACATCTAAGAATTGAACAGAAAGGTGTAAGAATGTCTTACTTGCTTCTACACGGGCATTTTAAGATGCCATTGGAACTGATGATCCCATGCCATTGGGGCATGATGATACAGGCATAGTACAGCAATTACAAAAATGCCATAAAGAACACACAGCAATCATGGTGCAGACAAGAAAGAGACACCCTCTTTCCACAAGTCTTACTTTTAATGCACATCAGCTGCACATGTGGCAAAGGCATTGCTCCTTCTGAAATTACTGAAACTGCAAGCAAGACTCCTGGCGTGCTCATTTAGCATCTACTCACTGGTTTCTCAAAAGGAGCTTCCCAGTTACACTGACAATTATTTGCATGCCATTTTCTCTGAAATTCAGCTTGCATAACAAGAGCCCCGAGAACATTTCTTTTTGTACTACCAAAGAAACAGCTCTGCAGAATAAATGGAAAAAGTGTCCAGTTCCAAATCCTCCAAGGCAGCTTTGGCAGCCTGCTGCTGACAAGTAGCACGCTCCTAGTCTTCAGGTCCATTGGAAGCTTGGAGGAAAGGAAAAAAATAGCACCACTAAGCTGTTTGGTACCTATTAACAGTTACTGGCTAACCAGCCAGAAGAAATGTGTCTGGCAAGCTGCTACACTAACATGTTTTGCACCAACAAAAAGGCTACAGATCTCCTGGGCAGTCTTCCACGCAAGCCTAACTTGCCAGAAAGAAGCAGCAATAAATAAGTTTGGTTGGTAAAGAGGTGCCTGGTCTCATTTGCTCTCATTTTGCTCTGTCCCATTCTTCTATTACCACAAAAAAAAGAAGCAGCCCTTTCCAACCTGAAAAGATCATTGCATAAACATCACCCTGCACACCGCATAACAGCTCTGAAGAATTGCCTGGTGACCAGAAGGACACCTTTCCTGACGAAAGACCGCCTCTGAGTTGCCAACGGGTGTTTTGGGTTCGGGGGCAGGGGAAGCGGAGGCGTTTCCAGTCTGTTTGCAATGGAAACCAGGCCAGTAGCGCTGACCAGGGGAAGGCAAAGTTCCACTGTGGCCCCCCGGGTCCCCTGCACTCTGGAAGTTTGTGCAGGAGCTTGACGTTTCTCCTTGAGCACTCGCAGCCACCCTCACTTCTCCGTGCCGCTTGCTTCCAGCAGTATTTTAAGCCGTGTTCTCCTGCTAGAAGCAAGTTCTATGTAGAAGTGTTTCTAACACCTCGGAGAACAATTTCAGAACATCAGCGCCTGCCCAGACCTCAGCCAGCGCCGCGCAGCCCCCGGCGGCACCGGCACCAAGGCTGAACAACGCTACCGCCGCCCGCGGCCGCGTCCCTCGGCAACCCACGGAAGCACAGCGGCAAGAAGCTGCCGCGCCTGGTGCAAGGGCCGTGCTCTGCTCACTCCCCGTTCCGACATCCATTTCGTTCGGTTTCCCTTTGGCAGTCAGGTCAGGGCTCACTCAGACAGAAATCTCAATCCCCCCTTTTCTGGGAAGAGTATTTCCTACTCAAACTTTACAATCAGCGAGCACGTGGGCTATCACAGAACCAGCCGATCAAATACCTCCCCAAACTCAAACTGATACACAGTTAATTGGCAAGCTACAGCACAGCTAAAGCTGACTCTGTAAAAGCCAGGAAACGTAAAGCCAGAATACCATCAACCACTCTCCAGCACGAGCTCTGGTCTCTGGAACCGGCACGTACCCACCGGGGATGCACAACAAGAATCACTCGGAGTTCTTCTTTAGCAAGCAAATATTAGAGGCAAGCACATCACCTGATGTGCCGCGGTGCGTCCCGCAGAATGAGATGCTTTTAGTCCGATGCCTGCGTAACACTGGGCTTGTGACAGCCACACTGACCAGGTCACGGACGATTTTCAGCAGGTGGCAGGGCTCACGCTGCGACACGAGGCCGAATACATGCGCGGTCGGGAGGATCGGGGACTCCTACGCCAAAACACGGCCCCTTCTCCCGCCTGCAGAGGTCCCTCTGCACAGCCAGCCGGCCTGTGAACCGCCTCCCCCAGTTCTGTGCCATACAGCGCATCCCGCACACACTTCGTTGCATTCTTTCCAAAGATACGCTACGCTATTTGCCAAGGGACAGGCGAGCGCATCATGCCAAAAGGGAAGAACCAAGCTTGGGAGGATGTTTGTGGATTTCCAAGTACTTCACACCAGCAGTTCTGCATCGGAGGTGACCAGAAGAGCACTACATGCTCAAGAGCAGGACAAGGAATGAGTTGTTAGTGAAACTGTTCAAAACAACTGAGGAACACACTCCAGACACACTCACGTTCCCCAGCTCCCACCAGTCACCAGCTGTTTGAAAGGATTTTAGCCCGGTCAGGCTGATGGAAACCGTGGGAAACAACTACACCACAGAGCACGAGCTGGGTGCTGGCACCTTCGGAATGGTTTAGTGCCTCAAGTCCTCTCCGGCTGCTGAGGCCCTGAGTACCAACAGCGCTCGAGCATTTCTTGTCTTCTGCTGTGCCACACACCGCTGTGGTTTCTCGAAGATTTAGCTTTTGGGAGCTGCCAGAAGACAAGTGCTTGCAAGATACAGACCACGCATGCTACAGGATTCTGTATTACACCATTCCCGACCTCCTGGTGCTGAAGCACTCGTGCTTCGTACACTCACAGCCCCGGCTCCCATCCCCACAGCCGCCTCCGCCCCCCA